>JAJGOT010000683.1:0-363227 GCA_022457155.1 Cladopsammia gracilis
AAATGGTATATTTTAACCACGAGTTTTCAAAAGGACTTTTAACTGCCGACAGCTAGGGAATTCTGGCAAAAACAATGCTAACAAAATGGAGAGCTAATCTTTACCACATGGATATTATTATTTGAAAATCGTGCATAGCGTATGTTAAATTGTCTTCGTTTGTTTTCAGTTGCGTTCGCAGGCGTTGTTCTCCAGTTTTGTTGAATTTTATGGGTCTATGAATTCGCGAAACTCAGGAAAACGCACGGAAAATAACATGTATTCCGGCGTTCTCCTCGTGTTTTCCTGCATTATCTGGGACTGTGAATTCATGTAAATTTAAGAAAATGCATGGTTTTTCGGCATTTTCGCTAGTTAACCCATGAAAAATGGTTTGCATTCTGCATGCGTTCGCAGGCGTTTTCTTGGATTGTGAATTGAGGTTGAAGGAAAATGAGCAAACTGGCTCAATATTCCAACGGGTCCAAATGAACAAACGACCCAAATGAGCAACTGGATCATATAGTCCAACCAGTCCATAATGGACAAACCGACTTTACTAAGAAAACTGGCTCAAATAGGCCAACCAAACCAGTTGTGTCATCTGATCTGAGGTGGTTTTTTTTTCCATTTTTTGAGCCAGTTTGATCATTTGAGTTGGTTTGTCCATTTGGAACGGTTGGACAATTCAAAACTGTTCATATTCTGGCGTTCGGAGGCGTTCTCCTCGTATTTGTTGCATTTTATGGTCCGGTGAATTCGCGAGAATTCAAGATAACGCATGAAAAAATAGGTCAACCAGTCCATTTGACGATCTCGTGTGCCCTAGTTGAATAAGGGGCATAGGTTGAGGAGGTATGTATGCTCCTGGTGAAATATGACCAAAAAATGTCGTTGTATTACCACTGACGAACTCACAGAAAAACGAAAGAGTTTCATGTTCTTTTCCGATTGAACGAAGACGTTATAAAACAAGTCAGATTCAGGCAGGATACGCTCTGATTCACGCTAAACGATCAATTTTTAGGTTACGCGAGGTTCTACACAACATCTCGGTTAGATAGGATGTTGAGCCGTTAAACCTTGCTGCAAAATTCAGTACTCCTGTTTGATGTTTCTTTGTTACGGATAGCGATCATTAATATACACATCGTTAACTTCAAAACACATTCATATTTCTTGTCCGTTGACGCTCTAATTCCACGAAATAGAATGGAACCCAGTTGTGAAAAAATTTCGAAATCGTGTTTCCGATTGTTCTAATGATCCTACAGTGGTGGGTCTGATACGCTTGTTGTGCCGTCCGGCCAAGTTGTTATAATGGTGATTTGACCTTTACTACATGGATATAATCATTTGAAAAACGTGCATGGCGTATGTTACCTGTCTTCATTTTGATTTTAAGCAGTTGTTGTTAAGTGGTGGAAATGATACCAAAAATGGTATGTTTTAACCACGAGTTTTCAAAAGGACTTTTAACTGCCGACAGTTAGGGAATTCTGGCAAAAAAATGCTAACAAAATGGAGAGCTAATCTTTACCACATGGATATTATTTCAAAAACGTGCATAGCGTATGTTAAATTGGTCTTCGTTTGTTTTCAGTTGCGTTCGCAGGCGTTGTTCTCCAGTTTTGTTGAATTTTATGGGCCTATGAATTCGCGAAACTCAAGAAAACGCACGGAAATAAACATGTATTCCGGCATTCTCCTCGTGTTTTCCTGCATTATCTGGGACTGTGAATTCATTTAAATTTAAGAAAATGCATGGTTTTTCGCCGTTTTCGCTAGTTAACCCATGAAAAATGGTTTGCATTCTGAATGCGTTCGCAGGCGTTTTCTTGGATTGTGAATTGAGGTTGAAGGAAAATGAGCAAACTGGCTCAATATTCCAACGGGTCCAAATGAACAAACGACCCAAATGAGCAACTGGATCGTATAGTCCAACCAGTCCATAATGGACAAACCGACTTTACTAAGACAACTGGCTCAAATAGGCCAACCAAACCAGTTGTGTCATCTAAAATGAGGTGGTTTTTCCATTTTTTGAGCCAGTTTGATCATTTGAGTTTGTTTGCCCATTTGGACCGGTTGGATAATTCAAAACTGTTCATATTCCAGCGCTCGCATGCGTTCTCCTCGTGTTTGTTGCATTTTATAGTCCTCTGAATTCGCGAGAATTCAAGATAACGCCTGGAAAAATAGGTCAACCAGTCCATTTGGACGATCTCGTGTGCCCTAGTTGAATAAGCGGCATAGGTTGAGGAGGTATGTATGCTCCTGGTGAAATATGACCAAAAAATGTCGTTGTATTACCACTGACGAACTCACACCAAAACGAAAGAGTTCATGCACTTTTTCGATTGAACGAGGACGTTATAAAACAAGTCAGATTCAGGCAGGATACGCTTCTGATTCACGCTAAACGATCTATTTTTAGGTTAAGGATGTTCAGCCGTTAAACCTTGCTGCAAAATTCAGTACTTCTGTTTGATGTTTCTTTGTTACGGATAGCGATCATTAATATATACATCGTTTAACTTCAAAACACAGGCATATTTCTCGTTCCGTTGACGCTCTAATTCCACGAAATAGAATGGAACCCAGTAGCGAAAAATGTCCGAAATCGTGTTTCCCATTGTTCTAATGATCCTACAGTCGGTGGGTCTGATACGCTTGTTGTGCCCACCGGCCAAGTTGTTATAATGGTGATTTGACCTTTAACACATGGATATAATCATTTGAAAAACGTGCATGGCGTATGTTACCTTGTCTTCATTTTGGTTTTAAGCAGTTGTTGTTAAGTGGTGGAAGTGATACCAAAAATGGTATATTTTAACCACGAGTTTTCAAAAGGACTTTTAACTGCCGACAGTTAGGGAATTCTGGCAAAAACAATGCTAACAAAATGGAGAGCTAATCTTTACCACATGGATATTATTATTTGAAAATCGTGCATAGCGTATGTTAAATTGTCTTCGTTTGTTTTTAGTTGCGTTCGCAGGCGTTGTTCTCCAGTTTTGTTGAATTTTATGGGTCTATGAATTCGCGAAACTCAGGAAAACGCACGGAAAATAACATGTATTCCGGCGTTCTCCTCGTGTTTTCCTGCATTATCTGGGACTGTGAATTCATGTAAATGTAAGAAAATGCATGGTTTTTCGGCATTTTCGCTAGTTAACCCATGAAAAATGGTTTGCATTCTGCATGCGTTCGCAGGCGTTTTCTTGGATTGTGAATTGAGGTTGAAGGAAAATGAGCAAACTGGCTCAATATTCCAACGGGTCCAAATGAACAAACGACCCAAATGAGCAACTGGATCATATAGTCCAACCAGTCCATAATGGACAAACCGACTTTACTAAGAAAACTGGCTCAAATAGGCCAACCAAACCAGTTGTGTCATCTGATCTGAGGTGTTTTTATTCCATCTTTTGAGCCAGTTTGATCATTTGAGTTGGTTTGTCCATTTGGACCGGTTGGACAATTCAAAACTGTTCATATTCTGGCGTTCGGAGGCGTTCTCCTCGTATTTGTTGCATTTTATGGTCCGGGTGAATTCGCGAGAATTCAAGATAACGCATGAAAAAATAGGTCAACCAGTCCATTTGGACGATCTCGTGTGCCCTAGTTGAATAAGGGGCATAGGTTGAGGAGGTATGTATGCTCCTGGTGAAATATGACCAAAAAATGTCGTTGTATTACCACTGACGAACTCACAGAAAAACGAAAGTGTTCATGTTCTTTTCCGATTGCACGAACACGTTATAAAACAAGTCAGATTCAGGCAGGATACGCTCCTGATTCACGCTAAACGATCAATTTTTAGGTTACGCGAGGTTCTACACAACATCTCGGTTAGATACGGATGTTGAGCCGTTAAACCTTGCTGCAAAATTCAGTACTCCTGTTTGATGTTTCTTTGTTACGGATAGCGATATTAATATATACATCGTTTAAACTTCAAAACACAGGCATATTTCTCGTTCCGTTGACGCTCTAATTCCACGAAATAGAATGGAACCCAGTTGTGAAAAATGTTCCAAATCGTGTTTCCCATTGTTCTAATGATCCTACAGTCGGTGGGTCTAATACGCTTGTTGTGCCGTCCGGCCAAGTTGTTATAATGGTGATTTGACCTTTACTACATGGATATAATCATTTGAAAAACGTGCATGGCGTATGTTACCTGGTCTTCATTTTGGTTTTAAGCAGTTGTTGTTAAGTGGTGGAAATGATACCAAAAATGGTATGTTTTAACCACGAGTTTTCAAAAGGACTTTTAACTGCCGACAGTTAGGGAATTCTGGCAAAAAGAATGCTAACGAAATGGAGAGCTAATCTTTACCACATGGATATTATTTGAAAAACGTGCATAGCGTATGTTAAATTGTCTTCGTTTGTTTTCAGTTGCGTTCGCAGGCGTTGTTCTCCAGTTTTGTTGAATTTTATGGGCCTATGAATTCGCGAAACTCAAGAAAACGCACAGAAATAAACATGTATTCCGGCATTCTCCTCGTGTTTTCCTGCATTATCTGGGACTGTGAATTCATTTAAATTTAAGAAAATGCATGGTTTTTCGTCGTTTTTGCTAGTTAACCCATGAAAAATGGTTTGCATTCTGAATGCGTTCGCAGGCGTTTTCTTGGATTGTGAATTGAGGTTGAGGGAAAATGAGCAAACTGGCTCAATATTCCAACGGGTCCAAATGAACAAACGACCCAAATGAGCAACTGGATCGTATAGTCCAACCCGTCCATAATGGACAAACCGACTTTACTAAGAAAACTTGCTCAAATAGGCCAACCAAACCAGTTGTGTCATCTAAAATGAGGTGGTTTTTCCATTTTTTGAGCCAGTTTGATCATTTGAATTTGTTTGTCCATTTGGAACGGTTGGATAATTCAAAACTGTTCATATTCCGGCATTCGCAGGCGTTCTCCTCGTGTTTGTTGCATTTTATGGTCCGGTGAATTCGCGAGAATTCAAGGTAACGCATTGAAAAATAGGTCAACCAGTCCATTTGAACAAACTCGTGTGCCCTAGTTGAATAAGCGGCATAGGTGGAGGAGGTATGTATGCTCCTGGTGAAATATTACCAAAAAATGTCGTTGTATTACCACTGACGAACTCACACAAAAACGAAAGAGTTCATGCACTTTTCGGATTGAACGAAGACGTTATAAAACAAGTCAGATTCAGACAGGATACGCTTCTGATTCACGCTAAACGATCAATTTTTAGGTTACGCGAGGTTCTACCAACATCTCGGTTAGATGAGGATGTTGAGCCGTTAAACCTTGCTGCAAAATTCAGTACTTCTGTTTGATGTTTCTTTGTTACGGATAGCGATCATTAATATATACATCGATGAACTTCAAAACACATTCATATTTCTTGTTCCGTTGACGCTCTAATTCCGCAAAATAGAATGCAACACTGTTGTGAAAAATTTTCGAAATCGTGTTTCCGATTGTTCTAATGATCCTAGAGTGGGTGGGTCTGATACACTTGTTGTGCCCTCCGCCCAAGTTGTTATAATGGTGATTTGACCTTTACTACATGGATATAATCATTTGAAAAACGTGCATGGCGTATGTTACCTGGTCTTCATTTTGATTTTAAGCAGTTGTTGTTAAGTGGTGGAAATGATACCAAAAATTGTATGTTTTAACCACGAGTTTTCAAAAGGACTTTTAACCGCCGACAGTTAGGGAATTCTGGCAAAAAGAATACTAACAAAATGGAGAGCTAATCTTTACCACATGGATATTATTATTTGAAAAACGTGCATAGCGTATGTTAAATTGTCTTCGTTTGTTTTCAGTTGCGTTCGCAGGCGTTGTTCTCCTGTTTTGTTGAATTTTATGAGCCTATGAATTCGCGAAACTCAAGAAAACGTACGGAAAATATCATGTATTCCGGCGTTCTCCTCGTGTTTTCCGGCATTATCTGGGACTGTGAATTCATGTAAATTTAAGAAAATGCATGGTTTTTCGGCATTTTCGCTAGTTAACCCATGAAAAATGGTTTGCATTCTGCATGCGTTCGCAGGCGTTTTCTTGGATTGTGAATTGAGGTTGAAGGAAAATGAGCAAACTGGCTCAATATTCCAACGGGTCCAAATGAACAAACGACCCAAATGAGCAACTGGATCATATAGTCCAACCCGTCCATAATGGACAGACCGACTTTACTAAGATAACTGGCTCAAATAGGCCAACCAAACCAGTTGTGTCATCTCATCTGAGGTGATTTTTACATCTTTGAGCCAGATGGATCATTTGAGTTGGTTTGTCCATTTGGACCGGTTGGACAATTCAAAACTGTTCATATTCCGGCGTTCGCAGGCGTTCTCCTCGTGTTTGTTGCATTTTATGGTCCGGTGAATTCGCGAGAATTCAAGATAACGCATGGAAAAATAGGTCAACCAGTCCATTTGAACAATCTCGTGTGCCCTAGTTGAATAAGCGGCATAGGTTGAGGAGGTATGTATGCTCCGGGTGAAATATGACCAAAAAATGTCGTTGTATTACACCTGACGAACTCACACAGAAACGAAAGAGTTCATGTACTTTTCCGATTGAACGAGGACGTTATAAAACAAGTCAGATTCAGGAAGGATACGCTTCTGATTCACGCTAAACAATCAATTTTTAGGTTACGCGAGGTTCTACACAACATCTCGGTTAGATAAGGATGTTTGGCCGTTAAACCTTGCTGCAAAATTCAGTACTCCTGTTTGATGTTTCTGTGTTACGGATAGCGATCATTAATATACACATCGATTAACTTCAAAACACATTCATATTTCTTGTTCCGTTGACGCTCTAATTCCACGAAATAGAATGGAACCCAGTTGTGAAAAAAAGTTCGAAATAGTGTTTCCGATTGTTCTAATGATCCTAGAGTGGGTGGGTCTGATACGCTTGTTGTGCCGTTCGGCCAAGTTGACCTTTACTACTTGGATATAATCATTTGAAAAACTTGCATGACGTATGTTACCTGGTATGTTACGTCGTTGTTAAATGGTGGAAATGATACCAAAAATGGTATGTTTTAACCAGGAGTTTTCAAAAGGACACATAACTGCCGACAGCTAGGGAATTCTGGCAAAAAGAATCCGCATGGATGTTATTATTTGAAAAACGTGCATAGCGTATGTTAAATTGTCTTCGTTTGTTTTCAGTTGCGTTCGCAGGCGTTGTTCTCCTGTTTTGTTGAATTTTATGGGCCTATGAATACGCGAAACTCAAGAAAACGCACGGAAAATAACATGTATTCCGGCGTTCTCCTCGTGTTTTCCTGTATTATCTGGGACTGTGAATTCATGTAAATTTAAGAAAATGCATGTTTTTTCGGCGTTTTTGCTAGTTAACCCATGAAAAATTGTTTGCATTGTGCATGCGTTCGCAGGCGTTTTCTTGGATTGTGAATCGAGGTTGAAGGAAAATGAGCAAACTGGCTCAAATAGGCCAACCAATGTTATTTGTATGAGAACTTGTGCATTATACAATTATATATTATTATATCTTTCCTGCTATTCAAGATTTCAATACAGGTTGTTGTCACATGGATACCTTTGCAGCTGGAATGTTTTGTCAGCGCTTTCATAATTAAACAAATCTTAAAAAATGGACATTAAACCATTGAGGTGGAATGCGAGTTTTGCCTTTAATGGTTCCACAGCGAGTGTATCACATTTAACTCAGAAGATCTTGAGAAAATACACAGAAAAAGAAAAGGTGAACACGTATATTGTGGCTGCCATCTGTTGGACATCTATCAGACAACAACGTAAGTGTCCCATAATTTGGCCTTAATTTAATTCAGTTAAATTAATGCAGCTAAAAACACATTTGACATGCCAGCTTTATGGTTTGAGTTACTGACCACAAATCAGTGAGCTTAAAGAGTACACAACTTTGTTTTCCATCAAAACCCAATAGGGTGGTATTATAGGAGGTGTCTATTAATGCATGGCCTGCAGGGTTTATCTGGTTTTGGTAACTTTATGAAGCATAGAAAACTGTCCAAAACTGTTTTTGGTTATTCTGTAGGGTTTTGTGAGGGTCAGTTGCTGAGGGGAGCTAATGAGAGTGGTCACAAAAAGGGCTTTAACTGTATATATTAAGTAATACTAGAGGTTACAGATTGTAATGATAATGCTTCGAGCAGATGCTGGGCAGTAAAACATAACGGAAACAGTAAACGTACATACAGATTTTGATAATTTCATAAATTTATTGGGTCAATTTCCATACCATCATTTTCGAATTACATACCATTATAAGTAGTTCTTTGTGATCCATTGTTCAATCGGCAAACCGGCTAAGTACGTAACGCTGAAAAACTCATAAAAGAACATTGCCTTCCCCGTGAAATGTCACTAAATCGTTCGTGACCTTGATGAATGCTTCCAGCAACAAATAAGTTTGAATTTGGCATGATACAACCAAATAGAAACACTTACTTTGAAATCGAATAGAAGCGAACACGTGACGGCGAAAGACGCATTCGAAGCCAGGCGCATCTAAGTTATGATGACACCGCTGGACGTACGCTTGCTCAAAATCATCGTGACAAACAAAAATCGAGACTGCTGCATAACATAAGGTGCAGGGAACCCAAGGAACCACAGGCAAACCAAAGATTAGTGTGCTACTCGCCTGGGGGCTCGCAGCAATTATATTACTATAAATAATTATAATTATTTTTATTAGTATCTCCGTGGGTATGGTCATTTTCTGGAATCAGACAGTTACTCAAAAAAATTGGCCTATGAAATTTGAAAAAAAAAATTATGAAAAGATGCAACATCTCCATTTTTAATTTTCTGTCATTAAACAAATTGAAACCCACTCTCACATTTCCATGGTTACGCATGAACATACATGTAGTTTTTTGTTTATTTGTAGGCGAGAGGATCTTCAAAACGGATTCGCTTTGCAACTGTATTGCAGCAGATAACTCGGTCACAACGACAAAAGTTCGACAAAAGTTATTGAGTGTACCTTATTTCATCCCCCCTCCAACTGATCCATCATATGGATCGCTGATATCATATCTATCAGTTAATAAAGTTTTATTAATTTACTAGTATTGGCCACTTTGAGGTTATGCAGGAGACCAAGTTGAGATCCGTTTTGGGGATGTCATCGCTTTGTCTCATCCCCCAAAACAGTCCCACAATGCAATTGAAAAAGGATCTCGACCAAGTCCCCTACACAGCCTCAAAGTGGATAGTTTTTTCATGTGCTCTGATTGGCTACTCAAACTTGGGATAGTATTTGCTGTTCACCTACAGGTATTGTACAGTTCTGGATTTCACACGAGTTTTTCCCCATTTGTGGTAGATGTTTGCAGCTCAGCAAATGTCTACCACTATTCACCTCCACTTCAGTGAATAATATATATTGTTCAAAAACTTCAAGTGACAAAAATTACCAACATTTAACAAACATACATGCACTTGCTTGACTGAATAGAAGTGTCTGATTTATACCTTTCAGAATGTCATAAGCTTAATTGTTGGAGGAAAAAGGGCTTCGAAGAGAAAGAGCCTCTATCCCTTAGTACCACTGGGGGAAATAAAAAAAATACTAGTAAGGAAGACTAGTAATTGTTAAATTGAACTTTTTATATTATTGTCCTGCACAGATAGAGTGGTTTTACTTAGAGTGATTTCAGAAAACCTGTGAAACAAAATTATGCAGTTATTGTCTAATAGTCATTGTCTGTTTTCTCTTGTCTATTTTGTGTAATAGTCATTGACTATTACATTTTGTTTCATTGGTTAAGTAAAATCACTCTTCATTTAGTATATATTATTTTTATCTCCTACTTCCTCACTAACAGGCCAGACTAGTTTGTCACTTCCTGTGATCAGTGTTGTTTTTTAACAACAGAGTACAGTCAAACCTCTATTAAGCAGCCCTCTATTTAGCAGTCACCCTCTATCGAGCGGTCACTTAACAACTCCCCGGAATTAAATTGCTCCCCATATTTACTGTAAACTTGACCTCTTTTAAGCGGTCACCTGTATTAAGTGGTCAGTTGGCTATTCCCCAAGGGTGACCGCTTAATAGAGGTTTGACTGTATATATATTCTTTGAAATTCTAAAATATGTGTCCTGAATTACTATCTAACAAGAGGCTCCTAGCAGCCTATACTCATGCGCATGCGTAAGTAGGCTGTACCACAATGAAGGGAATGATTCTTCTAAGACTTATATATACCAAACATGAACATTGCTAATGTAAGTAGGGTTGTAGGAGACGCTGTCGTGACACTTGAGTAACGCTCTTTTACCGGAAGTGAGAGTAGCCGGAAGTCACTAAACAGGAAGTGTAGTGGAAAAGCTATGAACCGGAAGTGTACAATTTAAAATATGCGTGCATAAATTTGCATGCAAAATCGTGACACAAAAAATAAAAATAATAATAATAATAATAATAAAAATAACAAGAAAAACGGAGCCGAAACCTTACCTCATGCCGCTACGCGCATGAGTAATAATATTAGCTCCTAATGCACGGTGAAATATAATCCACTTTAGGTTTTGCGGGTTAAAAATTTTCTATTTAACTGCAAACTGGGAGTTGACGAAGGGATGCTGGAGAAGGTGGTGACACCAGAGGTAATATTAACATTAAAAGGTACTTTTACAAAGGCTTTGAAGTGTTTAACTCAGTGACTTTTTTTACTATTGTTTTTCATCAATTAGAAGGTTTTACATAAAGGATTCAGACTTACAGTGTTCAATATTAACTGTATTAACATTTTTTTGAAACATTGATATCTAAAGTACAAGTCACAGGTAAAAAAATAAAATTTAAAAATATAGAAAAATGTAAGAGGGTGATTTTGCAATTACAAAAACTGACAAATTCTTGCAAAGCTTCTGTGCAGGAAAAAATCGAAAAAAAAAAATGAAATGAGGCAATATTGTTGTTATTATAATTCTGACTTATTTCAAATTGATGGGCTTCGAAACGTGTACAAAAACTAGTTTGATTCCAGATCAATATTTACAAATTCGGATCCAGTATTACTGGTTTTACAGTACTACACAGCACAATAACTGCTTAACTCTTAATTTGCAGTTGAAACAACTACGAAAAAATTGACTCCAGTGTATAGTTAATTTAACTCCACTTAAGGAGTTACTCATAGCAAGCACACAGTGACCAGTTAACCATCTGTATGGTATCACTACCATATAAAACGAAAATTGCATGCATCATTTCAGTTATAGACGCACAGATGTCATCAAATCATGACCAGAACAAAATTAGTGCACCAAGAGATTGAATTGGGTCACTAATGCTCCATGTTATTGTGCTGTGCATTAACACCTGGACAGAAACACAAAAACAAAATGGAGTGTAGGTGTTTTACAAATGGATTCCCCTAGGAGCCACGAGAAATGTATAAGTTGCAAGATATTTCTTCTCTTTGTTTCTATTTTTTCTTGCACAGAAGCTTTGCAATAGTTGTTGCCAGATCACCCCCTTATTTTTTTATTTTACTTTTTATGTTTTCTTTTTATTTTGTTTGACCTGCAACCTGCACTTTAGCCCTGCTGTCAATAAGATGAAATACAAAAATGCAAATGCAGTTAAACACTGCCTTTTCTGTTTGCAGGTCCTGGTTTGGATTCTTGCCACCACCAATAACATCTCAAGAGCAAAAGCAGAAGAAGTTGTATTTCACAACTGCCAATAAGATTAAATTTAGCACAACCATTTACCATATTTCCTCCAATAAAAGCCATCCCTCTCCCCCATTGGCGGAGATTTAATCACCACCCTCCCATGAAAAATCAACGCCTCCTCTGCCTTCCTTTTCTTTCACCCCCTGTCAAGTAGTAAGGTTTTATGTTATTGTTACAACTGAAACTTTTACAAGAGTAAAGATTTTGTTGCTGGTTTTTTTTTCTGCTGCATGACTTACAGCAAGTAATATTGGAAATAACCACTTGATTAATGACTGGCCAAGCCCCCTTTTGGTACATGAAAAAAATAATAATTGCCCCTGGCTATTATTAATTTTGAGGAAATATAGTATTTTGGTCAAATTTACTTTGGGTGTGATCTGTTATCAAGTTCTTTCTCCTGTAATATGTCTTGCTTAAAATTAAAAAGTCATTCTTTATTTACTGTAGGTCTAATAATAAATTTGCTATATATTATATATATATATAATTATATTGCAAACAGCAAGTAACGTAATCAAGTAAAATCAGCTAAAAATTTCAGAATAAATGTGACCAAACATACCTACAGTGTATTATTATATCAGTACACGAAGGGAGAAATACCTCATCTGACCATTTTTACAAAATAAATGTCTTTCTTGAAAAAATTTAAGAAATATACAAAACATGTATGTGAATGTGCTGTGGTTAAAATTTTTCTTTGGTATAAAAATTTTCAAACCAGTTTGATTTTTGTTTTCCTTTGTCTCAGTATCCGAGATAAAACTGGTTGGAAAATTTTCGAACCAAAGAATAATCAATTTGAACCACATCATATCAAGTAACTTATATAAAATGTTGTACAAAACGTACCCTAAGTTTCTCTGTTTTCAAATTAAAATCTCGCATGAAAAACTCTGTTGCTGCCTTATTAAGTACAATAACTGCATTTGTGGCCATATGCAGTTCCAAATGATACAATGAGACATCATCACCACTAAGAATACCAGATACCTAAAAAAAAAAAACAATGATGAACAAGAGGCTACCCGTAGCCTGTACTGGTAATGTACGTTACTTGCGGGAACACTTATGTACAGTGTAACACAACAACAGGCAAATAAAACCAAAATTAGTTTCGCTTCTGCTTGCATGCGTACGTATTCTTGTACCCAGAAATGTCCCAGATCTAATGTGATGCACAAATAACAGATGAAAACAAAAAGAATAAAATGAAAAATGGAGAGCAAACTTTACCTTGTTGCTGTATCCGTCACAAGTAAACAGCAACAAACAATAAACCAAATTTGTTTCACTTTTGCTTGCAAAAGGAATACACCGAATCCCAAGTACCGTGGGCTCAAAATTTCTCGCAGTGTTTGCGTGCGTATTCTCGTACCCAGATCTAACGCAATGCACAAAAGTAGATACGAAAACATGGAAAACAAGGAGAAAAACGTGGGGCGATCCTTGACTCGTTGCAGTACCAGCACGAGTAATAAAGGTGTTGTGTTACATTGCACCACTCTTTCATGTCCAATTCTGACCCCCTGCCCTCAATTTTGGAATAAGGTGTGTGTATTGGGCAAATACATTGTATTACAGAAATCAACTTGCCCTATTGAGTTGTAGTCTACGAGTAGTCCCTCTTTTCTCTCAGGGGTAGTCGAGACAAGCAGAAGAGAGATGAAAACAGGGACTACAGACTTAACTTTTGACCTTGCACGGCTGACTGATTTTTCAGTGTCAAGAAGGCCTGCAAAAAAGGCAAGCGTCCACATGATTATTGCCGTGTTTGTGGGTGTAATTTTAGCATTTATTATGAGATTTCAAGCGGAGAATTTCAACTGAAAATCTCTTCAAAATTCCCAAGCATGCCAGAATGGATAAATGTCGCCTTGCAGATTTATTGACTGAACTGGGGGTTTTGCAGTGAGCAAATTTGTTCACTTTTGGCAGGCAATCTCTGCGCGCACTCACGTGATTGCTTGCTCGACTATCCCTGAGTTGTTGTCACCTACCATGTGAAAAGAAAGCCTTTTTCACACTTGTTTCACAGACAACTTCACATACCTTTTTAAACACATTTTTATGGTTGAGTTGGACATTTCACATACTTTTCACATGTAAGTTCACATGTTTACAGATCAATTTCACACAATTTTCACATGCTTGTTCATATGCTTTTTCATGTCACCATGTTTCTGTCAAATGACAATTAGAATTTTTCACACACCATTTTGATAACATTTCACATGCAACAGTATTTCACATGTATTTGTAGATTTTTCACACAATCATTTCACACGGTGCAAGATCATACCATTTTTAACACGGCCGTTTTTCACATACTTACTTTGAAGTTCTTACAAATTGACCTTTAATTTCACACACTGATTGGGGAATTCACATGCATGCGAAAAAAAAAAACTTGATTTGTATCATTTCTCAAACAAAATCTCACATGCTTTAACTGTTTTCACATGCATTTCACATGTTTGCTTCTGGTAGTGAATTTAGTGGAAGTTTGACTGTATTTGGGCTCTTCCCATAAAATGTGTCTTCTCACTGATTGAAATTGTAACATCTTTGTGCGATTTTTCTGCGGTTTCCCTCGCGCGTCCGAAGTTAAAATAATAAAAAGGTTAATTAAGCTTACCCAAGGCTCAATTTAATGGAAACGAATCTACAGTATTAAGCATTTGATAATTTAATTTCAGACAGCAAACAACGACTCGTCGATTGCGCTCGAACACTGAATTTGCAGATCGCAGATGAGGCATGAATAATTTCTATCTGCAGCTCTTCCTTTACATAAAATTTTAATAGAGGAGTGTTCAAACCCTAAGCTTTTGCATTTAGCACAAACTGTTAAGCTTAAGATATTTTGTTTTTCAAGAAGCTTTATAAGGTGTAAGCTTTAAGCTTAGACATCAGCTAAGAACTTAAAGTAAACCCAACATGCAACATGCGAGCTTTTAACTCACCAAACTCTCATCTACGTCAGATGAACAAGGTTCTTCTTCTTCGAGGTGCTTTTTTCTTTCCTTCCGCTGCTTTGTTGGTGAAATTCACTGAAATCCTTGGCATGCCTGGATCAACGCGCACGTTTGTTGTATACGACCGCAACTGCTGACCAATACAACTGCAGTATCGTGGTGAAAACACACCCGATTCACTCGAATGGTACTGGGTATCACCCGTAGAAATGATACCTAAATTACCGGGCATCACCCGCTGTAGTACGTACTATATTACGACTTGCAGTCAAGTAGGACAACATGGCGGCAAGAAAGGAGCTGCATGGCCGATAGCAACAGCTAAAATAACCACATCTGGAAGACTGTATGCGTTCATGTTGCCATTTTAATACGAAAGGATTTTCCTTCATGATTGGGTGATCATTATCTGCTTATTTACGCAGATTTTACGTCAGGAACATCTCAAACACACGGGTATAGACCTTCACTCGTCAGGTGTTTCAGAGTTTGTAGTAAGCCTTAAGTTTAACTCTTATTTTTGGCTCTCTTTGACACTGTTTTTCGCAATTCTCATGTTTAAAAAAAAATCCATAACAACTCATATAATCAAAGGCGTTTAGTACGTTTAGTAATTTAGCAGGTCGTGGTACTGTACCACCAATATTCAGCAAGATCATGGGCCGGTAAGTTAGTTTGTCTTTGTCTTGCTTAGCTAGTGATCTATAAGCTTTATAAATGGCTGTGCTTCTTTTGTTTATGAACATAATAAACTTAATATTATTTTCCGAGACGAAGAAAACGTTTTAGGGCGGAAGTTAAAGTAAGGTACAAACAAGATCAAATTTTCCTGAATATATCGATCGTCTTGAATAATTTCTTCTTTTCCTAAATGAGACAGGCAGTTCTTTATATAGTAATTTTAAAAGCCTGTGATGTTATGTACTAGTCAACCAATAATAATTAGATCCAGCAGTCTCCATCAACTGCACCACAATTAACTGTTGTAATGTTTACATTGTACATGTACTTCTATTCACTGTACTCCCCAGTTAGCTGTACAGTCATTTATCTACCCAGGAATTATAGTTTTGCATAATTGCCCATATTTACAATCCCAGGGGTCTTGAAGCCTTCCCTGGAGGAATAATTATGGCTTTACATCGTGTTTTTAAGTAACAAAATGTGTTCTAGCTGGATTTTTTTTTTCACTCTCAAGTTTTTCAGCAATAAAGAAAACAAATTAATGGCTACATTTGTACATGTGACTTGCTCTGGGATGAAACTCACAAAAAGTTATAAAATGGATGGCAGAGATCTCAATGCAGATGTTTATAGAATACTGAGAAGCAACACGTTTCCATGTGCTTTTTAAACAGCTCTTTTGTCCCCACCTTGGGACCTGTTTTGTTCACTTTTTAATGGGGGTTAATTGGCCTTGGGGGAGGGGAAGTACACTTTTTGAATTGACTGATCAAGTCATGATCAGCATGTCATATATATTAATGACTGCCTTTTTTTATATTAGGGTGGAAACATTTATTTCCCCTTAGCAATACGACGAACCCCATGCTACATGGTCATCATGAGTGCATGAGTACTACCAGTAGCAATGTCCATTTGCATGAAGTAATTGTTGTAGACTCAAGAGGTGAGATATGTCAGCTCAATCAGTGGTCCATTTTTATTCATTGGTCCCTTTTTAACCAATTTCTTTGACTGTTTATTTTATTATACATGTAAGCTTATTTCTTTAATAAATTCAAGGTTGTGGGGTGCATAATACCGGCTGTGCATATATAAATTCCTAAGGCAAAACTTAGCACAGAGTCTTGCTACAAAAAGTTTTATATATTGGCCATTTGTAAGATGATTTTGCTGACAATTGACAGAGATATTAAGGAATGATTGATATGCACTGGGATTGCTTTTTATTTGATGGATCATGATTAACAGCAGCAATGCTATAAGGAGCTAAAGTGTAAAAGTAGTAAAACTTGATTTTGTCCAAGCTTACACCTCGAAAAAGAACATTACCCTGCTTGATTTTACAAGCAAATGGTCACTGATCATAACCACTTTTCTGTCATGACAAAAGTGGATTTTGTGATTCAAAGTTTCATCAAGAATAAGTTATGATAATTATTTTAATCAAACATACTATAACAATGTGACATTTAATGATGAGCAAGACAAAAATATGATTGTTATGATGAGTAGAACTACATCTTATTCACTTGTTTAATGTTTTTATAACCACTGCTTGTTATAAATGTTTAATTTTTTTATTATTATTTAGACTTGCATATCCAGTTTGGATTTTAAACCATCTTTTGGATGAAATCAGTGATCAATCACCTGGTATAGATGTGTGTGTGCTATATGACATTGCTTGCCTCCTGGAAACTTATTTACAGGTAAATTGTTGTTGACACATCATTTCTAAATGTTATGTTTGATAACAGTAGCTGTGGTCACACTACAGACTTTTGCCCTAGGAAAACTTGACTTGTTGACATTTTCCCTAGGGAAACTGAATTTTTCAAGTGTGACCGATTATTCCCTAGGTAATTTACCTGGGGGAAATTTTATCGTCTGGACCTTGGATACATCACGAGAACAATAGAGTTTCCCTTGACAGCTACCCCAAAGCGAGAGCAAGGGCAAATTCAAATCCCAAGGTAGCTAGCCAATAGACGCTCGTTGGCGAATGCATTGATGACAGAACCGGAAATATGTGATGCTGTGAAACTAATTTTGTACTTTAAAAAGTGGCGCGTGTTGTCCAAAGTAATTTTGCCACCTTTCCGCCTTTCACACAAGTAGTGTGACCTTTCTGGATTTTTTTTACCTGGGGAAAATGAAACCCGAGATGAATTTACCTCAGGAAATTTCTGGTGAATTTGCCCTAGGTAAATAATTTTTCCCTAGGTAAAAATGTGTAGTGTGACCACGGCTATTGTCTGTGCACTACCAGCTTCATATTCAAATATTTAATTTGGCTCACTAATTGATGTTCAAGGCCCAGGGACAGCACCATATCTTACAGTCTGTAAAGTTTGCCATCCCCATTTTCCATAGCTATGGACACAAAGCAAAATGCCAGGTTTGCATTCTTCATTTTCAAAATAACTTCATTGCTGTTTAGACATTAATTATTTTTATTGATATTCTTGTAGCCTATAATGCCATCTGGACACAATTATTGGTGGGCTCTGACTCTTCACTAACTAATCATAGTTGCAGACTTGATTCTTGTTTCAACAATTGAATGATTAAAAGCAAAAGTATAGTACAGTATGTGATGATTTTGGCCAAAATCTGTCAAAATGGCTCCAACATGCCCATTTTTTGCATGCACTGCAGATTTTATTTGTTTAATATTGATAAATTTATATTTATTTATTAATAAATGAATAAACAATATATAGACTGTTTTACTTGTTCTATGAGTGCTCTATGCATAGATATGCAGAGCAAAATACAAATATAAGGAAGGAAACTAATCATATCATGATATGATTAGTGATATGATTATATCATGATCATATCACTAATCATATCACTAAGCGATCATATCATGATCATATCACTAATCATATCACTAAGCGATCATATCATGATCGCTTAGTGCGTGAAACTTGAGTTACAACTTTCCGTCCTTATATTTGTATTTGCATTTATTTATTATATATTTATTATTTATTTTTTTATATTTATTCCTTTGTGTAAAGGGAAATTTCATGACAATCTCACCAAAGAAGTAGTTGTTGGTTCTAGCCATTTGCTGTGGTTAAAGCCAAAGAAATTAATCCTTTAGGCAAAAATTAATTACATCAGTAGAGACTTTAGTCATCACAGTTGCTATAATTGTCTCTTCAGAAATAATTTTTACATCAGCTGCACTAAAACATATGGAGAACCTGACAATAATATTCGGCCAATGCTACGTAAATTAAATTATGTGAAATGTGCTATATATGTCAGACACAGGGTCAGACAGCTACACACATTTTGTTTGAAAGAAATTTACATTAGTGGTGTCCATTTTTTCTTTTCTTTTCTCTCTCAGTTGAATTAGATGTGGTACAACAGTAAAACACTGCTTTAATTGCATTGATTCAACTGTATTTCTACAGAAGTTTTAAATACTTTAGTAATACTGTTTGCTTTCCAGATTACATACAGTCCTAGGAGAGTTCCAGGTTTTGGTCTAACTGATGGTGAAGTGCTAGAGAGACTTTGGTCATTTTTAAGGAGATTTGGAAAAATGACCAAGGCGATGAGGCCAAACCACAGGGTGGATGTTCTGTCAAATGCTCTCTTGTTTTGTGCCAAGAAAAAATCTGCAAGCTTAGGTTCAGTATGCAGTTTTGTCAGGGCCATTTAACAGTAATTCTGGGTATTGTGGTGTTGGATAGTTTTAGTTGAAACATTAAACATTTTATTGTTTGTTCCCAAGAGAACTTGTGAATTCTTGTGTGCTACATGTATGAAAAACTACAGCAAAATGTCTGTTTAATGTATTGCATAATTATTTAACTATTTTTTTTGGCTTGCTTACCATTTTTTGCAGTCTAATTAAGGAAATGTAATGGGTCCTTGGTTGTTTACTGTGTTAAATTGTCATCAATAGTATGGTTAACAATTGAACATTAATAAAAGGTAATACTTGTCTTCACAAATGCAAAGAATTGTCGCGTATCCTTGGCAAGGGACTCATCAGAGACCTTTCTGATTTGCTAACAAGTTAGCAAATTACAATGTTTTGCATTTTTCAATTATGCCTTAATCATCATACATCTTACATTTTGGTTTAAGCTGTTATATAATTTTTTTTTTTATTTCAATCAGGAAAACTATTGTCTGATCGCATGAAGAGGGCAAACGGCATTGTCTGATACTACGTCATATAGCATTTCCCTCGAGACCGGAGGAAGGGATGTTTATATTAAAATGAAGTTATTGTCCATAGAATCGCATCTCTTAGAGTTAAAAACGTTATTTGAATCCCACATTCATGAAATAACTTTTCCAAGCTTTGTTTTTGACAGAGATCTCCCATTAAACAACGATGCGGAAACGGAAGTGGACAATGAAGCGGCATTCTTAGCCCTCCTGAAAGAGATGATGCACTAGCCTGTGACAGTGATAGTGAATATGAAAACGAAATTGGAGTCACTGACAATTCTGATAGTGCTTTTTTCAGTTTGACTGGAATGTGATAGTCTCTCTTTTAGTTCACAGTAACATTTAAAGTATCTCGGCACGAAGAAGCCCGATGTTGTAAGCTTTGTTGTTGGCTTTTCACCACTTCACTTTTTCGTCTACGTATGATATTATATCTTATTATGGTGGTAAATAAAGTGAAAGTGAAAATTTTGCCCTTCTCGTCGTATTTTTTAATCCCTTTTTACATTTTATGTATAAAAGTGCACTGATCCAATATTTTCCTATTTGTGTTTTGCATGGCAGTCATGTCAGATGACAGAACAATGAAATCATCTTTTAGAAGTAAACCTCTTTATGGAAATGATTTTCATTGTTTCTGTCATACAACATGGTCACCATGCAAACTTTCGATTTTGTTAATCGTGTTTCTTATAATAACTCACGTAACTGTAGCTGTATATACTTTTCAGCAATAATTTGTACAGGCTATAATATTGCAGTAAGTACATTTTAGAAAATGCATTTCAGCACGACCACAATTATGACCCTAACTGCTGCCTGAAGGCTACACCATCTCTTGCATGATTGGTAAAGAACATGATGTCAGAGAACATGTATTACATTGTAGAAGTCAGTTTCACATTTTTAAATACCCCGATCATTAAAAGACCATGTCTGTGGGGGGTTCTCTTGCATATTTTCCTCTCATAATGTCGCCATTATGGTACACGCAAATTGCAAGTATAAGTTTCCGGCATGATTGGCCCCAAGTTGAGTGAACTTAAGTTTGTTGTTATGCTGTATTGTGAAGGCTTTCGAGTTGATTGGTTCGACCGACAAATGGTAAGTGCACTTGAGTAAGTTGCTGCATTGCAGAATATATCACCTACTTTTGAATATCAAGTCAATTCTTTAATATTTCTTCTAAAAAATGTAATGGGTTATACGGGGATGCTCCGCCCGAAAGGGGTGCCTTTTTTAGGTTGGCGGTATATGAAAGGGTAGGGATTTCACGAGTTGAAGTATATGAAAGGGTAGGGATTTCACTAAGTATAGGAAAGGGTAGGGAAAACACCGGTTGAAGTATAAAAAGGGTAGGGAAAACTGCCATTTAAGTAAGCTTATTATAAAAAGCGCCTTTCAAAATATATCAAACAGACGCACGTAAAGGCTATATGAAAGGGGTGCCATTTTCAATGAAAGGTATATGAAAGGGGTACAATTTTCAATGAAAGGTATATGAAAGGGGTACCTTTTCTGTCAAAAACGGTATATGAAAGGGTAAGGGTTTGGACCTTGGGGCGGAGCATCCCCGTAGAAAACTTTGTTGGGTACCCCCCCCGTGTAACCACCATATTCTCTTAGAAAAATTATATAAATACGGGATCCGAGGACTTCCCCATGCATGGTTTTCAGGCTGTATAACTAATCGTAAACAATATGTCAAAGTTGGTAATATAGAATCTAGCCAGAAAACCATCACATGTGGTGTACCTCAAGGCTCTACACCAGGTCCACTGATGTTTCTATTATATATTAACGATTTGCCCAGGTCTTCGAAAAAATTAACTTTTAGGATTTTTGCAGATGATACAAATATGTTTTATTCTTCAAAAGACCCAGGACAATTACAATCAGTTATCAATGAAGAACTTGGAAAGGTCTTGAAAATTTTGTGCAGCAAATATGCTGTCCATTAACTTCAAGAAGACTAATTGCATGATAATTACTTCACCTAAGAAGAAAACAAATATCAGAATAACAGTTTGTCGAGCAAAAGTCCCAGATTAAATACATGGGTGTCTATTGATGAACATGTAAAATGGGATGCTCAGCTCCAGCACATTAACAACAAAATATCAAAAAACATTGGAATTGTATTTAAGCTTAGGCGTTATGTGCCTCTGCGTTTACTCAAACAACTGTACTATACTCTCATATATCCGTATCAAACGCATGGATGGGGTATCAAACGTATGGGGCTGGTGTACCGCATACCAAACTAAGCTAAATAAAATTAAAATAAATCAAAATGACTATATACGCTGCATCTTCTTTGCAAACAAAAGCGAAAGTCCCACAACGTACTTTACACTGTTGAAATAGTAAAGTTAGAGAATATTTTTAAATTAAAAATTGGTACTCTTGTGCATAAAACTCAATATGAAAAAAAGGATATACCTTCTGCTCTCTCTCTCTTGTCCATAATTATAATACTAGGTATGGCACTAATCAAAACCTGCATAGACCATTTTCCAGAACCTGGCCTAGCAAGGTTTAGCGTAGTAGCATCACAGACCTGGGAAGCAATATCTACGAAAATGAAGTGTCTCCCTTTCAACAGTTTTAAAAAAGAATACAAACTCTTTCTACTTGACAGTCGGGCATGTTGAACAACTTTAATTTATTACTTAGCTCTATTTATTTAATTAATTAATTTAAATAGTTATTAAAACTCATATATACTTTTCCTTCTCAATGTGATAAATTTAGCCAGGGCTTCATAACTAGTTTCTAAAAGTACTGTATAACCTCCACCCACTTGTAACCGCTCTGTGGTAGTAGCCAACTCGAAGGCTTGGCTCCTTTGGCTGCTACACACTTTTTCCTTTGTTATGTTTAATTCAATGTATAGTTAGCTCTGTTTTTTCTTCTTTTTTTCCTTATTGTTGTTATATTGTAATTGAATAAGTGTGAATAAAATAAACTTGAACTTGAACTTTTAGTGCATATTGGACTCGTTTTGAAATTCGGACATGTCCAAAACAACGCCATTGGTGCCCATTAGCGCGAAAAATGCTATATATAATTATAATCCATTCTGTCTGAAAAATATCATTAAAACTGCCTTTAAGGTATTAATAGAGAGGGGGCAAGTACACCTCGTAACTTGGGAAACATCCAACTTTTGGAGGAAAAAAGTCTTGTCTACTTGTCATATCGGGTAGGTGTATCAAATCACAGCGAAACACGGAGGCCTCAAAGTCGGAATTTTCCACTTTGTACTCTATCTCGACATTTAAGAAGTAAAGTTACAATTTGGTACACACGAAGGCCTCTTCTTTTTCTTCAGGTAGGCAAAATTTTAGATGAATCGGTTGACAATTAAAGCCGGTCAACACTTTTTCGAGTGATCATGCTTGACAGCACTTGATGGCAAAAAGCGCCATTCTGCAGAAATTAAAAATTCCTGTAAAATTGAAATTAAAACCTATGGCAATGAAACTTTGCCACATAGTGTATCTTGTCGAAATCTTTCAACGCCAAAAAAATTAAGTTGATTGATGACAGCTGTCAATTTTGACAGGTGTCAATTAAAATTGTGTGACGTCATTAAAAGGTGTCGGATCCAGACAGCCATTATCTAAAAGCCCTTCATCCGATGAACATTGTTGCCAAGTTTCATGTTTGTTTCTTAAGAGATGCTCAAGATATAGCCTTTGAAAGGTATTCCATGTTTGCAATGACCGCCATCTTGAATTTATAATGAGCTACGAGCTGGCACTTTGTTTCCGCCTACATGCTCAACGTCTGGATGCCTTCAGGTAATTGTTATTTCAGCCATGCATCTATGCCTACTCTACGGGATGAAAGTTTGAGAATTGAACTGCGATTAAAATTGGTTGAGATAGAGTGTCTGGCAGAGTGTACTATTTTATATACCTTTGACTGCTTGTTTGTCCAAAACACCATTTGAGCATCTAACCGCGCGGCCATATTTGTGTTTATCTCGCGGTATCCGTATCGAACAAGCTCTTGTTCATTTAATATGCTATGGAATCACACCAAATATTTGAGAAACAACAAAGCCTGGCTGCATGTAATTTTATGAATTTTTCTTCAGTGATTGACCTTGTGGCGCATAGCGTTCACCGCGTTGGCATCGACTCATAAAATTAACATACACATAAAATTAACTCTTCAGCGATCCAAACATAGAGCACTTATAACGAATCCCTAGAGCATTTTATTTTATGATATGGCTGCTCTGTAAATTTCAAGAAAATCGATGGCGGCCAGTTTATACCGATCAGTTAGGTAGATCGTCTGAATGAGCCGTTTGAGCTTCAGGTAGTTGAGTCATCTGGAGAGGTTATATCGGCCGACAGAAGGGGGGAGGGACTCTACATAAGTATATAGGCATGTGCCGCCCCAGAGCCGTTTAATCTGAAAACTCGTAGAGAGTTTGACCATTTTGGTCTGAAATAAGGTATGGTTTTCAAAGGAACCACGAGAGCGTATAAACAACTTCAAATGAATAAGAGAGGAAGAGAAAAAAAAAACGAAATATATAATTCGAGCTGAATTCTAACAAATCTTCTGTTGGCGTTGTAACCTAAGCGACGATGACATATTTTAGGCTTATGTTAACATAGCGGAAACGGGTATGGATTTTACAGGCCAGGCGTGTGTTTCACGATAGTCCCAAAAACTTTTCGGGCCCGAAATGCCTTTGCTACGTGCAGAATGTTTGCCAATGAAGATTCTGCGTTTTGGATTTTGAAAGCTATAAGCAATAAAATCTTACCTTGACTACACAACTTTAGCTTATTTGTGGGCTACAAATAGCTTTCGGGCCCGAAAAGTCTTCGGGAGTTTTGAGAAACGCACGCCAGGCCTAAAAACGGGTGTGGAAAATGGCACGTTTTGGTCTGAAATAGGGTCTGAATTTGGAGAACTGGCGGCACACCCCAACCAAGAATTCCGTGGAGTATCCCCCTCCCCAGGGATCGGCATTTGGAGCTGGTTGGATCAATTGGACCAATTAGACCAATTGGTCGACCTTTGGAGCCAGTTGGGTCAATAAGATCAGTTGGGCTAACTGGTCTAGATGAATAACATCGTATTTGGAATAATTGGGACATCTCAGTCGGTTGGGTCAATTCGACAAGATGAGTATTTTGGCCGGCAATTATGACATTTCATCCGGTTGGGTTAATTGGACCAGTCGAAATGATTGGACTGGAAGCAGTCGAATCATTTTGGCCGGTTTTGCTATTTGAAGTATCATACATCATCGCAGGACATGTTTGAAACCGATTACATTTGGAAGGAATCGGTCCGTTTGATATATTTAGCCATTTAGTATTGGGGCGTTTCAGATAGTTGGATTATCTTGATGGTTCGGCCACAGGAGTCTTTTGATCAATTTGAGCTACAGTCCTGGACAAAACAACTTGGGACACTTAAAAAACACTATGCAATGACAAAATTTATCGCTTCATTTCCTGGGCTCTCCTCCCTCAATACAAAGTCGAGACATCGTGGCTTGGTTCAATGCATAAAAATCAACTTTGTATTTGGGGTGGGGGAGGGAGATGTGACAACAAAGACAATTTTCGGGCAAATTGTTTAGTGTCCCAACAATTTTGACCAAAATTGTAGCCGAGTTATTCGGAGAGGTAAGGCCATTGGAGCCGAGGACATCGGAGCGGGCTTACTCAACTGGACCATTTGGGCTACTGAAGGCAGTCTGGTCATTTGTTTTAGTTGAGTCAGTTAAAACTCTTATCTTTTTATGGATTAGACATTGCGATCAGATAGAACCGCTCCCTGGTTGGCTCATACTTGTCCAATACTCTGACAATTTTATGCGGAGCATTGTACTGTATTGCAGTGCCGTTCTAGAATATATTGTGCGAGAGGTACCGGGACCGTTGCCTGGGTTCTCCACCAGGTGTGTTGAGGGCTAAGCGCAGCTAACTCGCACAGCAAACCACGAGAGATACCAAGACTCTACTCCTTTACTCCTTTATTGGCCCAGCGTCGGCGCTTCTACTTCTACTACTATTAAACTTGTAACTCGATTACAAGCAACTTAATATATACCCTATTCTTAGACATATTTGGGTTTGCTGACCGTGGGAACTTCTACCGCACATCCCGTGTCCTGTAGACCTATTTTGGCTTCTGAGCGTGTGAACTTTTAATTCATATCCTATGGCCTAACAGAGCGAGTAAAAGAAACACCTACGCGGTTGCTGATGACAAGTACTAAAGAACCAATGGAATCGCTAGGGGTAAAACTGTAAAGTTAGACTAGACACCCAAACAGGAACCTTAGTGTAGATAAAATCCAAGAGGTCAGCTTTAGTTCCCAAGCATGCCTACTTTAAGAACCGACATTCAAGTTTAACAAATCCATAAAGTAGACGGTACTACTCAAAAACCTAAGAACTACCAGTGTGGGCTAAACCTTCATTAACCTTGGACTATGAACGCGAATCATAAAGAAACCCTAAACATAAGAAAAACCATAAGAACAAGAATTTAAACAACTAAATACTTCACAACAATTGTTAAACTATTGTTATGGTGAAATAAAATAATGATAATAGGCCATACGCTACTGTGATTGTATGTTTTTACTCTCAAGCTTTCGTCGGACACCGACATCGTCAGGAGAAAACTGAAAGAATTTACATAAATGCGAAGCAATATAAAGACTAGCGTGGATTATGATGTAACACCTAAACAAAAGCAAAAACACTTAAACAAAGAATTCAGACTGGTCATATAATAAAGTACAATGCTCTGCATAAATTTGTCAGAGTTTTGGACAACCCTCGGTTAGCTCAGTGGAATGAGCTCCAGCCTGCAGAGCGGAGGGCCTCGAGTTCAAATCCTGGCCGGACCACCAAGGAGGGAATTTTAAAAAAAAACTGGTAAGATCATGTTACCGGGCTGTGCTCAACACCTTTTCTCAATAAAGGTGATCGCGTCATTGCGCGGTGACTTTGAGCCGTTGGTCATGTCTTCTACACCCGTCACAATTAATGGTAGGGACGTTAAAGAACCCACTCACTGTTGGAAGAAGAGTAGGGAACGCAATCCCTCGTGAAGTGGTTTAACCCTTCCTTGGGTGGGGTTTGCTATCCAGGAATGTCAGTAAATGGCCTCGTTGTCCATTGCCCTCTTGAACGCCAAAAAGATTGTATGAAATATGTATCATATTGCGCAAAAAGATGTCAAAACGGCGTCTCGATTATTAGATCATTATCGCTGTATTTAAAACTTACAAAAGAGCTTTGTGTGACTGAATGGTCATATTATAAATGCTCATATGGCTAGTGCGGTAAATTATAATAGTAGAAAACTCACAAAATATTACCTGTCATTAAAAAAGGATCAAACTAAAATAAATCATGATCAAATTATATAGTAGAAAACTCACAAAATATTACCTGTCATTAAAAAAGGATCAAACTAAAATAAATCATGATCAAAAATTCCCAGAAACAAAAATGCTAAGACCATAAAGACACTAGCGTGCGCGCGTGGCAGGCTCCATAAAAGCAAAGGGGAAAGGGAACACAAGTTTAAGGTGACAGTTCGCACGACATCTCTCATAGATACCCGTGTTAGATATGGCATTGTTTTCGGTTTCATACACATATAGTCTGTTCAACCAAAAAAAAAACACTAACAAAGCGAATAAACGAAAAACCAATTGATTATAAGCGGATTTAAAATTAAACTTTTGACTGAAATTCAACCGGCAAAAAATCACCCGTCCGTAAATGATCATATAGTACGCAACTGGACCCAAATTATTTCCTTTTTGTGGCTTCTGAACGCCAAACAGCGGCGAATAATGTTAATATTTCAGGTTCGTACGTACGAATGAATCGAATAAACGAAAAAAGAAAATATTCCAGGCAGACTTAAAATGTCACTTTTGACTGAAATTCACCCGGCATAAAATCACCCGTCTGTATGATCATATAGTACGCAATTCGACCTAAATTATTTCCTTTTGTGGCTTCTAAACGTCATACAGCGGCGAATAACATACGAATAAATCGAATAAACGAAAAACAAATTTATTTCAGGCGCATTTAAAACTTCACTTTTGACCGGCATAAAATCACCCGTCCGTATGATCATATAGTATGCAACTCGACCCAAATTATTTCCTTTTTGTGGCTTCTGAACGCCATACAGCGGCGAAAAATGTTGATAATTCAGGTTCTTACGTACGGATAAATCGAATAAACGAAAAACGAATTTATTTCAGGTGGATTTAAAATTTCACTTTTGACTAAAATTCACCCGGCATAAAATCACCCGTCCATATGATCATATAATACGCAACTCGACCCAAATTATTTCCTTTTTATGGCTTCTGAAAGCCATACAGCGGCGAATAATGTTGATATTTCAGGTTCTTACGTACGAATGAATCGAATAAACGAAAAACGAATTTATTTCAAGGGCATTTAAAATTTCACCTTTGACTAAAATTCACCCGGCATAAAATCACCCGTCCGTATGATCATATAGTACGCAACTCGACCCAAATTATTTCCTTTTTGTGGCTTCTGGACGCCATACAGCGACGAATAATGTTGATATTTCAGGTTCTTACGTACGAATGAATCGAATAAACGAAAAACGAATTTATTTCAGGGGCATTTAAAATTTCACCTTTGACTAAAATTCACCCGGCATAAAATCACCCGTCTGTATGATCCCCGGGGGAGGGACTCCCATATGTGGTCGGGCGGGGGTGCTCGTCGGGAAAAAAAAAGTGGAACCCTAAAAGATACCAAAGTGGGCGTGGTCAACCAGAATTTTACCCCTAAAAGATACCATTTTCAGTTTTGGTGGAGTGGCCAGTGTGCAGCAAAGTGTAGAATCAGGAGACGCTCTGATTTTTAAACCCTTTTAATAACATTTCAACATGTTTCGGCCTAGTTGGCCTCGTTAAAGATACCATTTTCTGGGAAAATAAGGTTTTTTCATCATATACCCTAAAAGATACCTAGATCCCAAATTTTAACCCCTAAAAGATACGACGAGCACCCCCGCCCGACCACATATGGGAGTCCACCCCCCGGGGTATGATCATATAGTACGCAACTCGACTTAAATTATTTTCTTTTTGTGGCTTCTAGACGCCATTCAGCGGCCTATGATGTTGATATTTCAGGTTCTTACGTACGAATGAATAGAATAAACGAAAAACGAATTTATTTCAGGCGGATTTAAAATGTCACTTTTCACTGAAATTCACCCGGCATAAAATCACCCGTCTGTTTGATCATATAGTACGTAACTCGACCTAAATTATTTCCTTTTGTGGCTTCTAAACGTCATACAGCGGCGAAAAATGTTGATATTTCAGGTTCTTACGTACGGATAAATCGAACTGATCGAAATTTACTTCAGGGGCATTTAAAATTTCACTTTTGACTAAAATTCACCCGGCATAAAATCACCCGTCCGTATGATCATATAGTACGCAACTCGATCTAAATTATTTTCTTTTTGTGGCTTCTAGACGCCATTCAGCGGCCTATGATGTTGATATTTCAGGTTCTTACGTACAAATGAATAGAATAAACGAAAAACGAATTTATTTCAGGGGCATTTAAAATGTCTCGTTTGACTGAAATTCACCCGGCATAAAATCACCCGTACGTATGATCATATAGTACGCAACTCCACCTAAATTATTTCCTTTTTGTGGCTTCTAGACGCCATTCAGCGGCCTATGATGTTGACATTTCAGGTTCTTACGTACGAATGAATAGAATAAACGAAAAACGAATTTATTTCAGGGGCATTTAAAATGTCGCGTTTGACTGAAATTCACCCGGCATAAAATCACCCGTCCGTATGATCATATAGTTGTGTGACATCATGCAGTGTGTTATGGGTAGCGTACTATAGTACGTACTACAACGGATGATGCCCGCGTAATTTGGTGCATTTTCAGCGGCCGTCACCCATAGGAGTCGCAAGAACCGGGTGGAAAACAATAGGTTTTGTGACGCTCATTCGCCAAATCCCACCATGGTATTGTGTATGAAATTTGAACAGTTTTATACCTCGGTTCTGCGACGTTTGAATAAATTCGCTTCGATCACTTACGATCACTTCGATCGCTTACGAGACAAAAATGGGTCGCCAAGCACCAAACACAGGAGACCCAAAGAGAACAACAAATGCTAGTCATGATCTGTCTAGCGAATCTTCGACTGGACGCAACCCTGGGAGTTTTTATTCGGTAAATTCGACCGCGCGATGGTTTTGACGCCACAAAGTTCGGTTGAAGAATCCACGCCAGAAAGGGAAAGGGCTACTAGATCTGGGCATTCGGAATGTTCTCCTGGCAGTACGAGTGCAGACTGTAATCCGTCTTCTTTGCCTTTCCTGATTCCCCTGATTCCAAGCTCTCCGCTAGACACTGAAAGAAGGTCTCGACCTGGCCTCAGCGATCAATCGAGAAGATGCTAGTGGTGATGATTTTACAGCTGAGCTGTATGTCCAAGCTAGAAGCCTATTTAGAAAGGCAGACGTATTTTAACCAACGGTTAGCGCAGTGGGTGGCCGAACGGCTAAAAGCGGCCGAAAAAGAGCGGGAAAGACCATGAGAAAACAAGTGATTGCCAAAAGTGTTGTCGGTAAGTCTTCTTGCTGATATAGTTTTCAAATAACGAGTATGTGGTTCAACATTCTTTTTTGCTTTGAAAATTTTTAAACTAAAGAAAAATTCAAACCCAAACATTTCAGACAGTTTTAAATCAAAATAATCATCTCTTAAAATGGAGTCAACTGTCAAGTATAGGACGATAATTCCATTGAGTGACCAAAAAGTAAAATGATTCAACTCCAGTCCTTCAAGATTGTAATGATTATTATTTTCTACACATTGTAGCTTCTCTGATCCATCTAACAAAATTGTCAATAAAGCGATCATGGATGGAGTGACCATAATCGTTCTAAAAAATTGAGAGTTGTTTGGCCTTGAAATTTCCATGATTATAATTGCACTGTGTCAGCTGTTTTTGGGTTTGATTTTGTGAGGTCGTAGTTCTGGTAGAGTCTGAAAGTGACAATAGTCTTTTTAGAAGAACCACATATTGTTCCAAATTAAAAGTGATTTTGTCTTGAAATTGCCATGTTCATAGTTGAGCTGTGTCAACTGTTTTAATTAGTGTTTGATTTTGTGATATCTTAATTCTGGTACATTAGGGACCGTTCATTATTTATGGGAGGTGGGGGGATGGGTGAGAAAATGGGGGGAACTGAAATTTTAGCCACTGCAAAAGGGGGGGTCCTGGGGAAATTTTTTTGTTATGGAGGGGGGTCTTGAAATTTTAAACAGATGATGTCTTAAATAAAAAAGCAAAAACATAACTACAGTGTACCAATAAGAGCGGGGCACCGCAGATTTCATGGCTGGGAGCCTTTGGGCTCTCTATGATTCTTCTAAGAGCACAAGCCTTGCACAGTATTTTGGTGCAGTCATGGAGCATGATTTATAATTTTAATTTCTTTATTTGGTACTGCCATAATTGTACACAACATTACATAAAGTTTTAACCCACCATTAAACATATTACTGGATTGTAACAGTATTAAACTGAGGGTTTTAGTGATTGACGTTAAAAGTATTAATTATTATTTGTAACCCTAGCTAAAGGAATTTTCCTTATCTGCTACGTGGACATTAAGTTGAAGAACTGTTAGTAGTGTCTTGTAGTAATCAGTTCGTCCTTTGTCATCCTTGTAAGTGTGTCAACCCACCCACATACACCACTCCCGGTTTCTGGGTTGCTCAATAGCAGTGGTTTTGTATATTGCAATAAATCTTTATAAAGCCCAGCTGAGTCTTGGTTGTGGTAGTAGTAAACAACTATTAAAGTCTTAACTCTAGTTCTTCAAATGCACAGTAGATCAAGTGGCTGAATTGCTTTGATAAAGAGAACCACATGAGTCAAAATGCCATAAGTTGTAATAACTATTTATTAATAAATTTACTGAAAATTATTCTAAACTTTTTTTTTAATTTCCTGTTACAACATATTATGGTTTTGTTGCTTTTATGTCTGGTTTAAACTAGATTATGTCTGGTTTATACAGGTTTGTCTCCTCCATATCCCCGTTCCCATCAAATCCTCATTCCCATCATACCCCAGGCCCATCATGTCCCAAATTTACACCTATATGCTTAAAACTAAATATGATATTTGAAGCACAGTTTTTAATATCAAGACAGCAATACAGTTACCCCCAAATTTTCACCTACTTTAGATCTGAAAACCAACACGCTAGCCACTACATCATCGCGCCCCCACAAAAATATGGTATGGATACATACAACGTTTATTTTATAGAAATCAGATTAATAGTGGGGGGGGGGGGTATTGAAAATGTTCCCCAACAGAACAGGGTGGACCTGAAAAAATCCTGATTCACTAATGGGGGACATGAAAAAAAATGGAAAATTTGTTAATTTCTCACCCATCCCCCCCCCCCCCCCCCTCTCATAAATAATGAACGGTCCCTTATGTGAGTGATGGCAGTTTTGTCGAATCTTGAAGCATGTGCACCATGACGAGTGATCACAATTGTCCTAAAAGATTAACAGTTGTTTGGCCTTGAAATTGCCATGATTATAATTGCACTGTGTCGGCTGTTTTTAGGTTTGATTTTGCAAGATCTTACATGTAGTTTTGGTACATTCTGTGAGTGATGGCAGTTATAATTTTGTCAGATCTTGAAGCATGCACACCATACCGAGTGACCACATTGTCCTAAGAAGTTAAGAGTTGTTTGGCCTTGAAATTACCATGATTATAATTGCACTGTGTTGGCTGTTTGATTTTGTGAGATCTTAGCTCTGGTACATTCTGTGAGTGACGGCAGTTTAGTCAGATCTTGAAGCATGTGTACCATGACGAGTGACCACATTGTCCTAAAAATTAAGAGTTGTTTGCCCCCTGAAATTGCCATGATTATAATTGCACTGTGTTGTTTGGCCTTGAAATTACCATGATTATAATTGCACTGTGTTGGCAGTTTTTGGGTTTGAATTTGTGAGATCTTAGCTCTGGTACATTCTGTGAGTGACGGCAGTTTAGTCAGATCTTGAAGCATGTGCACCATGACGAGTGACCACATTGTCCTAAAAAATTGAGTTGTGAGACAATATGCTCATTAAATGTGAGAGGTTTATCGAATGTTCAAAAAAGAAGAGAGACCTTTCGATGGCTTAAACTGAAGAAATTTTCAATTTATTACCTTCAAGAAGTCCATTGTACAATAGAAACGGAAGCTTATTGGTCATCAGAATGGGGCTTTTCCGCGATCTTTAGTAGTTTCTCAAGTGCGAGTGCTGGAGTTTGTATACTTATTAATAATAATTTCAATTTTAAGATTCTAAGACAATTCTCCGACCCCAAAGGAAGGTTCATAATAGTTGATATTCAGACTGAAGGTAGAGTCCTAACTTTAGTAAATATTTATGCGCCAAACCAAGATGATCCACTCTTCTTCAGAAATGTTGCTGACCATCTCCATTCTTTTGACTGTGAAGAGATATGCCTAGGGGGGGATTTTAATTTAGTAATGGATATAGCTAAGGATAAGAAAGGAGGAAATCCAGTGACCAATTCCAAATCACTCAAAGAGGTGGAAAAATTAATAGGAGAGCTAGATTTAACGGATATATGGCGTGATCTAAATCCAGATACATATAGATTCACTTGGAGAAGAAGGAATCCGGATATATATTGCCGTTTGGATTTCTTCCTAATAAGTTCTGGTTTGAGCACACTATGTATTCTTGCCGATATTTTTCCCGGATATAAAACTGATCACTCTTTAATCATAATCAAAATTGATAACAAAACAAATCCTAGAGGTCCAGGTTTTTGGAAATTGAATACTTCACTTTTACTAGAAAGTGAATATGTAAATATAATAAGAGAAACGATCTCCACTGTTGCAGATGAATATAAAAACAACGAGGATATAGATGATATACTTCTGTGGGATACAATTAAAATGAAAATTAGATCAGTTTCAACAGAATTCTATAAGAAAAAGAAAATAAAAAACAACGTTGATGAAAAACGTTTAGAGACAGACATCAATTCCCTTCAGAAAAGGTTAGAAGGAAAGAATATATCCGTTAGTGAAAAAGTAGACCTTCAGAATCAAATAGAAGTTAAAATGTTACGAAGAGAACAAATTTGCCAGTATAAAACTCGAGGATCAATAATAAGATCCAAAACGCGATGGTACAATGAAGGTGAGAAAAATACAAAATATTTTTTAAATTTAGAAAAAAGGCACCACAACAATAAAACTATTAAAACTCTTCAATTGCCAGATGGCAAACTTATTAACACCGACCGCGAGATCTTTAAAAAAACACAAACGTTTTATGAAAAGCTGTATTCATCTTGCTGTGATATTCAGATAAATTATTATGACGACCTTTTCTTTAAAGAAGCGAATAAGTGCAAGTTAAAGGAGCGTGAGCAAGAGGAATGTGAGGGGAGATTGACAGAAGCCGAGTGCTTCGTGAGCCTAAAAACGATGAAATCTAATAAAAGTCCAGGCAGTGATGGGCTTCCAGCGGAATTCTATAAAGTGTTCTGGAAAGACATTTGCCAATACCTTTTAAACGCTTTAAACACTTCTTTTGTCAAAGGCTACTTATCGATTACACAAAGAAGAGGTCTGATATCACTAATACCAAAAAAAACAAAGATGCCAAGTTGCTAAAGAATTGGAGACCAATAACGTTACTAAATTGCGATTATAAAATAGCCACAAAATCTATTGCAAACAGATTAAAAACATTTCTTCCATCTCTTATTAATAACGATCAGACTGGTTTTCAAATAAACAGATTTATTGGTGAGAATATCAGATTAATCCACAGTATAATAAATTACACAAGCGAAAAAAAATATACCTGGTCTTTTATTGTTCATTGATTTTGAAAAAGCCTTTGACTCACTTGAATGGTCCTTTATTGAGAAAACTTTGAAATACTTTAATTTTGTACCGTCCTTAGTAGCTTGGATAAAACTCTTCTATACCGACATAACTAGCTGCGTGCAGAATAATGGATGGTCTTCTGATTTTTTTAACTTAAACCGTGGAGTTAGACAAGGCTGTCCTCTATCGCCATATTTGTTCCTACTCTGCGCAGAGATTCTAGGTAACACTGTCAGGAATGACAGCCAGATTCAAGGCATAGAGATTATGAAAACAGAGTGCAAATTAAGTCAATATGCCGACGATACTACCATGATTTTGGATGGGTCAGAACGGTCTTTTTCAAGAGCAATTTATGTTTTAGATGCTTTTGCCTTAGTCTCGGGTTTAAAAGTAAATTATGAAAAAACAGAATGCCTTTGGATAGGTTCTCGACGTTTCTCCACAGACATATATTCATCTGTGGGAAAACCAGTTAAATGGGCCAATGAAAAAGTTTATGCGCTTGGAATTTGGTTCTCAACTGTAGATCAGCTTATGCGAATCAATTTTTCAGAAAGACTTGAAAAAATGAAGAAAATTCTAAGTAGCTGGTCTGCAAGGAGGTTAACTTTATTAGGCAAAATCACAATTATAAAAAGTTTGGCAGTATCTCAAATTGTATACATTCTATCTTCTCTTCCAACTCCCCAAAACGTTTTGAAAGAAATTAACTCCTTGTTGTATGATTTCCTATGGGAAGGAAAGGGAGATAAGATCAAGAGAACTGAAATTATTAATGAATACGACAACGGAGGGCTGAAAATGGTAGATATTAAGAGTTTTAATGAAGCCTTAAAATTAAAATGGGTAAAAAATTATCTAAGTGAAGATACTAACAATAAATGGGAACTATTCCTAACATATTACTTGCAAAACCATGGTGGTAAGCTACTCTTCCAATGCAATTTGAGGAGAGAAGACATACCTCTACTTGAATTAAAAAAATATGTCTTTTTAGAAGAAATTTTACAAATATGGTCTCTTCTTAATTACACTGAGGAAGAACAAGACTTCGGTGATTCAAGTATTTGGTATAACTCTTTGATCAGAATTGATAATCAACCTTTTTTCTTCCAACCATGGTTTAAATAGAGAGAAGCGAGCAGATGATATTAAGTCATCAGTTCTCTTAAAGAGCTGTAAAAATACCTACAAAATTCTTATACAGAAAATAGCATCCTTACCAATGAAAAGTGAAGAAAAATGGATAGCTGAAGATGTTTTATCAGGAAACTCTAATATCGATTGGAAGAAAACTTACTTATTGCCTTTTCTATGTACAAAAGACACCAAACTTAGAGTTTTTCAATTTAAGTTCCTGCATAGAAAAATCGCCACCAATGATTTTGTTTTTAAAATCGGCTTCGTCCCAACTGATCTGTGCACCTTCTGCGATCAAGTGCCAGAAACCATCATTCATCTTTTTTGGAGCTGCATTCACAGCCAGGCTTTCTGGAAAGGAGTCCAGGCGTGGATAATAGAAAATCTTGCTCTACCTAAGGACACTCCCTTACCTTGCTTTTTGTGTTTGGGTCTAATAAACAAAACCTCTGACTTACTGGTTCAACATCTTCTTCTCATTGCCAGATATCACATTTCTGTCAGTAAGCAAAGAAATACCACACCGAAGTTGAATATTTTTATAGAACTAGTCAAAACTAATGCGCAAATTGAAAAACAGTTTGCTTTTGAAATCAATACCCTTGATCTTTTTCGAACTAAATGGTCTCGACTAAATCCCTAAATCTCTTCCTCCTTGCCAGATAGCTTTTGTATTGTATTCTATTGTATTCTACTGTATTGTATAGCCATTATTAATAATAACTGTACAACAATTGTATTGTATCCATATAGCCATTATAACAATTATTTTTTAAAATATATTTATAGCGGTTATAATATGTAAAACTTTAACTAATTGATGATTTTAAGAAAAACAAATGATGTAGTAGGTAAATAAGTGTAGTGTGTAAATGTAACGTAGTAATGAATGTAGTAGTGCTAAAGTAAGAGACTTGTAATTTGTAAGTGTAATAGTATGTAAATATGTAAATTATTGCTGTAAGTGATGTACTAGTGTAAATATAATAATAATTTTAAAAAAAAAAAATTGAGTTGTTTGCCCCCTGAAATTGCCATGATTATAATTGCTCTGTGTCGGCTGTTTTTAGGTTTGATTTCGTGAGATCTTAGTTCTAGTAGATTCTGAAAGCGACGATAGCCTTGTTAGACCTCAAGGCATGACTGTGTACCATAATGAAGGGCCACATATTGTTCCAAATAAAGAGTGATTTTGCCTTGAAATTGCCATGTTCATAGTTGAGCTGTGTCAACTGCTTTAGGACACTAAATGTCCTTGATCATGTGGTAAACATGCTTTGAGGTAGCATTCCATGAGTGATGGCACTTTTGTCAGACCTTGTATCATGTGCATCAACTTAAAACCATATGTTATAAATTAAGAGTGAAATTTCCATGTCCAAAATTGAGTAGTGCCAACAGTTTTAGGGTTTGATTTTTCAATAGTGCAGTGATACCGTACAGTGTACATGTATGTACGTATAGTTGAATTTGACATGCATTTTAAATCTCTTCCTTGCTGGATTTCTAATAATAATACAATAAATTATAATAATATTATTTCTTTGTTAATATACAATATATATGATAATGAATGAAAATAAAAACACAGGAAAATGAAAATTGAACTACAGTGTACAATGCATGTAACTAACAATGTTCTAACACTTTTCCATTTCAAACAGCTGTGATGCGAGTCCATTTTCATACCAAAATGAGACAGCAGAAAAATGTTGACAAAAAGAGGCAGAAGACTGTATTAGTGTTGCAGGAACAGCGGAAGAGAAGTAGAAAGAATACGGTAAGCAAAAGATGTTTAATGCCTGCAGTAAACACATTTTTATTACTGTGAACACTCCAGTTATGCATTGCCGGTTTGTCCTCAAACATTTTTATTTTGAAATGGGTAAATTAAATATGACCTACTGTGTCGTATACAATTTGCTGGCTGGGAGGTCTGTACTGGGAAAAACTGGACCCAAGGGCACAGTTTTTTCCAATATGGCCCGACCTACACTGTAGGCCAGCAAGTAACATAATATTTTTTTTCTCTGTGGGAATATTGGTTTAATTTGTACATACTTGTAAAAGCCATATGTCTGGCAGAAATGTGGACTCTAACAGTAAAACCAAAGTAATTATTGCTTAATAATATTTCTTTTTACATTGTTAAGTGTTTTACATTTTAGATACAAAAATTTTGTAGCTGTACATTCTAAAAATTCGGAACAGTCTGTATATGGGGTCCAGATGGGAATATCAGGACCTATAGAGAGTGTCCTTAACCAATCAAATTCAAGGATTTAGTAGTATGGACTGCTGCTATGCAACAAAAAAAATAAACATATATTATTTTAATGATAAATCGATATCACAACCTTGTAATCATTTTCAACCATCCCTTTACAGTTTAAGGTTAAATTATTAATCACTACGTTGTACATACACATGTAGATCAGCCTCCCTTGCCCTCTTCCCCAAAAATTTTTAATTTATTTTGGACTAGCAAGAAAGACCTTTGTAGTTGTAAAAACTGATTTTTATATGCACCCTGTTATACACATTTATCTAGAAGTAAAAAAATTGTCTGTAAACAACCTTATGAGTAATGGCTCATAAATTGTTGTACAATATATTCATTCATAGTGGGTTGTGGGTTTTACAGTAACACCATAATTTCATTGTTCAGTTACTTATTTGTGCTTAGGTAATTGTAGATTTTCATCTTTTACAGAAATGAATTAAGCGGGTAAAAGCATTAAAGGAAGAAAAATATAACGTCTGCCTGATGATGGACTATATGTCATCTGAGGAGTCCATTTCGGAGCCTGAGGGTGAAACCAATGGCAGCACATTGGGTTTAGATTTAGAAAACAAACAGAATAAACATCTGTGTGTCAGACCCCTCCCTTGGAGGAGCACAGAACTTGATGACTTGATGAAGAGCCTTGACCGTAAAACTAAGTGCCGAAGAAGTATAGGGGGTGCAAACGTGGTTTTTGAAACGAGTCAAGGGCCATCATCAACCTGGGAGAAACCAGAAGATGCCCCTGACTTTGCATTGTCACCACTCCTCAGTTAAGGAACTGGGTCATGAAATAGAATGCAAACTAGTTTAATCATTGTTTCACAGGAGCATCTCTATCCTGTGTTTGTGTGGGGGACTGTGTTTTTAAATGGCTGTGTCGGTTATGAATTCAGCTTTTCTAAATACAACATTTAGTGCTTTTTTATCTCGTTAATGCGCATGCGCATTAAGCGAGATTTCGGAATTGAGTACGAAAAAGGGACAAAAGTTGTTAACAAAATTTTGTGGACTTTTGTCCGGGGGGGGGGGGTTTCTTCTTCCTTCTTTATAGAAGCTATATTAGGGCATTGAGGATATGGTTGGTTAAACCGGTTAGGATTTCAAGAAGGGCGTCACATATTGCCACTAAAATGTTTGGGGAGCACCCCCGGACCTATTGTTAATTTCCCTAGGGTATTGGGATGTCAGAACTTGTCATGAACTTGTCATATCTCACATTACGTTACCGCAAAGGTATTAGTCCTTCTTAAATTTCGATATCTCATGTAAAAAGGGTAAAAATAGGTCAAATGCGTTTTCTTGGGAAACGTAGTTTGAGAATTTCACGGTGTATTTTACTAATGGAGACGTTTTAAGAAAGTTAAATGGGACAGGAAAGTTTGTGTTTTAATATGAGCGGTATGGCAGAGCAAAATAGCATGAACTTTGCGTTTTTTTCTATTCATTGCTATTACGGTTTGATTGTGCAATAGTATGGGAAAGACGTCATAGTTTTGTTGATTTAGCTACCGTGCACAAGGAAATTTTGCGGATTGTCCGACTGAATTTGTTTTGCGGGAGGAAGTTTTTGCGGGTTGCGGAGACAGCTAAAATTTCTGCTGGAAGGAAATGTTTGCGGATTTCTGGTCAAGTATAAATAAAATCCAAGGCATCGGTACTAAACTGCAATTTTACTTCCTGACCGGAGGTTTGTATAATTCCCATAGTTATGGTTGCTGTTCTGGCGCCAATATGAACATAAACAACGAGAAAACCAGTGAGTGAATTATTGTACGTTGTTGTAAAAACGAAAAAGTATTATGATAACAGCCTCTGGTTCTTTTGAGGACATGTCTGGAGTTGAATCGGGAATACAAATGACTGTTGTGTCGGTCGCCTCGGAGTTATGAGAGTTCACTGTTATATGAGAGTGATGAGTTATGAGAGTTCACTGTTAAAAAGTTCCTAAGGATCAATTCAGCTTGGTTTACTCCGCATTCAGCTGTGAAAGGTTTTGCTTAGTATGAAATTCGCTTTTATTATAAGCTTTTGTGCTATTCATCGAAATTTAATCTTCTAAAAGTCAACAGGGTTTTGTTTTTGACAATCAAACTTAATTGTTTTAACCTCTTTGAAAAGCATTCAGTTACTGTACCAGGTCGTGCTTTCATTCATACTAAAATGTACTACCTTCTGAACAATAGTTTACCTTGAGTTAATTTATCGTTCTTAATTAGGTTCGTTCCACTATTCAAGTTGATACCTTGTTAGTAAATTTATCATGTCTAGCCGATTTTTCACGTATCAAGCTGTACACACAATAGTTGTTATTACTGTTCTAAATTAGTCTCGTCCGGCACTCACGGTTTTTTTTTTTCAGTTTTATTTAACTAATCAACGACTTGGCAAGTAATGGTGTCATTTTGTTTTTTCAGTATGAATGGTTTAGCTGACTCATCGAAGTTAAATTTAGTAGCTTTTGTTGTAGGTGAATAACTCGATAATGGTACATCGCTAGTACGTGCCGTACAAGTTATTTGCCGACCTTGCAAATCTATTGATACGACACCATTACGTGCTTAAAAAGCCGCTTGCTGACTTGGCTTTTCTGCTACTTCTTTGTTTTAGGGTTTTCAAGTGTAGATTACTTTTTTATAGTTAAATGAACAATGGACACTTGGGTTAAAAATATATTTTGAAATTTACTTTTGCTGAGCTCAAAGAATTTCGCTTGACACTTTCATTATGTTCCTTTGTGTTGAACACTTATACCTTACGTATATAAGAACCTAGTTTGCAATTGTTAGTTGGATTACATCGTTTGATTACATCGTTGGATTACATCGTAAAGTCACAAGTCAGGAATAAACGCTGTTGGAACCGCAAGTCAGCCGGGTTTTTTGATCGCCTTTCTGTTGCGTACCAGTTCGTGGTTTGATCCCGTACCTACCGAGAGAGACTGCTCTCCTTTGCAAGCGAGTTGCCCATTTGAGTTAGTTTTCCCCCGTTATCAAGCGCCGATTCCCCTAAAGGCTTTTTTTAGTCCGACACCGGCAAAACCTTCCGTCACACCGGATCAGGAAAAGTTTTTTAAAAATACTGCGGTCAGGAATCCCGCATGTTTGATTACTTTAGTACAAATTTTATAATCTATGTTTAACAGAGAAATTGGTTGCCAGTTTTTCAAGTCTAACTTGTCGTTCTTCTTGTAAAGCAGGCGGATAATTCCTTGACGTTGTGTGTCAGAGATTGATCCGTGTTTAAAAGAGTAATTTAGTAAATCGTGAATTAATAGACCCTAGCCTGCATGACAGGCGCTTTATGAGCCAAGCGGGGCGAGCGAAGCATTTCGCGCGAAGCGCGACACAGCGCGAAGCGCGAGACGAGGGGAGGAAAAAAAATTAGCGCCTGTAGACAGTCCACTGTTCTGGCTCTCCCACCAATATTAACTGACCGCAGTGATTTGGAAATAACCAATCAAAACACGATCTATGTCGCAAGTTATGGAAATTTGAGAGTAGATAAGGTAATATGTGGTGTAGGAGAAGTAAATTCGGATGTGCGTAGGCTAATAAATTGATTAAAAGGTTGTTTGTGTAAAGGGTATTCGTTTATAGTGGTGTGGGAGGAAAGCGTGAAGGGTGAATTGTCTTGTGAGCGTTTAAAGAGGTTTTAAAAGACACTGACCTATTTCTATAGTAAGTGAAGGAAAAAAACGGCAAACTGATCCTTACGGCAGAAAAACAGAAGCAGAAGCAAATAAAATAAAAGTGGAATATAATAGTGCCCAATATTTCGCTTTGCAAAACAAAGCTTCTTCAGGGGCTAGCACTATAAATGATTACAACTGTAAAACTGTTATACAAGTGGTTTTGAAAAAACTAAAGAATAACAAAAACAATGAATATGATTGGTGAAGGGTTTGACGGGTGATAAACTAAACTGACTAGTGATGAGAAAGTTAATGAAGTTCGTCGCGTCTGTTGATTCCAAGTGGTTCTAACGTCTTTGCTTTGTCTATGAGAAATGCTTCACGCGCTTTTCGTAGCAGATATTAATAGATTAAAAAGGGTGAAACCCGTACGAAAAATTATAGCCGGAATGACATAGCGAGAATCCGGCCTGAAGTGATTTTTACGGCCTGTATTGAATGAGACAAATACGTCTAAAACGAGCCATTCTTCTCGGTCTTGTCTCGGCGATAATCTAGCCTGCATAACAGGCGTTATTGGGGGCGCTCAAGCGGGTTTTGGGGCGTGAGCGCGTAGCGCGAGACACGAGCGCGAAGCGCGAGAACAAAGATGTCTCGATTCTGCAGAGAAGAGAGTTTCTACACTAGATAGAGCAGCCTAAATTAGAGGACAGGGTATGGTTTTTGGCATTTTTGTCCTGAACAGGGTATATAATTTAACGCGAGTCTGTCCTAAACAGGGTATGGTTCCAGTTAACGTAGCGCTTGTGGTGACTTCCCTTGTCGTGATTAGCATATTCATGCAAAGGTGAAGTCGTTTTCGTTTCAGATCCGTCTACTATTTTTTTAAAGCTCAGATTAAAAACCACGCACGAGTCGTGTCCTAGACAGGGTCCTAAAATAGAGGGTGTTGTTCTACACAGGGTAGGTATTTTCGTTCCTTTTTTGTCCTAAACAGGGTCAGGGTCTCAGACCCTCAGCGGCACCCCTATACCCAAATATTGGTGATGATGATTTGAACGTTTTGTGCGCTTCAAATACAATAAATACAAGGCAATGTTACATTAGGAAGTGAAAAACTGATTCAAGAAATGTAAATTTTGACTTAAAATTCAACAAACTATGTGACGAGGCTGCACGGTGAAATCCGATCATCGGACTTCCAATCTATTAGCCCTTCAGCGATAAGAAAACATTTCATGACTTGTGGTCTTGTGCCCAGAGGCAAAGAGAAGAGTTTTTTTTTGTATCCTTCTTATATGACTAAGATGTTTGCATCGCTAGCTTGAAAAGAGATGCGTAAATTGGTTCCAAATGATCTGTATTATCCCAAATTAACTGCCGTGTACCCAAATTTTAACTTTATACTAATTAGCAGTAGCTAAAAAAATCCGGGGGGTCTCCCATATATAAGCTATACGGGTATGTGCCGCTGGATGGGGTCGGGTTTTTGACCTTCTGGGTCTGAGATGGGGTCTTAGTTCTGCCCACTAAGTCTGAGATGGGGTATACTTTTCCGTTCAATTTTCGAATTAAGTGTTTTGTCATTTCTTTCCGGTACATTTTTCATCTGGAACCGTGCCTGTAGAAGTCGATTCAATGAGCGTGTATGGGTTTGACGCCTAATTCTGTCAATTTGTGTAAACAAACCCCTTTTTATCTCGTTAATGCGCTTGCGCATTAAGCGAGATTTCGAAGTCGAGTACTAAAAAGGGACAAAAGTTGTTAACAAAATTTTGTGGACTTTTGTCCGGGGGGGTTTCTTGTTCCTTCTTTATAGAAGCTATATTAGGGCATTGAGGATATGGTTGGTTAAAGCGGTTAGGATTTCAAGAAGGGCGTCACATACTGCCACTAAAATGTTTGGGGAGCACCCCCGGACCTATTGTTAATTTCCCTAGGGTATTGGGATGTCAGAACTTGTGATGAACTTGTCATATCTCACATTACGTTACCGCAAAGGTATTAGTCCTTCTTAAATTTCGATATCTCACGTTACCTATCAGTTTCAATCATTTGTCGTAAAGCCATTATAGCTACTTTAAAAGGGTAAAAATAGATTAAATGCGTTTTCTTGGGAAACGTAGTTTGAGAATTTCAGGGTGTATTTTACTAATGGAGAGGTTATAAGAAAGTTAAATGGGACAGGAAAGTTTGTGTGTTAATATGAGCGGTATGGCAGAGCAAAATAGCATGAACTTTGCCGTTTTTTCTATTGAGTTGTGGTTACACACAGCTTGGGTTTGGGGCCTTCCCAATGGCTTGGGTTCGGTTTATCTCAGGTTTCATCTTACCCTTGGGGATGCGGTTACACAGTAAAAGACTCCCCAGGGTAAAATATAATAAGATATGAGTTCACTGACACTGCAGTTTACGCGCGAAAACGTACAGATCGACATGGATGACACGAATCGAGATCTTGTAAGTTTAATTTCAGTCATTCTCCTGCTTATCATTTGATAAATATAACAATCCGGCATTTTTTTTTTTTTGCGAGAAGACACCGAAGAAGACGCCTTCAACTACGCTATCTTCAAGGTTTGTCGGCGTTTTATTTACATTTAGGAGCTCGCCACGAACTTGCTCGTCGCCAAGGAGGGCTTGGGTATTTCGACGACCACAGAATTGGTTTCAGCAACTTCTAAATAACAATGCACTCGATCACTGGTGGAAAGAAAATTTTAGAGTTACAAGTAAGCGTGCAATTAACCAAGCGTATCAGAGGTCAACTCAGCAGCAGGCGATTTCCTGTATTAGCTACGTTCTGCATTATGATTGGCCAAGCGGTTTGATTGTGCAATAGTATGGTAAACATGTCATAGTTGTGTTGATTTTTTGGCTTATAATGATGACGGTTGAATGGAATTGCGGCAAGCCTTCAATGGCTTAAATTTTTGCGTCTTTTGCGTACTGTTACATAATGAAACTGTAATAGCAATTATTAATTGTTTTAAAATAGCACAAAAGCGAAAGTACACGGGTCAGCCGATACTACAACACGTATGCTACCGGTGCCAAGTGCAGGTTCAATCAAATTAGCTGCAACCTGTAGGTAAACGAACTTAAAATATTCACCTTTATACGGACTTCTATTTTATGAAAGGGGTCAATCCGGCAATTTTTTTTTTAGTCATATGGGAAATTTAACTTAGTCAGAGGCTGTCCTATTCAGTACATTTGATAGCTGCGTGGAGCTAATTAACACCACTCTTATTACTAATCACGTTAAAAGTGACATCAAATATTCTAGATATGACTTGTTCTCAAAAGAACATGCTATTTTGCTCTGCCTTTTAAGTCGCTTAGCGAGTGACAACCGGAAATATCGTGAAAAGAAAAATTGGTAAGAATATTCTGCTCCCGGAGGGGGGGGGGGGGGGGGAGGCGACTCCTATAAGTCGTCAAGCGGAGGTGCTCGTCAGGAAAAAAAGTGAAACCCTGAAAGATATCAAAGTGGCCGTTATCAACCAGAATTTTACCTCTAAAAGATACCATTTTTTTACCAAATATGCGATGGAACAATGCGATGCGGCTAGAGTGCTGGAAATAAATAGATCTGACTATACATGGGTCGAATTCCAGCTACCATCAGAAGGAACACCGGAAGGCAATAGCGACTCGTCTTTCGCTATCAACACACTAAAAGATACCATTTTCTGGGAAAATGAGTTTTTTTAATCATATATTCTAAAAGATACCTAGATCCCCTAATTTTAACCCCTAAAAGATACGACGAGCACCTCCACCCAACCACATATGCGAGTCCTCCTCCGGGGTTCTGCTATACGTTGTCTACCCGGTATGATGAACAGCGAGGAGCGATTTTTTATGTCGCTTAACGAATGTCAAAGTAAAATCTCGTGAAAAGAGTTAATTTTACGATTCGTTTAAAGTCAACTCGCTTAAAGTTAAACGAGTCAACTTTTCGCGCTCGACGAAGCTGAGAAATCTCACGCTGTATTTTTGTTCGCTTTTTGAGTTGTAATCTTTGTCTGCTTTTCCAATAGTTATTAAATATTTAGGTGTCATGATTATGCAATAGTATGCAAGAGAGGGTAGATTTTGCTTATTCAGCTAACTAAAAATGTTTCGGTTTGATTATGCAAGACTATGGATTTCGGTTTTGTGCTATTTTAAAACAATTAATCATTGCTATTACAGTTTGAATATGCAACAGTACGCAAAAGACGTAAAAATGTTCCTGATTTTGTTTGTAAAAGATTCTCTTCTAAAAATCACATCTTTCTTAGTTCATCCACCACCCTTAAACCCCCCCCCCCCCCCCCCACTCAAAAAATATTAAGACTTTTAACAAGAATTAACTTCAAATAGCAATAAAATAAAAACCAATTCATTTCTAAAATTTAAAATGATCCATTTAATCCCTAATAGTTAGGAAACAGATGACACCACAACGGCATTAGATCATTCCTTCAACAACCATACACAACTACCTAATTACTCCATTTAACAGAAAGACAGACATCGCTAATCTAAACCGGAAAAGGTAGATATTTCGGCCCACCCACAATTAAACAAGTTGCAACAAAATATTACAGATCATACAACATTTAATAACCAATCTTAAACAATTTGTCAATATTGCTAACCTTTACATTCAAACGCTATTTCGGACAACTCATCTCTTCAAATTGTAAATCATCTTCATTTTCTTTCAACTTACCAATTAAACGTTATGCTTATAAAAACACAGACCTACCCATTGTTTTATCAAACATGCTGCTTCTCAAACATTTAAAACAATGTCTCTGAAATAGATATACAGTATTCTCACGAATAACCAGCATCACAGCTACCCTTGGCTACAAGTATAAACGCAATAAAACTTCATCATACTTCGAACATAAATTTGCCTTTCGCGCTCCGTCATAGTCCATCATTTCATGTGAAAGCCGACGAGAGACAGCGGCGACCACAGGACCATACTGCCGACACTTAAAGATAACGTCTATGACAGTAGAAAACCAAATTTTTGAAACTCCTTTTAACTCCTATTTCAGTCGCACACTACAATTGTAGAATTTCTAACCACAAAACCAAAATTACCAAAAATAATACCCTATTTAACGACTGACCATGACCTCAAAAACCTTAACATATCGACCCGAACATCACTATATACTGTACAAAACGAACTCCGCTCTCCCAAAGGAATGTAACTGCAACGCTCCGGTGACCAAAACTTACGACATTCTATTCTAAATCACGTAAACCATTCTACATAAGACATTGTAAGAACGCGTTTCGATTTTTCAACAATTTCAAGTAAAATTGGATCGCTTGAAATCCATTTTGTTGCTAGACCTCTAGCTCTGAGGTCGTTGGTGCGCGTAGAAATTCGTAGCGAACAGCACATATAGAACACTGTACAACATTCCGCCATCACCGAAAACAATTAGGGATCGCGACACATTGTTTCCATGTAAGTTTAATTACTTGATAACTACGGTAAGGCAAATTGCTAGTTGTAATAGAATAAACTGTGCGTTTGTTGTAAAGTCAAATGGCTAACCTGCACAACAGACTTTATTTTTTAATGCGTTTCAGAGGAGCGCTAAACGAGTGGCCACCGCAAAGCGGAAGGGCATCTAAGGAAAGTGGTTTTAATGATAAGATTTGACAGTGATTTGCGTTTAAAAACACTGGTGCTGTAGTGATATGATGAGTAATAATATGCGATGAATTTGACTTTCCACTGTTCGTTCTTTCGTGTGAATAAAATTATTAGTTGTTAGATGGGTAGATGATTTTTGTCGCAATGATAAGTCTTCAATTCTCTTTAAACTCTATATAATATTGGTTAGTTAAATACTTAAGGATTAGAAAACAGGTGTCGTGTGCGTCGTGCCTTCCACGAGCCATTGTAGTCCAAGTGTATCTGCTGCCTACTGTGCAGGGAGCGGGGGGGGGGGGGGGGGGGGGGGGGAGAGAGTAGTGGGTGATGTAAGAAAGATCTGATTTTTAGAACACAATCAATAGCCTGTTACAGAGATGTTCGTTTAGACTACGAGCAGTTTGTTTTCTTTCAATGGTAAACTACATAGAGTGTAAAAGTGGCAATTTATTTGATTTAATTTTGTGCTCATATTATTGGAGGGAGACATTACGGCGCTCTGAATCGCCGCAACACCGGCAAAATAAATTACGGAACACCGCATCGCCCCAAGAAAAGTCGACGAAACACCGTAACCGCAATATATCTTTTTGTCAAGTTACCATGAAAAAGGCTTAGGATTGGCGACCAGCAGAGTATTGAAGATTAACTAGACAGTATTGTACTGTTTTTTGTTACAAATTTAACATAATGGTACCTGCTTTTCAAAATTAAGTGCGAAGTAAATAACATATAGAGGCTAAATTTAGAGTCAAACAGGAAACGGCGACACCGCAGATAATTTTGTTGCACCGAACACCGCAGACTGTAAAGTGTAAACATCGCACACCGTAAAGTTTGAGATCACCGCAACACCGCAAGCTGGGATTTTATTCACCGCAACACCGCATAAAAAAATGAGCAACACCGTAACACCGCAAATCTCCAATGCCCACATCTTATTGATTTAAAAAAAAAGAAGAAAATAGCGTGCAGATAGTCAGACTCTGGCGGCGTTGTATAAGTGACGTTATTAAGAGCAGTGTAACGATATTGTTTGCATAAAGAAAAACCGCCAGTTCTGTAAGATTTATTTAGCACTTGGAAATTGTAACGATATTCTATGGTGATTTGATAAATAATAAATCGGGTATTTGTGTTTAAATGAAGATGAATTGGTATTTAAAGAGATAACTGGACGTTCCGTGTGTGTTTATTGATTTAAAATAGTTACATCTTATCAACTTAGAGGCAGTCCGTCTTTATTCAAAAGCTGTTAATTCGATTTCTAGAGTTGTTACTTTAGAGAGTAATATTTGGAAAACGCGTTTAGTATTTTGTATTGTGTAAGATATGTCGAGTATAGAAAAATTGTATTTTCATTTCATAAGTTTTTGGCGAGTTTAATACAGTGGCTCTTTTGTGGTTAGTAATCGGAGATAGGAAGTGTTTATGGCGTGCTAATTAGAGTTAAAAGCATGTAATGCATATTTGCGATTTTACACTTTGATGACTTGTCAACAATTTTCTGTCAAAATTGTTCGGCAAAGTGATGTCGGTTGACGTCGCTTTGCGTCGTTTTATACGACTCTATACCCATCACAGCAAGAAAACAACCAAGGGACACTGACAAATGAAATGCGCGAAAAAGGAGTCCATATAGTGAACCAGTTAAACAACAAACCTGGAAGACATCACCCGGAACCATTCTGATCTAAGAAACGCAAAAACCACACTCCCCTCGAAAACACTCCCCCCCCCCCCCCCCCCCCCCTCTCCCCCACCGCCCAGAACGCAATAAACGATCTCAGTTTCACTTTTCACAGCATTAAACTAAATCGCAGCGCCACGTGCATTTTTAAAACAATGTAAGCTGTCAAAACGCTCCGGAACGGCTCAGATGACATATCTGATCCACAACTCAAATGAAATAGCTGTTCTATATTTCAGTGAAAATATACTTTTATACAAAAATAACGGCTTCTCGTACCTTTTGGTGTCTCTATTGAAATCAAGGTACTCTCGACTCTCGAATCTTGACAATTAACCAAACTCAACTTCACAAAACATATACAAACATATACATATACATGACATGACAACAAATGAAAACCACAAAACCACACGACGGAATCTCTACAAGCCGAAAACTTAATCGCCCGCGAAGCGTATTAAATTTGGATATTCTTAGCACCAAAATATGGGTATGACATAATCGTACAAGCATCGGACTACTAACAGTTCTCAAATGACTAAATACAGCCGTTTACTAAATTTCCCAAATTTCATAACACCTGTGCGAAACGCAATGACACAAAAAACAATAAACACCTTTTACCATCGCATGCTCACTGGAGTCCGCACCATTTATTAAGGTAAAAACAAACTAAATCGTTACACGGGAAGTGACAACAAACAGAACTTTGGAGAGAACGAACGAGCATCCATAGCATGAAAAAATCCCCATACCGCTCGCTACGAAAAGACAGAAGAAAAATCCCCCACTTATAAACAATTGTCTCCAACTTGCCGAGCTCAATCGAAACAAAAACTTACAAGAATTTGAAATCCTAAATGACTGAGAAACTGACAGCTGTGATAGATATTGTCTTTAGCATAGCCATCTTTAGCATTTTAACTCGCCCATCGACCGCGACCCTTAAAAAATCTATCTTGAATGCCAGCGTTCGCTGCAGCAGTGGACCCTCCGGCTCAAATTCTATGAACACTGGTAATCAAAACGTCTATAAACTCTCTAAAACCGTCCATAAGAAACTCCATCGTTCTTATGTAGTTAATCCCCTGGCAATCGCTCTGAACAGTGGTAAATCTTCAGAGAGATCAATATACGCAGCTGCGATGTATTGCTCCAAGGCCTTCACAGGACAAATAGGAATGGCTATCGTTACAATCGCAATCCACGCCCCATCACGAAACTGGTCAGTCTTTGACGATTCTAAAAATATGGAAACATAAGAGCAAAAACTTAGTATCACAAGATCTTACAACGCATAACTCAGTGAAACGGAAAAACCCACCAAAACCCTGTAGCGGACATTAAGCACCGAAGAACAAGAACTGACTTCATTAAGCAGCCACTGCAACTAAACTGCAAATTGAAAAGGGTTGACACGCAGGCAACAAATGTGATTACACCAACCCCACTGTTTCCATCTTTTCAAACCTCCTAGGTAAGAACACATACTAGTCCGCTCTAAAAGCGAGGGAAAGCGGAGAAGACCCTGGGAACCTGGTAGGCCTGTGCAGCTCTACTAGCCAATCGTTTCTGAAGATTTATTTTATCAGTGGATATTCGGATCAATATGCTTGCCAATTACTTCTTTAAGTTCAACCAACCTACTGGTTTGCCTCCGCAAAGGCACTTAACATTCATGTTCTACTCACTAATGAATCCTAGTAAGGCCGAAACAACTTTTCATCGCTGCCTCTCCAATGGCATAAATTTAGCTGTACAACATGCGTATCGCGAAGGTAAAGTTCAAAATGGCGGCTCCGAACCGCCTGGATAATACTGTTCAACTACTCTAAGAATCAAGGAGTGTGTTCTCTTCTAGCCTGCGCACAGACGTGTAATATTTCCTTTGTGAGCGAGGAAATCGGAGACGGCTGCACACAAGCTAGTTCTCTTCACGCTAGTTTCTATTTATTATAAGCTTTATTTCATTCGCAGAACCCACGTTTATCTTATTCAGCAAAACGGAAATGTATCCCTGTGGACACCTGGTGCACTTGCAGTCGACACTCCGCGCTCATTTCTACTGCGCATTTTGTTACGCATGTCACGCAAATGCACTTTAACACATACGTCATGCATTGTAGAGCACGGAAGTTAACAAACATGGCAAATACATGGTCGCTTTGAGAACTTCGCAGCAATTTTACTCTCTTGGATGCTCGATGACCCCCATTATAGGCTGCTAAGAAAAACTATTTTACCTCTCAATTCAATTTAAATAAAAACTGTTTAAAGGCAACTTGGAACTTAATAGGCACGATAATAAATAGGAAAAAGAAAACCTCACCCCCTATAACCAACCTTTTTCGTAACAATAAATGTTATACAAATAAGAAAGACATCTGTGAACAACTAAATTCATATTTCGTTAATATTGGCCCAAAACTTGCTGCGCAAATACCAACGCCTGATGCACAATTGGCCTCTCTCTGCGTCGACACAAAACAAATTCAAAATTGAAATAAAGTAAATAAAATAAATATAAATAAATAAACAACTAAATAAATAAATAAATAAAAGTCAACCGCCTCCAGCGGAGAGCACCAATAGAAGGAATTAACATACGACAACTCCTTAAATACACTTACCAAATACCTTGATACTACATAACAACAAGACCATATTTTTCAGCAATTAATTAAAAAACGCAGAAAAATCTTATCCTCTAGTCTCAATTCCACAATGAATTGACAGCTTTTTTTAAAAAAAAAAATATAACACGCGTTCTCTAAATCTTCTCCTTTCTTCCACCTTAAAAAAATCTAGCTGTAATCTAACGCATTAACGAGATGGCTTTAAGAGCCCTTTGATTTGTATAAAGAGCCTTTTACCAAATTTAACTGTATGGTCTGAGATGGGGTAGAGGTTCTTAGGTCCCAGCGAAACACCCCAACCACCGACGCCCGGGGGGGGGACTCCCATATGAAAGGGGCGGGGATGCCCGTCGGAAATTTTGAATTAAACCCCTAAAGGAGACCAATCTGGGTGTGCCTCAAGCTTTTGTTGACCCCTAAAAGAGACCATTTTAAAACGCAGACAAATGTATTATATTAATGTTTCTTCGCGTGCAACCCTAAACGAGACTTTGACGGCAAAATATAATGGCGTTTTACCCAGAACGCCCTAAGCGAGACCAAAATCCGAAATTTACACCCCTAAGCGAGACGACGAGCATCCCCGCCCCCTTCATATGGGAGTCCCCCCCTCCCCGGGTTTCAACGGTGATCGGGAGACTAAAATTGATGGTTTTTGAGAGGCGCGCTACGTAGAAACATCCATTATGTTGCGTCAGTTTTTTCACATGGTTTGGCCATGTTCTCGCTGGCAGATAGTTTTGCAACAGTGGCGTGATTTTCTCAACTGTTTTGTTCATTGTGTATGGCATAAGCTGTACACGTGGACAGGGTCATATCCAGAGTTTAAAACCAAGTGGACATTTTTGAAAGTGCTAACTCAGTCAGGTTAGTTACTCGAACTTGTTGCTACACTGTGCTGACGATCCGCAATAACGGCGAAATACCTATCCGCAGTTGCATTTAAACTTTCGGTTTGGTCTCAATCATGCCATTGTTGCGTTACTTTTTCAACGCAGTTGTCAGCCCTTGCTTCTTATGGTACCGTCGAAAGGGCCGAGACGGCCTGAATTCGTTTCTTGCTTGTAGCAGGGCGAAAATAAAGAATTTGAAAAAAAAAAGAATTGTGTATTTCAAACATGTGTACCAAAGCCTTTTGACCAGCAAAAAATAAAGGAAAACTATTTTTGGTCGCGAAATCGAGCGGACTGCTTTTAGCGGGACTGCCACTTAACGCTAACAGACGTACCACTAATCGAAAAACGGAAAACAGAGATATTTCAGCCGATCCACATCTGAATAAATTACAAGAAAAATATTAAACATCAAACAACATTTAACAGACCGGGCCCTATGGAATATATGAATGATCGATGTTTTAAAATATATTAAAGTGAAGTCGCTTAGCGAGTTACAACCGGACATGTCGTGAAAAGTTCCTTAAAGTTAAGGCAGGAAAGCGAGTCGGCAATTAATTTTAGCCAATGAGAAGCCAGTTGTGGTCATTTATCCGACAAGGCTGTCAAATCGGAGATAAAGCACGCGTTCTATTTTCATGCCTTTCTCGTCGCATATTTGCGTCTTGTTGTACTAGATGTGGTCGATTAGCGAGTGAAAACCGAAAATTTCGTGAAAAGAGTTGCTTTTTAACTCGCTTAAAGTTATTAAAGCGAGTCAGCTCAATTGAATTGAACTGTCGTTAAATTTAAGGCACGAAAGCAGGTAGCTTAAGCGATTTGGCAATTAATTTTAGCCAATGAGAAGCCAGTTGTGGTCATCAGACAAGGCTGTCAAATTGGAAATAAAAAGCGTTCTATTTTCATGCCTCTCTCGTCGCATATTTGTGTCTTGTTGTACTAAATGTGGTCCAACCAAATTGCAAAGAAACTGGAACGGTTGCATCTAAATACGAAGTATTCTCGCCAAATATTGTAAGGTAGTAGGTGCCGGCGCTCTCATTGCGTCAATGGTGGCGCAATTTCTGCGAAAAATAGCTCAAGACGTCTTCAATATGGCTTTGCATGCGTGGGGCCAACGCTCACGGTTTCTTTCGGTGACTATGGCTCCTGGCAAAATATGTTGTTGTTGCTCATTTATATTAGATTCGGCATATGTGGAGGGGCCTAATTTGATTGCATTATACAATGGATTTACTTTTGCGCAGAATTAACGTTAATGTCCCTTTTTTAGTAGTCATTGGAATACTGAATCATTGCTATTACGGTTTGATTTATGAAAGAGTTATTTCAATTTTAAATGGGTATTAAATGTTGAGGTGTCATGATTATGTAATAGTATGTTAGAAGTATGTTATAGTATAGAATAGTATGCTAAAAGAAAAGTTAGGGAAAGTAGTTCTGAAAGTTTATTTAATGAACTTGGTTGGATTCCTTTAACTGAAAGGTGGGCTTTTCATAAATGTTTAACTGTTTTTCGTTGCCTTAATGGTTTCTGCCCATCTTACTTACTGAAATTATTTTGTGTAACGATAGTCAGCACTGTAACGATAGTCAGCACTGTAACGATAGGTTTTAAGCGTGTTCTGCAGAGATAAATCTTGATAACGCGCGTCGATGCGCTGGACTGGAAAAACGATTGAACGTCGGTTGAACTGTGATATTTGGCGGGCGGAAAAGCTCGGTGAGCACACAACTTAGCAGCGTGGCACTCGTCACAAAATGCCAGAGGTACGCGGTCAGTAGTATAGGGTGGGTCAGCAGAATACCACCAAACAAAATAAGGCTCTGTCGATAGCGATGAATGCCTATTTCCCCCATTTTTGACAATAACCTACAGGCCTCCCTTCGGTCGGCCTGCAGGTTATATCACTAATGGGGGAAATAGGCATTCATCGCTATCGACGGAGCCTTATTTTGTTTAGTGAGTATTCTGCTGACCCACCCTATACTACTGGGGCCCTCGTTTTATTCCACGAGGCTTATTTAGGCCCCAGAAACAGCTTAAAACACTAATAACCAGTTTTAACCACCAAAAGCGTTTTCAACATCTAGCCCCCTTATTTGGTGCAACCCTCTATAACCGGGTTTTAACCACTAGAAAGCACACTAAAGAGCTCGGCCTTGCCAATTGAACAGAGTACCCCCCTTTGCATAAACTGACCTTGCTGCTCTCTGTTTATGACATACATATATATGGCGCGAGCACTGAACGTGTTTAAAGACATCAGTCAGCGGGAGTTGAATGACTGGCTTAACGTGCAAGAAAGAAAACCCTTTGTAAAGGCCCCTCGCAACGAGGCTCTTGCAGGGTTTGATCCCTTAGACCGACAACGTCTGAGGGACTTTCAACTCCCTACTCGGATTGTTGAGCTCTATGCGCCTGGTGAACGGGACCAACAAGGCCGGCCCGGTCGAGTGCAGCGAACAGTCAAATGGCGATTTACTCAGGGTCTAACAAAACCCCTTGTCCCCCAAATGATGAATCGCATCAAACAAGAGGTTCGCAGAAGGCATAAAGCTAACATCTCTTATGGGTACAGATTACGAAACATCGAAAATGACGAGGTTCTCGTTTGGTACTCAAACTTTAACAGCCCCTGGTTTTCTAAGCTCTCAGAGACGAAACGGTGGCTGCAACAACGAGAAGAGCTTCGCCTTCAAGGTGAACACATCGAACGCCCTAACACTAAATGGAGCTTCGAAGCTACCGTTTCCGTGGAACTCAAAGTGATCTTAGACAGACAACCTTTGTTGCTCGGGCTTGGTAGGCTGCCTGACTGGCTTCGCAACAAGCACCACGTTAGAGCCCTTGACACCTTCAACGACGATTTTTGTGTCTTTCGGTGCTTGGCTGTTCATAAAGGCGCCCGCTTGGATCGGTGTACTCAAAGAGCTCGAGCGTTAGCGCAAAGCTTCTTCGACGCTCAACAGCAGGCTCGGCCGGCTTGCAATCTTGTGCCCTTCAAAAAGTTTCCTTTGCTTGAAAGACACTTTAAACAAGGGATTGCAGCTTACACTGTTACAGAGGATGGCAACTTTGTTTTGAGCTACACACCTTCACATTATGACAAAGTTGGCACCCACCCACCCGTAATGACTGTCGGCATCTATGGCTTGCATGCCTTTCTGATCACCGACATCAATAAAGTCACAAACAACTACACTTGTGGTGAGTGTGGGGCTAGGTTCACAAAAGCCTGTCATCTAGCCCGCCACGCCAAGACATGCACTCGCCGCGAAACCAAGATTTCTTGCCCCGGAAACCAGATCCTTGCCCCGGAGTCAGCTTTCGAGAAGGCCTTTTATCCAGAAGCCAATTTTGGTATCACAGCAACCTGTTGGCTTGAATATGAGGCTCGGCAAAGGGGCATCCACATCCACCACCACAGATGTGGTCACGGCGGCGAGCGCATCATTGGCGGCTACAAGGTTGACGGCTATCACCCAGAGAGCAACACCGTGTTCCAGTTTCATGGCTGCTACTGGCACGGTTGCCGCCAGTGTTTCCCCTCACCAGAACAAAGAAACGAAGCGATCAAAAATGACAGGCAAGGCAACACAATCACAAGAGAGCAAGCCTTCTCAAGAACTGTACAAATCAGCCATGAGATCCGCACGATGCTCGGCTATAATCTAGTTGAGCGGTGGGAGCACGAGCGTCCTGCCCCTTGGTGGCACGCTCGAGCTCCACCTAAACGAAACGAAACGTACCCACACGCCATCGTTTACGACTTCGAGGCCTATCAAGACAAAACCAAGGCAAGTCAGCCAACCAGTGATCTCTCTTACGAAAGCGAGCACGTACCTATCTCGGTCTCTATCGCAGACACTCTAGAGCCTGAGCCCGAGTACATCTGCTCTAAAGACCCCCAAGAGCTTATCCGGCTGTTTTATCAATCTCTGGTGCGCCGCGGCAACGCAATCAGAGAGGATATAGCCAGACGATATATGCCTCCAGATCTTGAGGGGCTAACAGACGCCCAAAAGGATCTTATCAAACACTGGTAAGAGCAGGTCCCCGTGGTCGGCTTTAACTCAGGCCGATACGATCTGCATCTTATCCGAAAGCACTTTGTTTCACACCTCGGCCAAGAATGCGGTGTCTTTGCTGGCGAGAAACAAAGACAAATCATGTTTATCAACACTCCCTCCTTCAAGTTTCTAGACATCATCAACTATCTCGCCCCAGGCATCACTTACGAGAAATGGGTGAAGACATATGGGGCCAAACAGACCAAATCGTGGCTCCCATACGAATGGTTTGACAGCGCCGACAAACTCGACTACAAGGGCCTCCCGCCTTACTGGTGTTGGTACTCACAACTCCGCAACTGCTTTACACTTACTCCAGAGGAGTACAAGCAATGCAAACAGGTTTTCAAAGAGCGCGGTATGAAGACCTTCGGAGACTGGCTGCAATATTACAACAATCTCGATGTTGCCCCATTTCTTGAAGCGCTCGAGAAAATGAAAGCCTTTTACACCAGGCTTGGGATTGACATTTTCAAAAATGCAGTCTCCTTGCCCGGGGTTTCGATGCAATACATCCTGCGCGGGACCTTGAGGGGCCCCAAGAACAGGTGGCCGCCCCTCTTTGCCCCAGGCCCCGAACCATACGCAATGCTGAAAGCGGCGGTGGTTGGCGTCCCCAGCCTTGTGTTCACACGCAAGCACGTAGCCGGCGAGACTCGCATCCGCTCACACAAATACGACTTGGCGCGCCCCGTGAAGCGCATCCTTGGCTTCGACGCCAACTCATTGTACCCCAGCACCATGCTGCAAAAAATGCCCTGCGGCAAAGAGAAGGTCGTCCATTACGAAGACCCCCAACGGGCTGCGAAAACCCTGATCGCTAGACTAGTGACAGGCCAGTGGTTCGGGTTTGCCGAGGTCGACATCGAAGTCCCTCGGGCTCTGTGGGAGCAGTTCGAAGAGTTTCCTCCACTCTTCATCAACACCTGCGTGAGCGAAGAGGGTGTCCCTCAACACATGAAGGAGTACCTAGCGCAAAGCAACAGAACCCAGTTGCCAGAACAAAAGAAGCTGCTCGGGGTTCTTCAAGCCAAAAAGGTGCTGCTGTACGCCCCAGTGCTAGAGTGGCTCTATAATCACGGACTCGAAGTAACCGCGGCCTACCGCACGCTCGACTATACCCCGATGAAGGTCTTCGACTGGTTCGTCCGGGAGGTTGCAGACAACCGGAGGAAAGGCGACGCTGACAAAGAGAAAGCCTTGCTCGCAGAAGTGTTCAAGCTTCTGGGCAACTCGGCTTACGGCAAGTTCATTGAGGCTGTCGAGCGCCAGACAAAAGTGGTGTATACCCGCGACGAAGACGAGGTTGACAAACACCTGCGCTCAGCCTGGTTCGAAGATCTTGAAGACATCGGGGGCGCATACAAGATCGAGTTGCGCAAAACCAAGGTCACCATAAACCGCCCCTTTCAAGTCGGTATCGTCGTATATCAACTTGCCAAGTTGCGCATGCTGCAGTTCTACTACGAGTTCCTCGATCACTATCTCGACAGGCGCGACTTCGAGCTCATCCAGATGGATACGGACAGCATGTACTTCGCCCTTTCGCACGACACTCTAGAAGAGGCAGTTCGGCCAGAGCTCCGCAAGCAGTTCGAAAGGGAGAAAAACAAGTGGCTCTCTTGGGACCAGTGGAGCAACAGAGAGCCTGGCATGTTCAAGCTGGAAAAAGAAGGCACACGAGCCATCGCTCTGTGCAGCAAGTGCTATTACGTAGAAGATGAGGCTAGCGGACAGGCCAAGATGTCCTCCAAGGGCGTCAACAAGAAGCAAAACGAGCTCCATTGGCAAAGATACGAGCGAGCCCTCGATGGGTTCAAAGACATGGCAGTCAACAGAGGCTTTCGAATGCACGAAGGGGCCATGTACACGTACGAACAGCGTAAGCTGGGCCTCAGCGCCTACTACGACAAGCGCTGGGTGTTGCCCGACGGCATTCACACAGAGCCAATCGAGTTTCACAATCCAGCTGGTGGCAACTGAGTGCCTGGCGGTACAACCATCAACTCCTCGCGAACGAAGCCCCGCTTGGGCCCGTCATACAGGTAATACATCACAGGCGCATCTGGCTTGGTGACAACCCTTTCGATGTTGTAGACCTTCAAAGACCAGATCGGGTCCGTCGCTCGTCGACTACCACCTTCTAGCTCACTGGGATAATACAGATATCGCAAATTAACCCGAGGTGGGAGCTTCTTTTCATTCACCCCCACAGGCCTAGCATATGGGGTTGCGGGCTTGGATGAGGTGGCTTTTTCTTTGATTGCTTGCGCGGGTTTCTTGCCAGTCAATCTTGTTACTTCATTGTTCAAGGCCGAGATAACATCTGGCAATCTTTTAACCCAAGCGGTCGACCGGCCAGAGGGCAGATGCATTTCAACTGCGTACTGGTAACCAAACAATCGTTCAGCCAGGGTTCTGTTAAATCTTTCAACGATCCCTTGATCTCTGTGGATATCAACACGCCCACGACGAATGGTTGTTTTATGGGCCCCAGTCTCTTTAGTCACAGCTCCCATAAACTCTGTTCCCGGATCGACTTGCAACAGTTGTGGCCACTTCAAAGGCCCGCGCCTGTATATCCGGGCCAGCGCTTTCGAAACTTCATCAGACTCTTTCGAAGCCAAGGGCTCTGCGGCTTTGTAACGGCTGGCCACATCAACAACTGTCAAAGCATATTTGTAAACCTTTCTCCCGTGAGGCAGTTTGTCGTGTGGCAAAAAAAGTAGATCCGCTTGATGCACTGAATTGGGCGCGAAGACATCAAACTTGGGTCGCGGGATGTGCCGTGGCGCAGGGAGATATATTTGCCAAAGGGCTTGTTTGACGAGCCATTTCTTTGCCGTCTCTTCTGAGACCTTGGCTGCTGCAGCTAGCTTTTTGATAGCGGCAATACCTTTCCAGTATCCTTTGGGTCCGTAATAGATTTTAGAGAGTTTGGAGTCCATATACATGTGTTTTTATAGAAAGCGAAACGCTGCATAACCAAGCGCGAGCGCGCCAGTACCGATAAATAAGAGTTCACCTTGCTTCTGCTGAGGGCCAGGCTTATAGAAGTCAGAGAACTCTGGCTCTTTGGGGAGCGTTATTTGCTGCTCCCGATGTGTTTGGTTGTAGAGCACTAGAGCTTGGTCAGTGTCTTGAAAGTTCTTTTTAGCTTGATCTTTGATCCGATCGTTGGTTGCAACCCAGTCGAGGAGCTTTGTGCGGTCTTTCTGGTATTTGGCATAGGCCGCTTGATAAGCTTCTAACGCTTTATCGTGTCTGATCTTTTCATCCATAGCGGCTTTTCCACTGTCTCCAGACAAGTATTTTGCAAGATAATTGCCGCCAGTGAAAGCGGCCGCATTGAGAATTGCTCCACCAACCATGAGAGCGATAGAGGCCATCTTGTATATAATTAGATCGTGGCTGGGAGGATTTTCTGGTCTTCGAGATATTTCTTGAGCGCGATGCTCCCAGTCATGACAGCTGTGAACTTGACGTAATTCATCAGGTTCGCGCTGGGGTCGCCTGTGAGGTTTTCTTTGATGATTTTCTTGCCAATCCAGCCAATACCAGCGACAAGGCCAGTGATTGTTGCAGCATCGAGAACAGATTTCACGAGCTTGTTGTCAGACATGGTGTATATTTATGCTTTTTGTTTCTTGTCTTCACTCTCGTCTTCACCGAGTATTTTGTCCAACTCAAGTTCCCTTTGTCTTTGCTCTTCCTCACACACAGCAAGTACCCGCTGTCTCATCTTTTCATCGTGTGCAGCAATTATCTTTTCATCGTGTTCATCACATGCATTGATAATTGCGCCGAAAAAGATGGTGTTAGTTCTAAACCAAACAAAAGTGAGGGTAGCCCAGCCAAGAAAGTTGATCAAGTTGTGAGTGGAGGGGCCTCTGCTGCTGGTGGTGTCTTGTTGCGTCCAAGGGCATTCATAATGGCCTCGCGCTGGTAATAGACACCCAAAGCGGAGACAATCAAACCTCCAACACCAAGGATGAGAAATGTTGTGTTGTTGCTAGATTCTGCCTTTGTTGGCGTCTGGTTTGGGGCAGGCTCGTTTGCCTGGCTGGCTTGTTTTTTTGCCTCTTTTGCCAGACGTTTTCGTTCAGCCAAGGCTTTTCCAGAAGCAACACGGCCAGGGTTTTTTGCTGGAGCAGTCTTTGGGGTATCAGAGGTAACGTGCGTGGATGAAGGAGCGACTTTTTCTTCAGGAATCGTCTCGAGTGGTTGCGCCATCGTGTATATATTTTATTTTAAACCTGCGTGGTTCCTTCATGGTTCCTTCATGGTTCCTTCGTGGTTCCTTCGTGGTTCCTTCATGGTTCCTTCATGGTTCCTTTGTGGCGCATCAACTTCATCAAAGCCCTCCAGTGGGTAACCTTCACTGTCCCTGCTGCTTGGGTGAGCGGGCGGAGACTCCTTTTTGAAGTCGATGTGTTTTGTAGTGATCAAAGCAGCATTGGCCAAGGCCAAGAATCGCCCACATCGCAGTGCAAGCCCTCCAGCAAGAGATGACAATTCATGTTGAATCATGTAGTCTTTTTTGTGTTCTTTCTGCAACTCCTTCACGTCGTCAATATCAACAGCCAAGCCGATGCCTTTGGTTACGAGCATTATGAAGCTGTCAATCAGAGACTCGGTTGTCTTGTTGCCGACATAGGCTTCATATCTTTTGTAGAATTTTTCAACCTCCTTATCTGTCAGGCGTTTCACCTGCTCTTGTGTTAGCTGGACACCAATGGCTTCTTTTGATTTACCCGTTGAAACAAGGACTGCCAGTTTCTCACGTTGAGCTTGAGTATCTGGACCTGTTAAGACTTCAGGAATCGCTGACGGCAAGGAGCTATCAGGGCCTGACTCCAGCATCTGCATGATTTCATTCATTGCGGCCTCGTCTCCAGGGGTTGTTGCCATCGTGTGTATACATTTGTTTTTTGATGGCTTCATCCATCATCTGACAAAAAGCCTCCAGAAACTGCATGAAGTCGATTAGTTTGGCTTCCGTAAAAGGTTCGTTAAAAGGAAACCTTTCCTCCAGAAACTGAAAGAAGTCTTGAAGTGCGCCCTCGTCTCCAGGGTTTGTTGCCATCGTGTATATATTAATTCTCAATTATTCTATTGATGTCAGGCAAGATATTTTCAATCTCCCGTATGAGTGAAGCCATTGTGTCTGGCATTTTAACAACTTTCAAAGGATACCGGCTAAGAAGCATGAGGCGTAGATCGGTCTCTCCAGCCGCTTTGATTTTCTGGATTTGCATCTCTTCCACTCTGCTCTGTAATTCACCAAGAAGCTGTGAAAAGACTGTGAGTTTGTGGAGACTGGTGGAGGTATTCATGGTTCAGAGTATACATTGTATTTTCACATTTCCACTTCAACCCCATAAGGGTGCCGCAGAGCGAAAACCAGGTGAGAGAACTTGTGTCCCTTTAATCTTGCAATCAACTCTTTGTACTCTTGATGTTCAAGCTCGCCGGCATAGTCGTCAAAGATGGCCTTCGTTGTTTTGCTTGATGGTGTGTAAAAAAGCACGATTGCTGCCACGTTTTCTCTAAACGGTTTGGCAATGCTGGTTAACTGCTGCGACAAAACCCACACGGAAATGCCGCTGTGCCTGGCACTGAAGCCGAGGTTGACAAGTTGGCCCGTGCGGCCTTTCACATCCTTCGAAGCGGCGCAGTCGTCGAGCACAAAGAGCGTGTTTGTCCCGTCGAAGTGGTAACTGGCTAGTTTTAGCCAAGATTCAATCTCGTGCTGCTGGCAGTCAATCACAAAAATGCGTGGCTCATTGTCCACAAAGCCGTCGTAGGTCTTGTTGTGAACAAATGTGGGGCAGAAGAGAACGATATAATCAAACTTGCCCCTGAAGGGCCCGCGTAGCTGATTCAAAAGATATTGTGTTTTGCCAGAGTTAGTCGGTCCTAGGATTAGGGCATTGAAGGGCAACTTTTGGGGGTCCATTCTCTATATGTGTGTATTTTATCTCATCTGTTGGCGGGGCCGGAGCCTTAGCAAGAAGTTTTGTTATTTCATTGTGTGTTAGCGGCCTTGAAACGGGCAGTGGTTTTGGCTTGTCATAAAATTTGAAGGCACGGGACATGGTGGTTAGATTTAATATATATGTGTTTAGTACTGAACCGCTTGCAGCTGCCTGTCCATGATGTTCATCTGCGAGTCGCTGATGGTGTAGATGTGGCAGTGCACGTTTCCTGAGCCGGAGGGTGTTCTCTCGATCTCAAGATGTACGCCGTCCTTTGTGTTGACAAGGCGTTGGCCGTTACCGTGAAGGGCTGTATCAGCCATGGACCGAAGGTCGATAAGGAGGCCGAACTTGTTGCCTGTGAGATATTTGGTCAGATTCATGTTGGGCCTGCCGTCACCACTCTTTTTAAAGAGGCGGCTGACCTCGTTCCACATGTCTGTTCCGCTGATGCCTTCGTTGTAAATCCTGTTGGGTGAGCCGTTGATGGTAACATTCACCTTGGTAATGTCTGGATTGAAGTATTTTTCTGAGTCCCTGGCTCCAGCCGTGTATGGCTCTATGAATAGTAGAAGGATGGCTTTCAGTGACCTGCGCTGAGGGTTAACCCTGAGATTTGGCCGTGCGTCTGAACCCTTCGAGAAGGGGACCACTTCCTCTCGCATGATATGGTCGTAGGCAAACTCCTTTCCGCTAGAGTATACACTTGTTGCCTCGTCGGCCAGCTGCTTACTTCGGATTGTCTCGTACTCAAGCTGGATATTTGTCAACTTGTAGACAAGCTTGCTTGTATCCGAACCCTTGACAACTTGAGAGGCCTGGGCGAGCGTAATCTCGAATGTCAAATCGTTGTAGAGGGCCTGCGGATACATGACGCCGTGGTCTGTTAGAATCTGGTGATCCAGATTGATGCGGTATTTGTTTTTGTAAATGGTCTCCAGCTTGTTTTCCACATCCACGCTAGAGGTCTTCTTGTCGCCGGAATTAGAGCGAATCTTGCACAAGTCAACGCTCTGGATGCCCTCTGAAAGCATGTTTTCGCGCTTGTCGACAGAGAGGAAGAGGTCCTCAAAGATCTTGTAAATATCGTACCTGACGGTGTCCTGGACAGTGGTGGCGGCAAACTTGACAACAAGCCTGTCAACTAGTGCTCTCGAGACATTTTGTACAAGAGAGTTGTTTGCGTGGCCGCTGGCAAGGTCGATGTTAAAGATCAAGGCAAGCGAGCCCGACACTATAACTTCATCTTCGTTGAGCTTGGGCACCGTAACGTACAGGGTCTCGCCAGGCTGGGCTGTAGAGCGATCAAATGTGATGCGCTTTACGGTGCGCTCTGCTTTCATTGCCCCAAGAATTTTCTCTGCGTTCGTTGGGAGGAGGTTTGGTTGCACAGCCATATATATAAATTTTATATTTATATATCATCATGGCAGAAGGAAGTTATGATATACCTGGCGAGGAAACTGACAAAACCCCTCTCATCACAGACACAGGAGATGATGATTTTGCTGATAATGCTGAGGCTGAGAGATTGTGGAATCAAATGTCAGAAGAAGAACAACAAAAATGGTTCGGCGACTCCAACCCCTTTAAACCAGGGGCTGCTTCCACACCATCTGGTGAACAAGTGCCTATGATCCCAAGAACAAGGTTGCCCCCAGAACAACAAGGCTCCCACACTGATGAAACCTCTTTCATTACAGGGGCTACTCAAGGCCGGCGAGTGTTAACAGCGGATGATATGGCCTTTAGCGAGGTTAAGGACGAGTTTACCAACGCAGACAGAAATCAACTTAATTTTCGATACAAGGAGAAACCAAAATCAGGTGGGGCCATCATCGAGGTAAAATATCATACCAGAGACAAATGGTATTCTCTTTTAACATTAAGCCCTGGAGATTCCAAAAAGACTCTCAACACTTCGCTCCCCAAAGAGATCAAAGCCGCTCTCGGAAAGTCTGTGACTGAAGAGATCAATGAGACAAATACTGCATTAGAAGCAAAACAAAAAGAATTACAACAAATAGAACAAAGAGAAGTGACTGCACAAAAACTTCGCCGCGACACGGATGCCCTCAGAGATAAAATCAAAGATATTGATGACCAGATTAAAGAGAAGGAAGATGCACATGGTCCACTGGATATAGAGACAATACAAAGACTAAAAAATGAAAAGCGCGCTGTTGAAGCTGAGCATCAAGCTAAACGAAAACAACTGGACAATGTACAAAAAACTGCTAAACAAGCAGACAAACTAAGAAAACAAATCGACAAACTAAAACTTGACAGTAGGAGATTAGATAGACGCCGACAGGAGTTTAGAGGAAAACAGGACGCTTTGAAACTACTGGACGAACTGAAACAGAACAAAGAAGAGCTTGAACGGCAGAACGCTGAAGACAAGCGCGTCATAGAGGACGAGAACACTTCTCCCTCTGAAAGAGAAGCCGCGGAAGCCCGGGTTGCTGAACGTGAAGAAGATCTAGCAAGGGTCAACACAGAAATTGAGGTGCGTGAAAGAGGAATGTCTTTGAGAGAGCGGGTTAAAGAAATCTTCAAGAAATACGGTTGGACCCTTCAAGCAGTTGTTCTGGCTGCCGGTATTGTCATAAGCGCTGTGGTACTCACCACCTTGAATGGCCTGGCAAAGGCCACCAAGGCTATTGGAAATGGGCTTAAAGAGCTTGGCAAAAAAGCGGCCAACGCCCTGCCAGGCTTAATCGGCTCGATCGTGAGCTTTATCTTCAAAACAGCCGGCCAAGTTTTATCCTTTCTTGGCGAGCACGCCTGGCTACTGATCCTTGCCGTTGTGGCTTTCTTGGTTGAAAAGACAATCAAGCGCAAGCGTTAACGCATCCAGATAAACAAGCCTGCTAAAGCAAGAGCGCCCCCAGCAATGAGCGCCTTGTTTACGTGATGCGGCTCGATCTTTGGTGTTGTCTCTTGCGTTGGTTGTGGTGTTGGCGTGGGGGCTGGTTGTGTTGGTTGTGTGGCCTTTGGTTTGGGCGCGATGCCCTGTGCCTGTGTCGCCTGTTTGTGAATCGGGTTCGATGGGTGGCTGTTTGGCGGATTAATCTTTGTTGGCCCTCCGTCCATGGGGCGAAGGGAGGCTTTTTTTGTGGCAAGATTGACATCATTGTTAACACCAAGCTTCATCCCTTGCGTTGCCTGCTTCAACTTGTTGTTATAACCAACCACGCTTTCAGTGTTTATAACCATCTGTGATGGCAAAAGCCATGTTCCTGGAGCTACTGCAAAATCCAAGCGCACCTTTGCCCCGTCGATGGCTAGCTGATAGCGTTGAACACTCTTGGAAATGTCAGGTGTTCTGATAGCGTCTTCCATTAGAACAAGAAACTCATCCTGTGTTTCCTTAGCTCTACCACCGCTACCAAGAATGCTGCTGCGAACGTTAACCTGGGAGCCCAGAACACAGTACACAAAGGCCTCGATCGACCGGTTCATACGAGACAGACCAACTTGTGTTAGCCCTTGTGAATAATTCGGCACAAAGTGCTCGAACTGGCTAGCAGCACCCTGGTCGTTACGAATGAACTGCACAAGGGTTCCCTCACTGGCACTTCCACCTTCATCACTGAATTTTGCATGGGCTCCTGGATAGCTCATTCCGGTGGATATCATACCGCCCCTGGAAATGTAGATAAACACATTGCCGAGTCCGTGATTCGCACCAAGTGTGAAACGAAAATCACTGCTTGGATCAACGCCGAACTCAGCACATATCCTTTTGTATGAAGCAATGTCGTAGTGATTATTTGTTTGGTTAAAGGTGGGGTCGCCCGGCAAAGCACTTATACTCTGAATACCCCCCATTTCAAACAATATGCGCCTTGTTGTGAAGTAAACATGGAAGAGATAGAAGGATCGGAGCTGTGGGGAAAGATCTAGATCATTAGAGGGTAATAATATCTCGCGGGAGACGCCTGAGCCTGTTGTTGCGCACCATAAGGCGAAGTTCAGCTGCTGTGGCCAATAACTCATATTTGGTTTTGAAAGCCACCTTTTTGACTCTTTTCCAGTTGTGTGTTTGATTTGAGCCAGAGTAAAGATCTGCCTGAATTTTGTTACAAACGATTCTGTTGGCGTCACATAGATCTTTTGCTCTTTGTTTAAGATATCGCCGATGCTTGCCACATTTTCAGAGAATGCGACCGCTGGGATTGATCTTATAGGATTTTTGTTAATTGATAAAGGAGTTGGAAAACCACCGTCTTGTTGCACACCCAAAGCGTCTTTCATGGCTTGAGACCAATCCTTGCGGGGTATGTCTGAAGGCATAGCCCAGGAACCGTGCCCCTCGGGGAAAAGCACTGTTGCTGAGGCTTTGTGATTTTCATCGAAAGAAACTTCTGTTGTAAATCTTGACATATCGGCGTGCGGGAAACGCCTTTTGAAGTCTGAGATTGCCTTCGCTTTGGCGGCTGTAGAAAGTTTTGCGGCCTCCGGAGAACTCAGCCAAGCCAGTTGTGGATTTACTGCGGGAGGTTTTTTACTGATATACCTTTGTTCTGGATAGAGGGGGTTTTGGGGGCGAGGAAAAAACGGGGGTGAGGGCCCGTAATCGTGCCCGCCAATGTCTAGACCAAGGTTTGAACCAGGATTAAATCCGCCAGGGCGCCTGCCAAACATGATTGTATATAAATATATTTTATATACACAATGGTTGTGTTAACAATCGTCGCACCTTCGAACCCTCACACCATCTACTTCGATCACCCTCTTAAGAAACCGAGCTATATCCGGCTCGTCTCTTGTTCTCTTTGCAATTCGTGGTTTAATTTGAAACAAAGAGGACAAATATCTGTCAAAATATCAGGCTCGGAGGCCCAACCAACTATAATCAACATTGAGCCTAGTTTTTACACTCCTAGTAGTTTAGCAAAAACGATAGTTGACAAATACGAAGAACGGGTTATAGACATTAAAGCGGAATCATATTCTCCTCTTGGTGCTATGGCGATTTTGAACCCAGGAGGTGAATATGTAATAGGTCTTTCCAATAATATCAGATTATTATTTGGCAAGGGTCTACAAACGCCTCCACATATAACCAGTAAAAAATTCGATTCACCAAGCACTTACTTTATTCACTGCGATCTGGTTGATAAAGAACAGAACCTGTTCAACGGCAAGCCTTCGACAGTCTTGGCTAAATTTGATCTTCGTGGAAAGCCATATGAGAAAGTTTTCTATGAATCAACACAGCAGAACATTTTGCGTGACGTCTCGTCTGGCGATTATGTAAACAGCATAACTCTGTCTGTGAGAGATGCGAACAATGAACTTTTTGATTTCAATAACGCGCCTCTTGAATTTGAAGTTGAAATAAATTAATATGTATACACAACCATGAGCTCGGCTAACGTGTTGCCATCGGCGCCGGATTACAGTGAGACTCAATCGCTTTACCCAAGCTTACCAGCAAATGGCGAAGACTTCCGGCTCAAGAAAATAACAGACTTACAGAAAGAGCTTGAGAAGGAAGCCGCCCACTATCGCCAGGTCGCAAAAAAATACAAACGGGCCCACGCGATTCTTCATGCAGCGGCTGTAGGTCTTGGTTTGGTTGCTACAGGCATGTCATCAGCTACTTTCGCGACTGCATTATCTGGAGTCGGAATTGTGGCCAGTCCTGCCCTTGCTGGTTTGGCGGCGGTTACAGGGGCTTCCTCCGCGGCTCTAACAGTGTTCAGCAAGAAATTTGAACGAAAAATCACGAAACACGAGAAAATCTACACGCTCGCTGTTGCCAAACGGAACTCTGTCTATGAGATGATCTCAAAGGCTTTAACTGACAATAACATCGACGAGCCAGAGTTTACGATCATCATAAAAGAGGTTGAAAAATATAACAAACTGAAAGACGAGATCCGCTCTGGTGAAACAAAGCCCACACAGGGTGGACAGCCTCAGGCACTAGATCTTGACAAGATCAGAGAAGAACTTCGCAAAGAAGTCAAAGTTGAGTTTCAAAAAAAATTAAATCATCTTGCAGACGTATCCAAGTCGTATTTGAAAGAGTAAACTCTGGGTTTAATCTACAAATCTCAAAAGGAAAACAATATATATAGAGCAATGCCTTTGCTAAAGGAATTAATCACACTGCTTCAGGCTGCAAGCAAACGATATGAAAATCTTGAACAGAAGTATAATTACCTGAAAATCAACCACAGCAAGCTTTACCAGAAATATATGGACCTGTATCACAGTCTCCTTTGCCAGGATTGTAAAACGCGGTGCGCGAAAGAAGAACCGGGTGGGTGCACCGAAATTTGTAATCTTTGCAGCGCAAAATTATATTCCTGAGCACCCCAGTTTTACTTATTGAACATTTGTCATTTCTAGTTATAACCATGTCGAGACTTGAAGCAGAATGTTTCAATACACAGCTATCTATCGTCAGACAAATGGATGAAAAGAATGAATACAAGACTAAATTAGATGCCTTAGATGTTAAACACAAACACGTCTGGCTGCGAGGCATCTATGAAAATAACTATATAGACGAGTTAAACCGCTCACAACTTAAAGATAAGTTACAAATTATCTTTTTATATCTTTCTTTGCCGACAAGACAAGAATTAATAGAGCAGTACCATGAAAATGAGTTTGTTTTCAGTCAAAGCAGAACAAACGAAAATATAAAATCGTGCCAAAACTGTGGCGGGTCTTTTTCCCTCATGGTTGATTCAGCGGAACTTGTCTGTAAAATGTGCGGCCACATTGAAATAATAGACAGTGCTGTATTTCATCATGCAGACCTTTACAAAAATAAAAATGTAACAGTTAAAAGCAGGGTCAAGACAGATTATAACTTTAAATACAAACTTGATCAGTTATTTGGAAAAAAATTTAAAGGAGACCCCTCTATGAGATTAACCTATGGCGAACTTGAACAAACAAAATATGTTCACTCAAACGTAAAACCTTATCTCCCAAATCATATTTCTTTAAATTTCAAAATTTATAAAATCTTAGCCTCAAGCATTTTAAGGCCTGGGTTTAAAGTGTGTTCAGAAAATACGGTTGACACTTAATATCTTCACCGAGAAAACCTAGATCAAAATGAAATTTTCCCTAAATGTTAATTTTGATGTTTTCTTTTGCTTTAACGCAAAAGTTTGGTCACGTGACATGTCACGTGATCAAAATTTCAAAATTACGTAAATCGGCGATTTGGTAGCGAATTTTCTTTGTATACTTAAATAAATTAGCTTTTCCGATGGAGGTTTAACATATTTAACCTTCTACGTTTGGAATGATTGTCCTCAAGTCTTTAAATTACAGTTATAAATAATTAAAGTTTGAATTTTGGACTGAAAAATGACCTTTGTCCTCATAATTTTTTTTTAGAGATTAATGGACACTCATTCCAAACGTGAAGGGTTGGAGATATTTAATCTGCATCAGAAAAGCATTTTTATTTGATGTTTTCTCTTAAACCCGTCACCAATTCGCCAAATATTTGTTATTTTAAGAAAAATGACCACGTGACGTGTCACGTGACCTATGCCAAAGCTTATTATACTTAAAAATTTTAAGAACGATAATATCTTTCTATGTGCCAAATTTCGATTCAGTTCCACTCCGTTTGTAAAAGTTATTACGAATAAACCGTTTTTTCCTGGTCAAAGCCCTTGACCCAGGCCTTAAACTACTTGAGGCCCTAATTTTGAAAGAAGGACGAAGAAAACGGAAAATTTTATCTTACATAAAACTCCCGAAGCCATCTACATGCCTAAAGCATGAACGGCGCTGGCGAGCGGCCATACCTTCAGCTAGAATTGCTTAAACTGCCCCCGAAGAAAGGCCTCGACGTCGCCGTCATTTTCGCCAACTTCTCCAGCGGAAGTTGTTTTGTCGTCTGTATTGATAAGTGAATGAATTTTTTTTTTAAGTTCGTCGAGCTGCTTATGAAAACTCTCGGCCCTTGCTTGAATGCCTGTTAAAAACCCCTCGTGCTGGGTGATTGGGAGTTCTGTAACATCAAGGAGCTTCCAAGTAAAGAATGCAACAGCTCTTGGCCCCTCGGCATTGCTGCTTAACTCGCTCTTGAATTTTTGTCGTCTAAAGAACTCCTCGCGTTCGACTTCCTCGCTAAAGTTTGTTCTCACAGGGCCATAAGAACACCAGAGCTCTTTCTCCTCGATGCTTGCCATTATTTTATCAAACTGAGCCTGAGTAAGTTCAGCGACATCAACAAGCTCAGTTTGGTTTTTAGTTAAGGGTTGTTTAGAGAAGAGGTAAACAATGCCCCAGGCAAGCGTTTTATTTACCTTTGTTGAATGTATGGCACCACCATTTAGTGCTGCATTATGGTATGTGCTTGATGACATCTGTTTCAAAGGGCACAGCCTGAAATAAGAGTCAACGAAAAGGCCCTTTTTTACTAGGCTTCCACTGAAAGCGAGGCCTGTCTGAAGTTGTGTCACATAATAGCGAGGAATAGATCTAACGGCTATCTTTCTTTTAAAAGGGCATTTAAACTCTAAGAGAATAAAGTTTCCGTCTTTGTCTTCGAAATAGCCATCGGGGCTACATGTAATCTTTCCGTAAAGGGGGTGCTCCTTTGCTAGATTAAGAGAGATGCTGTGTGCAAAGACGGTTGTTTCGTGTTTTTGTTCAAAACATTTTCGCGCGATTGGTTCGAAAAGGTTGCCCCAGGTACATGCTGTCATGTTGACCATGTCTGGTGCCTGCGCTTTCTTGAAGAGAAGGCTCTTTTCATTTTCAAAGGGCGAAGCCCCTATCAGTGCGGCGACTTCTGAAGCACCGATGGTGCTCTTTCTGGCACTGACCCAAGCGCGACTCCTTTGTTTCAGACCAGTTTTTCTGGAGTTAAGAAAGTTCAAGAACTTTTGCAGCCCAGACATCATTGATATACAAGGAGTGAACATTTCTCCAATTGGAAAAGCTGATCAGCTCTGTTTGAAACGCCGCGAATGATGTTTTACCTTCGTTGAATGCCTAAACAAAACTTGCATCGTGGATATTGATGAAAAGGGTCAAGATCACTCAGGCTTAAAGATTGTTCTTGCTTGTCAAGCCATTCATTCAGCTCTTCCTCGCTGACAGCTGAGTTTGTAAAGACCCCTTGAACAACCAGTTGAAAGAATGGTGGTGGTGGTGGCTGTTGCGGTGGTGGCAGTGGTGGTTGTTGTGGGGGCAAAGGCACCTCAGGTATATGAAAGACTGGAAGGTGAGGGCAGCCATACTTTCGGTGTCTATAAAACGTTGACACACTCACTATTCGATGACAACACGGGCAAGGGAGTTTTAATCGATTGACCTTCAAATACCCTATGTTGGGTGCTTCCATGATGCGATACGCAAAGGGGTCTACTCTGTTCAACTGGAAAAGTTCAGCTCTTTAGTGTGCTTTCTAGTGGTTAAAACCCGGTTATAGAGGGTTGCACCAAATAAAGGGGCTGGGTGTGGAAAACGCTTTCGGTGGTTAAAACTGGTTATTAGTGTTTTAAGCTGTTTCTGGGGCCTAAATAAGCCTCGTGGAATAAAACGAGGGCCCAGTAGTATAGGGTGGGTCAGCAGAATACTCACTAAACAAAATAAGGCTCCGTCGATAGCGATGAATGCCTATTTCCCCCATTAGTGATATAACCTGCAGGCCGACCGAAGGGAGGCCTGTAGGTTATTGTCAAAAATGGGGGAAATAGGCATTCATCGCTATCGACAGAGCCTTATTTTGTTTGGTGGTATTCTGCTGACCCACCCTATACTACTCGGTCGTTGTAACTCGTCCGTAAGCGAAGCAGAAAACGGTGGAACAGAACTGGAACTCTTCAAGGTTTATTCGTGGTCTTCACACGTATACACTATAACACTCATGGGTAACTCGGACATGTCGGGACAATTCGGAGGTAATTCAAATTGTACAATGTACAAGCTTGCTTATATGTGCTCTCGATATGCTAATACAGTTCAAATAAAGTTCGGTAAGCCTTTCAACTAAAATTAGCTTTACAGCAGAGTAAATAACTAAAATGACCATTATTAAAAATACGCTCTTGGAAAGGATATCCAATGCAGCTGAAAACACCTAAGTTCTTCCAGAATATTGCGTTGTACTAAAGTAATTATTACTAATTTCCTGATTTTAAGTCATGTTTACAATGAGTTGATAATGAACGGAAAGTTGAGGAGACTAATGTTTAAACAGCTTTCTTTTCCAATTTCGAAAAGCAATCGATCGGAAACTCTTGATCTAAAAGTAATAACGAAAAGTGTCTTATAAACAAGTCTGAATAAACATACGTTTTAACAAGGATTTCACACATACGAGGTATTTACTTAGGAAAACTTAATTCTAAATGACACTAAATATGAATAGTTTTTGGTTTGAGTTTCTTTTAAATATTATAAGGATATAATGGTCGTGACACCTCCCACCTTTAATTGAAAGCCTCCTGGCTTTCGAAAAATAGCAAATGATAAGTTTTAGTAAATGATAAATGATTAGATTCTGATAGGGCCTTATATCGCTGAAATCGCACTTTTGTAATTTCTTGTAATACTAGTACAACACTAATGTCGTATATTGATACGCCTACGAAGCATGAATTACTGGTAATGGCTGTTCTGTTGCAAACGTTATATGACTTCTCTTATTTAACCTAGTAGTAATATATGACACGGATAATTCAGTCTGAACAAAATCTTTACTGGCGTTAGTTTATCATGATGACTGTGGACGGGCTTTCACTGTTTCTCGGCGTTTAACTTGTCTTTGTTCCTGCGCTTGAGTAAGTCGATATGCATCTCTGGTAGCAAGGGTTGGGCACTGTATTGATTGCTGTGGTGGGATCTTTTAGACGGACGGGAGCGAGGAGGAACAGGAACCGTAAACTAGGATCTGGATCTGCTCGTACGTCGGTGGTTGGCCAGTATTCGTTGAAGTCAAATGAAGGACTTAACTTGCTACACTCCGCATTCACTGAGTTGGTTTCTATGGGTAATGCATATGTCGATTTGTAGTTGGTTTCTAAACTGGCACGACCATGTGACATCAGCAAAAGGATGATAAGAATTTAAGAAAGAAGCTATTGGCCTTCTTATACTGTTGAACAATAGTACCACAATAACGAAGAAACCCGGTTAAGGATGGTGGTGATTTCTTGGCATCATTGACTGTGGCGGCGGAGTAGGTTAGGCTAGCCAGGGGACTTGACTGTTTTGTTTCTAGGGGCGGCTTGACTGGACTGTGAGTTTTGCCTAGCTTTAATGTTTTGCTAGCAAAGTTAATGATGACATTATCGGACAACACAAAATCTCTATTAGGTATTGTAGGTGGCCTGATTCCAGAAAAAACGTCGATTCCTTTCTGTTTAATGGCTCGTCCTCGTAATGGGCCAAGCTTCTTCTGATCTAGTGGTTGACTTGACTTGACTTCAAAGATGTCGGAGTGGTAATTTGCTTCATTGACTGCTTGATCCGTGACAAGGTGGGGCCTTTTGGTAACTGTTGGTTTCACGTTTTCCAACCTGAGGTTTTCTTCGACTTTGGAGGGCGTTACAATTACTTTTGTCGAAGTACTTGGCTTGCAGTCGGTGTAAACTTCCAGTCGAATGATTATCTCCTGTTTGTTTTTTACTGTGGAGTTTTGGTCTTCGGACGGAATTGTGATTGAAGTAGTATCGGGATCAGGCATAACTTCGCTCTTTTGCTCGTTTCTTGTGGCTTCTTTCTTCGTTGTTGAACTATCTAGTTCGACCGCTTCGAAGATGTTAATCGTTGGCACTTCCGTATTCGCAGTTATCGGTGGTTGACTTCGTCTTGCATAATAAACCTTTTCAGCTGGCGCTTCTTGCTTGCTCTGCTCGTGGTGCTGTTTGTTCTTTGAAGAAACTGAGTTTGTAGGCTTGTCCAACTTGGTAGTATTCACTGGGTCACAATTTTGTTGCATTTGTGCTTGGTTGGTCTGAACTTCTTTGTTTTGTGTGGTGGATGTAGCAGCAGGTCTTTGCGGCGCCTGATGTATACACGAGGCAATTACTTTTAGCTCTTTAGAAGACTCGATTCCCATGGCGGCGATTCGCGGGCCTAACTGTTGGTGTGATGGGACGTTTTGCGGCCTGTAATCCTGGTTTTTTTTGTTCGTCTCGCGAGTAACAACTTTGTCTGACGTGACCAATTCGACCACAGATCTCACAAACCGGCCGTCCTTCTCGAGTTCGGACTCTCGGCTGTACGGGTACCCCTGTTGGCGTATGTTCGCATGAAACCATCTATGCGTGACTGCATTTTACGTATTTCGTTCAACGCGTGAGAAACATCGGATTCAATTCTCCGGTATGGTTCGTTTCTCCCGTAGTTATCAGGGTTTCTCTGTTGAGTTTGTTGCGGTCCACGTTGGGCTGTTTTTAGGAGACGGATTTCTTCTCTTAAACGGCGAAGTTCATCTGAATCACCATTTGGGAGCTGGCTGATAAGCTGCAATAGTCTGATTTCCGGTGCTGAGTTGACGGACTTGTTCTCGTAAGATATTTAGTTCCTGTTCTGCTGCTGATCCGAAGGTGGGTTGATAAGCGGCAAGTTTAGGCTCTATTACTGCGGTCTCTCGTGGACGACTTCCAACTATGTTCATAAGTTGTTTCATTCCTTCTTCGAGGCGTGTCAGTTTATCGTTAAGTCCGGCGGGGGACTGGGGCGAGTATTGATAGGCAGAAATAGCGGCTTCCGGCTTGACGGGTCCTTTAGTAGCCATGGCTGACATCATGGTATTTAACTGTTGTTGTATATGAGCAATAGCGTTGTTGCCTTGTGATTCTTTAAGTGATTGTTGGACTGTTCGAGTTAAACGGGCAGAATTTTCTGCTTCTCTAAAGGTCCTCGGTTGCCGCATCAAAACTTCTCTTTGGGTATCTGCGTGTAGGCCTTGGGTAAAAAACCAGACTTTTTCTTCCTCAGTTAGGTCAAGGCTATCGAAAATGTGTTGAAGATCTTCTATATACTTGTCCAGAGGCTCGTTTGGTCCCTGTTTTCTAGCAGATAATTTCTGTCTCATACGCCATACTCTATCCTTCGAGGAGAAACGTTCGTGTAACATGTTGTAAAGAGTTTCAAAATCATCCTTGTCTCTCGTAGGAAGTGAACGGAAGAATGACTCAGCTGGACCTGCTAAGTGCAAGGCAAGTTCAGCCAGCGCAGCTTTACTTTCGGTCCTAATATGACGGCGTTCTAAGTGAAGGCGAAATTTCTCCATCCATCGTTCAAGATTTTCGCTTTCGTATCCGTGAAATAAAGTCGGTTTTATCGTGTCCGTTAGACCTGGGGAGGAATAATTTCGATCCATTTCCTGGGCTGCGTCGGTACATCGGCCCAACTGTTGCTGTAATTCTGTTATGGATTGTTGTAATCCTTCCAAGGTACTTGTATCCATTGTGGGTCTGGCTAAATCTTCTTCGCTTGAGTTTCCGTTGTAAGCTAATAAGTCTTGCTGTCCTTCGGATTGTTCGTTTTCTTCTGTATTTTCTTCTTGATTGTTATTAAATAACTTTCTTGGGCGTTTTGATTCGGAAATTAGAGGCGTATTTTCTTCGAATGAATCTTCTGAGTCACTTTCGTCGCCGGTATGATTTGAACTTGATTCGCTTGACGTACTTGTTCTTTCGGCGCGCGGCCTTACAACTGATTCTGGATTTCCGTTTGAGGCGTTTATTTCGTGTAAAATTGACGGTATACTGATCGATCTGTGTTCTGTGAGGTATGATCCTCGATTTCAACTTCGGATGCGTTGATTCTACTTGAATTATCCGATGTTTCTTGTTGGCAAAGGTGACACGGCTCAAGATTTTCGTCTATATTTTCTTGGTTGTACTGATTGTAATATTCGGTTTCGTGTTCTGATGATTGTTGATCTGTGGCGGATTTCTTCTGGGACGATCCAGAAATTGCACGGAATCTTTGACGTAAATTGTAGTAGCCTTTGGGACCACTCTTTTTCATAAGGTTTAAATGAATAAACCTTCTTTCTCTTCTTTTTATTTTTGTTTTGCTACTGTGAGATAGCAAAGTTTTTCTTTTCTTTTTCGGTGTAAAACAAGTAAGTTCTGTCTTCAAACAAATGGTTTAAGTTCGTGGACAAATATTGAACGATGATAATCTTCGTGAATAAATAGTAACTACTTGCGATTAAACACCACTTCGCAAGTAAACTCGAAATTCAAATGTAGTAAACGATACTCGGAAAATAAATCTTTTCCGAGGGAATTACCTCAGTTGAAAGTTCCTGTCTTGACCTGTTTCCCGTCTTCGCTGTTTTTACGGAGTAGAGATACTATCCGGGTTGTCCGTCACTGTAACGATAGTCAGCACTGTAACGATAGTCAGCACTGTAACGATAGGTTTTAAGCGTGTTCTGCAGAGATAAATCTTGATAACGCGCGTCGATGCGCTGGACTGGAAAAACGATTGAACGTCGGTTGAACTGTGATATTTGGCGGGCGGAAAAGCTCGGTGAGCACACAACTTAGCAGCGTGGCACTCGTCACAAAATGCCAGAGGTACGCGGTCGTTGTAACTCGTCCGTAAGCGAAGCAGAAAACGGTGGAACAGAACTGGAACTCTTCAAGGTTTATTCGTGGTCTTCACACGTATACACTATAACACTCATGGGTAACTCGGACATGTCGGGACAATTCGGAGGTAATTCAAATTGTACAATGTACAAGCTTGCTTATATGTGCTCTCGATATGCTAATACAGTTCAAATAAAGTTCGGTAAGCCTTTCAACTAAAATTAGCTTTACAGCAGAGTAAATAACTAAAATGACCATTATTAAAAATACGTTCTTGGAAAGGATATCCAATGCAGCTGAAAACACCTAAGTTCTTCCAGAATATTGCGTTGTACTAAAGTAATTATTACTAATTTCCTGATTTTAGGTCATGTTTACAATGAGTTGATAATGAACGGAAAGTTGAGGAGACTAATGTTTAAACAGCTTTCTTTTCCAATTTCGAAAAGCAATCGATCGGAAACTCTTGATCTAAAAGTAATAACGAAAAGTGTCTTATAAACAAGTCTGAATAAACATACGTTTTAACAAGGATTTCACACATACGAGGTATTTACTTAGGAAAACTTAATTCTAGATGACACTAAATATGAATAGCTTTTGGGTTGAGTTTCTTTTAAATATTATAAGGATATAATGGTCGTGACATTTGTCTTAATTCTGAAGTACATAATTATAACACTAGAAGATGTTCTGATATCCATTTGTGTAAAATATCCTCTAAATCTGGACATAGAAGTTTTTCGTTTTCAGCTGCCAAACTTTTTAATGATTTAAATGATAGTGTAAAATGTTTGAAATCTGTGAGAAGTTTTGTTAAGAATTATTGGTTACATTACGGTTAGGCTTTAGATTGTATTAGGTTTTTAGGATTTATATTGATCATATAATTACTTATGTATATTTTAGATGTTATTATTTCTTATTATTTATTAACTTTTAGTATTATATTATTAGGCACAGCTTCAGTGTAAATAAGTGTAAACTTTCTGAATTCTGTGTGAAATAAAGTTATTATTATTATTATTCTTAAAGGTAAGATTTTGCCGATTAAGCTAACTAAAAAAACTTTCGGCTTGATTATGCAAGAGTATGGATTTGGCTTTTGTTCTGTCGGTTTTGGAATATTGAATCATTGCCATATGAAGCACTCATCAGTCAAATATTTCAATAGTATTGCAGGAGAAAATCCAGATGATATTAAAGTTTTGAAAACAGCTCCAACTGGGAAAGCTGCTTTCCATATTAGAGGCAATACATTTTACACACGACATTCAAGTTTTCCAGTTTCAACCATGTTTGAATTTAGAAATAATGAGACAAAAAGATGCCAAAAAATTTGCAGAGCTACTTAATCGCATGAGAAAGGGAAAACATACTAAACATGATATTGCCATTTTAAATCGAAGAGTTCTTAATGTAAAATCAAACGAAAAAATTATCCTATGAATATTTTCTATTTATGTCCTACAAATGCACCAGTAGATGATCACAACAATGCTATTTATAACATTCACTTACAACCACTCATTTCACAGTCAAAAACCGTTGATGAGCCTCCACTAGTTCTAACCACTTCTGCAGTCACCGGCAAATGAATTTTAAAGCCTTCATACCGTAGCCTTTACGTTCTTTATTTAGCAAGACTCCACTTTCTGTTCTACTGTAAAGTGAACTTCATCCCTGTTCATCCGTTGCTTCAATAACTAAATGTCTCGCGGAATAAAATGACATTATGGCCTTGTACATAAAATCTTTGTCGCGTATGTACTCTTCGGAAAGATTGAACATTCGATTTTACCCCCTCCCCCCCCCCCCCCCCCCTCCCCCCAATCAAGATTCTTCTTTTTTGTTAACCTCACGTTCTAACGCATTAACGAGATGGCTTTAAGAGCCCTTTGATTAACGGTTGAAATCATGAAACAAAAACACTCAAACACATGAATACAATGTTTAAAAACTTGAAGTTTGACTTTTACTCTGTCAAACTTCAAGTTTCTAAAACCGCTGTTGCAAACTTTAAATCAACAAAACAAACACATAACAACAAAGTATTCATGTTTTTTAGTGTTTTTGTTTTATTTTAATCTTTAAAAAGTGCTAATTGATTTTGAATTTAGAACAGCTAAATATTATTCATAACTGACACAGCCATTTAAATGCACAGTCTCCTAAACAAACACAGGTTTGGTTTATTGGTGTTCAAACTCTAGAAAGCCAGGAGCCCATTACTAGGAGCATACAAATGTCATAAATTTGTGCAATCGCATTTTTACCAGTAGGTTTATTTTGAGATAAGCTTTTCCCTTTCCCACAAAAATAATTGTTTCTGATTCTTATGTGGACGAGTCATAGTTATGTATTACATTTACGGTAAACGTTTATTATCAATGCAATAATTATTTCTTGTGATTGGCTTTCAATTCCAAAACCAATTTGCGGGAAAGGCTTATAGTCTAAAAATAAACCTTCTTGCAAAAATGCCATTTCACAGGCGCAGTGCTCCGGGTAATGAGTTCCTGAGAACACTCAGTAAAATTAATGATGACTAAATTGTCTACAGAGCAAACAAGAGTTTGACTTTACAGACTACGCGTACATTAAGCTTTCATTTGCATTTTTTTTTTCTGTGTTGGGAATTTTTTTTTTTACATTTTTATTTAGATTTTTAAAGTGTACATTCCAGCAAATGATATACAAAGTAACAGTTGAAACTATTATTACAGCATAAAGTTAAACACTTATAACTTAATAACTAAAATAATAACTAAACACTTTTTACTCTACGGTCTATAAAAAACACAGGACAAAAAAAAACACACACACACAAAACTACACTTTACAGACTACACGTACATTAAGCTTTCATTTGCATGACTGAATTTTCCATGACCTGCTCCTTCGACAATTATGGGATTTGGTGCATAAAAGGCCAGTGTACGGTTTTATAGGTTCTATTTCAGTTTCAATAGCCTTGCTTTTTGCACTCCAATTTACTCAAGAAGCATTCCCATTTCACCATACTTCTTTGTGGTTTCTTTGTGTTTAACCCTCACATGGACAAGGCTATGAGATATGATGTCATAAGTAGATGTGGTTTGCATAGTGAAAGAATCCTATGGAACTTATCTTCTAAATGCCAACAGAACTCAGGGATAAAAAAACATGGGTATTTGTTTCTCAAGGCCACATGCAAAAAGTGAGGCAAATCCAAACAAACATTCACCCAAAATGTAATTTTCATCAAGATAGGCCCTTTATGCCCCCCCCCCCCCCCAAATTATTTTTGGCTTCCAAGTAGCAGTCTTCCAATTACATAATTATCAAACAGGTATGCAGAGAAACAATAATTGTAATTTAACACAATAGTATTTCTGTTAGCCTGAGCAAAGGAGGCACTTAGTATCTTGCATGCATGCACCGCAAACAAACACAATTATCAAAAATAATATCTTCCATTTTAGTTATATTTGCAATTTGTTCTTAAGTCTGGTTAACTTCGCAAACTGATCATAAGCCTCACATTTCAGTTTTCAGTTTTTTCAGTTTCTATTTGTATTTATTGGCATTGAATTGAAGTCTAAATGAATCTGCAGACTACATGCAGTACGTCTTTTGTGAGACGATTTACCGGTATTTGCATTTGTGGATGGTTTGAAATGCTATTTTGGTCACAATAACATAAACTAAAGCTGTAAAATAAGTGATTGTACCTCACAACACTGGTTGAACTGAAATACAAGGCTTTCAATCTGCCGTTTGGAAAGTTAATAAGCCTTAAGAGCAAATTGTAAATATTTGAAATGGAAGATATTATATTCTCTAAATGTAGGCAGAGTTAATAGGTTATCATGGATTTCTTCAGCAAATGTTTCCAATACAAGCAACTGACCTGGTACAGTATCTCAACAATGTCTGTGTAAAATGAGCTGCTTGTGGGTCGCATGTAGTTTGTTTGCAGTGCATGCCAGGAAGAAAGTAATCTCCTCCTTTGAGTATATGTGTGCAGATCAGTTTTTTATAACTTCCCCCTCCCAACTCCTCTCTTTTAAGCCTCCTGAATTACATAAGCCCCAGGGGGCTAACAGAGTTTTTACTGTGTGTGCGTGTATTGTTACAAATGTATGGTGCAAACGTTTCAAATTGAAGAATAACCTGTATTTAGGGCTTTTTGTATGCACCTGTTGAAATGATTCCTGATTGAATTGAGCTCATGTAACATGTAGCATTTTACCACCCAGTTAAATCGTGCAAAAGAATTCTTTTGTAACAGTGTATTATTTTGTAGTTGATCTATTCACAACGTGATTCGACATTGTAAATACGGTTGACAACGTGATTTGGTTTAGTTAGATGGTTATTGAATTAATTAAAGTAATTTCATTTATGACTTAAATTTATTGTTACCGCAGTGTGGTGTAGACATTAATTGAGCAAATATATATGTCGAAAACTGACTCACCGATCACATTTACTGTCCTAGGGAAAATATTTTTTTTCATCCCATTTCTAGAGCATAAAAGTGGAAAAATGATTCTTTGATCACATTTATACCACCCTGAGCAAATACGTGCAAAAATGATTCTTTGATCACATTTACCACCCTGAGCAAATACGTAGAAAATGCCGAAGTCTTTGATCACTTTTACCACCCTGGGCAAATCCGTTGAAAAATGATTCTTTGAACACATTTACCACCCTGAGCAAATACGTGTGGAAAAATGATTCTTTGAACACATTACCACCCTGAGCAAATACGTGGAAAAATGATTCTTTGATCAAATTTACCACCCTGAGCAAACACGTGGAAAAATGATTCTTTGAACTTATTTACCGCCCTGAGCAAATACGTGGAAAAATGATTCTTTGAACACATTTACCACCCAGAACAAATACGTGGAAAAATGATTCTTTGAACACATTTACCACCCTGGGCAATTTATGTTCAAAAATGATACTTTGGTCAAATTTTCCACTTCAGGCAAAGTACATACAAAATGTCACTTTTGATATCGTATTTGCTACCCAGGCAAATGCCTAGAAAAAAACAAACTTTACACTATTTTTATGCATGGGAGTAAATTTAAAGCAAATATGGAATTTACCAGTTTTGCCATGATAGCAAAATTGGCGCAAATTCGGATCGTTGTCTTGAAGTAAATTTGAGCAAATGTGAGCAAATGTAGAATTTGCCATACGTTTGCTGCACATTTGCTATACAGGAAAATCCGTTTTTTTGTCCAGTGTTAACAGCTTAGTCCCACATGATTTAATTTTTGCGGGTTAACAGTTTTGGTCCCGCTTTGTTCTGTGGGTTAACAGCTAAGTCCCACATGATTTAATTTTTGCGGGTTAACAGTTTTGGTCCCGCTGCTTTGTGGGCTAATACTTTAGTCCCACGTCATTTAATTTTTGCGGGTTAACAGTTTACCCCCGCTTTGTCTTGTGGGTTAACAGTTTAGTCCCACGTCATTTATTTTTTGCGGGTTAACAATTTATCTCCGCTTTCTTTCGGGGTCCACAGTTTAGTCCCACATGCTTTCATATTTGCGGGTTAACAGTTTTGGCCCCGTTTTATTTGATATTTGGAGGTTAACGTTCTAGTCCCGCTCCTTTTTCTCCTTTAACAGTTTAGTCCTGCATGTTTTACGGGTTGCCTGTCTTTACCCCGTTTATTGCTCTGCAGGTTACCCGTTTAGTTTCACATATTTCACTTTGCTGATTTATTTATTTATTTATTTTATTTATTTCTTCGCTTGCCCGTTCGGCCCCGCCTTGGGATACCTTTTTAGACCTACCTCTCCCCAGGGAGATGTCCTGGACAAACCCTTTTCTCGTTGAACTGCACAACAAAGACTCAAGTTATATTTCAAAGAGGCAGAATTGACGAAGGAGGGACATTGCACAGTTTGCGCTCTGGTTGCGCAGTCACCCTGGCTTTATCCGGAGCCCCGCTAGTGGACGTTATGTCCCATGTTGGCTGGAAAGACGGCCAAACTGCACTTTATTATATGAAGTTCGCAGAAGTTCATTGCCAGGGAACGTCTTCTCGGTTGCGTTCATCCGAAAATGTTGAGCCTACCTCTTCGTGTGCTCAATACACTTATCTTGACTCCTTAAGAGCTTTATTTGCGTTTTCCCCTCTACGCCTTCAGGTTTGAGTCTGGGTATCGGATGTTATTTCGTTTCGGAGTCTGGGATTGAGTATGGGTGGTCTGTCGGTTCTGTCCCTGTGATCTTGGTACCCCGCTGCTAAGACTGCTAAGGACGCCAGGTCTCCCATTCTCATTATACAAGTGCAAGTGAGACCGGTGAAAATAGTTTACTTTTCGGGCCTTTTTTTTAACCTGACTGGGGGAATAATAATGCTCGTCAGTCGCGCGCGTTTGATAATTCCCTTCTAAATTCTGCTGCTTTTGTATCTTTCTATTTATGTCTATTGAAACGTGTAATTTCTTTCGCTGTGCTGCGTCGGTTCACCCTTCGTTGTGTATCTTCGTTTGTATTTATGACTATTGAAACGTGTAATTCCTTTGCACACGCTTTTAGAACGAGATATATACATGTTCTTTAGTTTCGCTGTGCTGCGTTGGTTCACCCTTCATTGTGTATCTTCGTTTGTATTTATGACTATTGAAACGTGTAATTCCTTTGCACACGCTTTTAGAACGAGATATATACATGTTCTTTAAGTAGTTATAGACGCTCATGACTTGGCGGACCAATCAGAAGCCAGGATTTAGGACACGTGACCTGAAAATGGAGCGCGTAGCCAATCAGAGGCCGAGTGGAAAAGGATGACATCATGGTTTGCATGCAAGTGAGGCAAAAAAATTGGGGGGAGGGGTGGGGGGCGTTTATCTCACCGGAAGTGACCTTAAAGGTGACTTAAAGGTTGTAATGATGGTACAATTGGTTGTCTCAAACAACCAGGATGTGTCGAGGGTTCCAGATTCCGTTCGGGATGGGTTCGGGGATGCCTCGGAATCATTCGGGAATGGTTCGGGGATGGTTTGAGTGACTGATCGCACTGATTCCGCTCGCTGGGTGGGTCCCAGATCCCGCTCGGCCATAGAGAGAAAAATTCACAGAAATTAACACACAAAAAAAGGTATTTTAATAGTAACGTAACGAAACCAAAACAGAAACTACTTTTACAAGCGGGGACATGGGTTCCAACCCCGAATGGGAGAACGCCCCTTTTTTAGTAGTCACACAACGAAAACAAAACAAAACAAAATACTATTTTTTACAAGCGGGGACATGGGTTCCATCCCCGACAGGGAGAACGCCCCTTTGATAGTTCGTCGGCTCAAAAGTCACGTGACCTGGATTCGTGTCCGGGTTTTTCTTCGCGGTCGCCCCTTTTAATTAATCGGTGAGATCCTCGTCGGGTCGAAGCCAACTGTAGCCGTAAGGGAGAGTCATGAAGCTGAATTCGTCGGCGATGACGCGTTTGTCGTAGACCACCCCCCATCGTTTGTCCCTGCGGACGGTGGTCAACGTCTTGGTGCGCTTGTCTCTCTGGATGAAATGCGGGTTGGGTACGTTGATGGTGCGGGGTTTGGAGAGAGGCGATCGCAGTTCGAGGAAAAGGGTGTCTTTCATGGCTTGAAAATTAAGATGCTGTTTACCGCGCATGTTCTGGGTGAACCCGCGAATTTTCTCCTCCGTCTTTCCCAAGCGCGTCTTGTAGGCATAGTTTTTCGGGCCGCAGGATACAAATTCAACGATGACGTCGCGATTGCCTTTCTTGTCATCCAATTCATCCGTCATCTCGCCGAGGAAATTGCCCAGGGGGATCTCGGGTTCGCCAGGTTTCCATTTGTAGACCACGGAATCCGTGTCGAAATAAAGGGCATTGTCTCCCACGCGATCCAGGTGATGGTAGAGACGTAACCGGGCCCAACAGGTGGTGAAAGCGGCCACGAACACGTTGGTGGTTTGACCGCCGGGGGCGTCGTCGTTGATTTTGTCGTAGGAGATCTCGAGGCTCTCCTCGTTCAGGATGCGGACATCGTGGAGGACGTTCGTTTCGTCCCTCGTGATTTCGTGCAGGGAGGCGAGCACGGTGATTTGCTCGATCTTCCGCTTGTTTTCCCGCTCGCCGAATTTTCCCCAGAAGGAATTGAGGGCCAGTTTGCTGGTGGCTTTTTTCCCCTTCTTGGATTGCATGTTGGCCCGATTAAGGCGGATCCTTTCCCGCCCCCAATAATCGTTCAGGAAGAACGTTTGCTGCTCGGGTGTTTTGAGACTCCCGTCGGCGTTCGGCGGCCACCCGGAGGCTTCCGTTTTTCCTTTCAGCCACGTGTTGACGTAATCCTCGAACAGCCCGGTACGTCGTTGCGCGGGGGAAAGTGGTACACTTCGTGAATTTGGAGAATGCGGTACCCTTTCTCCACGGCTTTCACGAGTTCGGGGGTGCACCACGTCCCTCGGATGCGGCGTTGACTCGCCGTGTGTTCGCACACCCAGGTTCGTTCGGTCATGCGTTTGGGGATCTCTTCTTCCACGCAGGCTCGACAGAGGGGAAACGTGATTTTCTTTTTGCAACGGTACGGCAACACGAGATGAAACAACCCCTCGGGCGGCAAGACGGTGCAGTCGGCGATGCCGAAGTATTGGTCGATGTCTTGCACCGGTTGGGTGACGATGACGGGGTGTCCGATCGGGTATTGGTCGTACTTGTTGACGGTGGGGTACAGTGACGTCACATCCACGTACCGAATTTCTTCCCCTTGCGTTTCGTCGATCTCGTCCCATAGTCGCACGGCATTAGTGCGACCCCCGAAGAAGGCGTCGCGTGGGTCGAGCGAAGGGACGGAGAACGGGCGCGACTCGAGAGAGGCGGCGACGTCGGTTCGTTCACACAATTTTTTTCCAACCGCATTCCCAGATGACGACCACGCGGTAGCCAGCGGCTTCCAATTGCCGCTGTTTTTGCATCGTGGCCTCGTGCATATCCGATTTGGTGCGATCGGGGTGGAGACGGGTGGGCTTGGTCATGCTGCCTTTGAAACACACGGGGCATCCGTGCCACAAACACCCGTGAAATTCGTACACGGTGCGGGTCGTCTCGTTGAACCCGTCCACTTGATAGCGACGGCCACCGACTTGGAGAGTGCATTCGCCCCCGTTGAACGCGTGCGCAATGACCCCTTGGGTTTGTTGGGAATTCTGCCACTCCAACCATTGGTAGGCTTTCAGGGATTGGTGCCCCCTTTTTCCATTCCATCCGCAGGGGGGTTCCAAGGCCAGGGTCTGGGGAGGCAAATGTTTTTTGCGGTAATACCGCATGCAGGCCGAGGCGATGGTGACGCATTTCTCCATGGGATTGAAATCGGCTTTGGCGGCAAATTCCCGCTGAAAAATTTCGCAGCCGGCTTTGAGCACTTGCACATCCGAACGACAGTAGGCTAGCATTTCCTCGTGCAAATTGAACTCGAGATGTTGCACGGTCGGGTACCATTTGTCAAAATCTTTTCGCACGTCCGGTTTCATACCCTCGGGGTCGTAATGGTGCGCCTCGGGCCAAGGTCCCACGTACTCTTGATGGGCCTCGGTGTTGAAGAAATGCGGAAAGAAGCCTTTCTTGCTTTCCGTCAGATTGAACGTGGAGGCAAAGGCGGAGAGGGGAAAGGGGAGGAAACACAGACTGTCCTTGAACGTCAAGCGTCCGGCTCTCAGGCTCAAGATTTTCGATCCCACGCAAATTTGATCTTTGACGTCGATGCGATTGTCGTAGAGGTACTGGAGGACGAACATCCCGTCGCAACCTTTGAAATTGTGAAAGATCATGATGACTTCCCGCGGTTCGTCCAGCACCTCCGTTTTGGTCAGCAGCCAATCGTAAAATTGCCCGGTGCAATCGCGACCGTAGAACGCTAGGGCGGGGACGGTGTCGAGATGGTCCTCCCCTTTGGCGCAGATGAGGATGGGTACGTGCAATCGGTGGTCCTGCGTGCATTCGTAATCCGCATACACGAAATAGGGCGGTAATCGGGCCCGAGTCTCCTCCTCCTCGTTCTCTTCTTCCCCAGACTCGGCCTCGTTGGCGGCTAGGAAGCGGACGGCGTGGGCGGCGTGACGCGGGGCAGGTCTGGCGCGTTTGGCGGGAGGCGGTCCTGCTTCCTCCTCCGGGTTTGGATCGTACACCGGCTGGATGTAACAACGGTGAGTGGTGACATCCGCATAATCCTTGCAGGTCTTGCAATAATATTCCTCGCACTTGTGGGGACGTTGACGTTTGCGTCGATTTTTCCACCAATCGAGGTATTTGTGGCAATTCTCGCACGTTTGTAGATTGGTGCAGACGGAATGATCCAGGGTGTCGGCCCCTTGTCCGTTGGGGGAAAACATCCGGTGATTCTCGTAGCAACGGTCTCCGTAGAAACAGCGTCGACAGTCCGGGCAGGGACGTTGCGTCGGTCGCGGGGGTTTGCTATCGCCCGGGAGAATTGCCAGGTAATCGCGACAGTCTTTCTGTTTGCAGGCCACGCAACGTCGTTTCACGCAGGGATGACGCGAAAAATCCTTGTGGTCGTACCCCTTCTCGCACAAGTGGCAATAGTAACTGCGTCCGAGTATGGCGGGAATGGAGGTCAACCCGTAATAATGATCGTCGTGTTTCAAGAGAAACAGGTAACGTTGATCGGTGCGTTTCTCGCCTCGTCCAAAGATCACTTGGTAATTCATCTCGGCGCTGAAGACTTTGATGTAATAGTCCGGCAGCACGATTTGGAATTGTTCGAGGGCTCCCAACCCGCAAGGCCCTTCGGGAACGCGAGCCAACGCGTGCAAGGCCTTGGCCAATCGGGTTTGACCCGGACCACCTTTTTTCAAGGATACGTAGCCAAGCTCCGGCGTCCGTCGACGCGGGGGAAGTTCGTCGGCCCACGCTTGCATGGTGACGAGAGCCCGAGCGCAGCACAACTCGTCCCGATTGTGGATTTTGACGACGCACCTTTTCTTTTGGAGAAAGGTCGTGATGGGCACGTTGCCCGGGACGGCTTCCTTTCGACGACCGCTACCCCGTCTGGGATCCTTGATGGTGGTAATTTGCACTTGGAAACGATCGTCGGCTTTGAATTGTTCGTTGGAGTTTAATTTCTCCGCCATTTTTTGCAAGAGGAGGGTGACCCGTGGACTCTGGTCGTGCCATTCGCGCACCGGCACGTGAAACGAATGAAAGGCGTGCAGAAAGGTGGGATGTTGCATGGTAAACAACACGTGATCGTCGTCGGCTAATCGTTCCTCCTCCAATTCGCGATCGATGGCCCGACGCAACGCCTCTTCCACTTCGTAGCCCACGTCGTATTGTGGGGGATGTACGAGATCCGTGCGATGGTGGAGGGTGGCATCGAACACGCGACGTCGTAACCCAAACTTTTTTACACGTCGATCCGTGCCCGGGGTGAGTCGAAACTCGAAGAGGTGGCCCCGGTTGTTCTCTTCGACGTCTTCCATGGCCTCCAACAAGTCGTCATCGTCCAATTCCTCGGGATCCTCTTCGTGGTCGGCAATTTTGAAGGAGAAAAAATACTAGACAAAGTGTTCATTGACAGAAAAGTGCCTTTTTGAGTTTTTTCGAGGTTGAACAGCGTTTTTACAGCCACGGCACAAAAAAAACAAGTTGGTTAGGTTTCACTCTGCACTCTTTTATACCCTCGAGGAGAAGGACGTTGAATGCTGGGGAGGAACAGGGTACCCATGGGGGGTATGGGTATTTTGTTTCTATCACCCTAGGCGTTGCGTGACATTTCTCTGAGGTTTATGATTTGCAGATACGACCAAACGGTTCATTCTGTGCTTGACGACCCTCGTTCACCATGCCGTTGACCAAAACCGAGAAGGTGAAACTGTGGAAACAGAGAAATCCCGACAAAGTGCGAGAACAACATCGAAGGTATCGCGCGAGAAACCCGGGATACCACGATTGGCGGAGGCAGGAACGATCCAAGACAAACGAAACCGCCTTGCGCACCTATCGGGCTTATTTGGCGAGAAAACAACGTCAAAGGAGACGTCGCTCGGCCCTGAGACGCGCGGATTATCTCAAACCGCACTCGCTGCGCGTGGTGTTGGTGCCCCTTCAACGCATGGCACAGTTTCGATCCCGCTCCTTTGAACGATGTCGTGCACAATTACAACGCCTGCATCGTCAATCCGATCGGAGGGTGTCGCCAACGGTGAGGAAGGAAATCGAACGTCGGGAGGAAGAAGCACGATGGCGAAAGCAACAACAACGCGAACAACGGCAACAACAACAACGCGAACAAAGGCAACAACGAAAACAACAACAGCGCGAACAAAGGCAACAACAACGTGAACCACGACGTAATCAACAACGTGAACAAAGGCAACAACGTGAACAGCAACAACAACAACAACCACAGCAACAACGTGAACCACAACGACAGCGACAACGTGAACCACAACATCTCACCCCTCTTGGTCCGTCCCATTGGTTCGTCGATCGCACCATGCCTCCAGGGTTGGGCGTGTTGGGGTGCCGCTACCCGTGGATTCCTCGCCTTCCATGCCTCTGTGACGAGGAAGAAGAAGAAGAGGCATTCCAACGGTTGATTGCTCTTCCTCCTCCTCTTCCTCCTCGTCGCGTTCTTCCCCCTCGACGCTGCCGCCCCCTCTGTTTGCGGGAAGAGGACTATGATGAGGATGAGGACGAGGATGAGGATCACTGGGTCGAGGCATGGATGGAACGACGAAAAAGGGTCCGACAAGAAGGTCAGGCCAGGGTCACGGCTCGATTGCGGGAAGAAAAGAGAATCGATGCCATCGTGTCGGAAATGACGACGACAATTGCCATCGATCCTCACAATCACCTTCCGCGTTTTGCGGCGCAATTGGAACGCGAGTTTTTGTCCCCCGTCGAGGAAATTCTTATCGACGACGAACTCTTTGACTCGATCTATCGATGGAGTCAAGACTTTGATTTTACGTACGACGAAGGAGACGCAAATTGACTCAAAAAAAAACTTTGATATTTCTTTACAAGTGGTTGATTTTATTTATTTTTGTCTGTCAACTGGAACCCAACGTTGTTTTTACAATAAAGTGTCTTTTTACAATTTTAAACGTTTCTTGACTTGCATGATTTTTTTCACAATCTTCTCCGTCAGGGTGTGTTTTCCCGGCAGGTTGGCAATCCCTCGGATCATTTTTTCGTCCGCTTTCCACTTGTCCTGCAACGTCTTGGCACGACCGTAATCGATGTCGTGTTGCTTGGCCAATCGATCCAATCGATTTTTTCCGGGATCCCCTCGTTTCAGGCGTTTAGCGAGATGCGTTCCGGGGCCCATGTTTTGATACCCTGGCCAATGAAATTCGATCCCCGTTTTGGCCAGTAACTTTTGAAGGTCGAAACTTCCTCCGCGAATGGCTCTTTGCCGGCGGGGAGCCCCTTGCTTTTTTCGTTTGGGTGTTTGACCGCGTCCCATCACTTCCAATCCAACCAACTCGTCTTGAGTTTCTCCAACTCCCTTTTCGCTCTTTTTTCGAGAGCCGCCTTCGCTTTGTCTCGGATCGCTTGTTGGGTTTTTTTCGCGACACTCCCTATCGTCTGTTTGGCTCGTTTCTTCAACGTCCCGCTGAGAGACGAGGACGTCGACGGACCGGGTGCCGACGCCGGCGTGTCAAAGGGAAGTTGCCTTGGACGGATGGGTCTCGGAATGCCCGACGGGGTGGTGAGTTTCTTGACGCTGACCTTTTTCGGAGTTCCCGTCGGTTTGGCTGGTTTTGGACCTGGCGCGGGTGTGGACGGGGTGCGTCCTTTTATCATGTGTTTGAGGAAGGTGGAGATGGGCGCCTCGGCCAGATCCTCCTCCTCCGCCGCCGGTGCCCCCACTCCCGTGCCCGGGGCCGTCATGCCCGGTTGTCGGACGCATTTGGTCCACACGCGCACTTGACGCGCCAAGGGTTTGGCCAATGCGACTTTGAGCCCCGGGTCCAGATCGGAGTTGAGCAACACGTCCTCTTCGGCCGCCAAGGTCGCCGCCTTATTCAATCGACTGTCTTCCATCAACCGTTGCTTGTACCGTTCTTGCAATTGAAGAAACCGTCGAGGGTCGGTGACGGCTTGGGCCTGGAACGCGCTCATGGTCGTTCTTTGCCGCTTCCGTCTCCCAACACGTCGGCGTAGACTCGACAGTAGTGGCAGAGTTGATGATCGCGTAGATTCAGCAAATGTTGACACAATACCTCCACGTGGTCCTCTTTTTGCCTCAATCGCTCGCGAAGCGTCACGAGTTCTTTTTGGAGCCTCTCCACGTCTCGATTTCGACTTTGCAAGGTCTCCACCACGCGCTGTAAGGTGGCCTGACGTTCTTGTTCCCGTCGTTCCGTTCTTCTTATAAGGTGCGACACGCGATTCATCGCGACTTGAGGGCTGTTTCGCAGACGCAATTCAACCCGCGCCAGAGACCCGCCCCCGTTTGCGATTGCATGGTCTCTCGACGTCTTTTTATCGAATTCTTTTTTTTTCGCCATCTCGCGCAAGGCCTGGCGGTGGGGGAGTAGCACTCGATAATTGGCGCGGGAGAGGGGGACCGTGCCCCGTTTCGTATTCATCGCCAATTCGCTGATGGCATTGATTTGATCCGCATTGGCTAATTGCAAACGTTCTTGTCGTCGATGCTGATCGGCTTCCTTCAAGACACTTTTCAAGAAGGGCAACTGACGATGGATGCGACGCATGACGCACACTCGGTTCGACCGCCGTCCGTAGGCATCGTGCTCGCTTTATACTCCACGGGTTTTCTCTCTCTTTTCTCTTGTTTTTGTTTTCTGTTTTTTTTTTCACCTCCGTTTACGCGTCGCGGCTTCCAAGGCTTTCTTGGCACCGAACCCCGCCGCGCCTCCTGCCGCACCCAAGGCAGCCGCTTTACCCGCGGCGATCAAGGCGGGCACGGCCAAGGCCAGTAAAGGAAACACGCCTCCGTGTTGACGACTGCGGGGTCGTCGTCGCGTTTTGACTCCGTATCGACGCAGGGCACGTTGTCGTGGTTGTCGTTTTCCTTTCGGCATGATCCAGGTCCTAAGTGTCGACGGCAAAGGATGATTTTCCTCGGAAGCCCTCTCGACCGTTTTTTTATAGTCCCGGCAGACGTCGTTTGACGCGTTGCGCGGCCCGCGTAGCTTTCCGTTTGATGCCTCGCACGGTACTGGACATTTTACGGGCCACCCCTCGCGCCCCACTCTTGACGGTTTCTTTGGCCAATTCTTTCGCGGCTTTTTTCGCCAAGGCTCCCACGGATTGACCTCCCATGAGCGATTTCACGGCACGCAGGATGGGGGGAATCAGTTGTTCCAAGCCACCCCCGCGTTGAAGCTCCCTGGTCTGCCGCCGTCGACGTCTTTTCACGGCCCGTCGTTTTGGCATCCTGTCGTCCCACAATGACGTGGGCAAGTTCCCCTTTCCGTTTTTTATAGGAAGATCAGGTGTCGACGTAGTTCCGGCGGAATGCGTTGTTTCGCTTGTTGAAAGGCTCGTTTCATCTGTTTGCCCACGGCGACACTGCCTTTGGCCAACGCCAAGGCTTGCGCTTCTTTGGAGGTGCCTTTGGCCAAGGTGCCCACGGTTTTTTTCCCAAAGGTCCGTCGCAAGTCGCGAAATAACACGGGAAGGAGATTTCCTCCCCGTTGGTGGTGGGACCTTCCACGCCGTCGTCGTCGGATGCGGGGGGTCGTGCGTCGACGCACCCCATTGCCGCGAACCATGGCGATCACTGTCTGCACCAAAGTGTGGGTGTGTCTATGTTTTTTTTTTCCGCTCTCTCCCTCTTTTTTATGGATTGGTGATGCGGGAGGAGGTCCGTCGTACGGTGGGTGCTTCGCCGTTGTCTTCGTACACCGTGGTCACGGTATTGGTATGCGTGATGTTGCGTATGCGACGGTTGCGGGCTTGCTGTCTGGCATCTTCCGCCAACAGATCCATTTGTCGACGCATGTCCTCTTGATTGCGTCGATTGGTCGGGCCGGGACCCCGACGTCCTCTGGGTCGCCTGCCACGTCCACGAGGGGAACGAGGGGGAGAGGGCGATGACGACGAGGAGGAGGAGGAAGGGGACCCTCCCGGTCCGCCGGGGGCGCCTGCTGCCGTCCTGGTGGCCGAGACGGTCGTGGGTGGGGCGGCGGCGGTGGCGGTAGGTGACACGGGGGAGCCTGCGTCGTCGTACGGGGGGAGGGTGGCCATGTACCTCTCCAAATCGTCGTCCGTGATACGGTATTGTTGCCGCAATCGCGTTTCTTCCTCTTTCGTCACGGGAGCGTTGAGGATCCGATGCATGACCAAATTCCTTCTCGTGCCAGAGACGGTCCCAGACGGGGTGGGCGGCGGAGACGGCGACGGAGACCGAAACGAGGAAGAGGAGGAGGAGGCGGCACGACGTGGGGGGGACACCGCCAATCCCAATTCTTGCAACAAGTCGCTCGTGTTCAGGTCTCGAGGGGACGAAAAGGAGGTCGACACCCCCACTCCCGCCGGACGCGCCGTGGCGGCGGGTTGGTGGCTCGTGCCTACTCCGGCCGGCGACAGCGTAGCCCAAAACCGTTCCATCTGTTCCAGGTATGCCGGATCCAGCGGGGCGTCGTCGCTCTCCCGCGCATCGCGAATGAGTTGCGGGGAGGGTGAACTTTCACGACTCATCTCGTTTCTTCAAAGACCACCGGAGGCGCTTCTCGTTCGCGCAGATTCGTCCACAACCGAAACCGATCGTCGGACGCCGGGTGGAGATCCAACATTAAATAGCCAAAGGGGTTCTGCGTGCAGAGGTTGAACACGTCCATCACCCCCTGCCATTGGTCCGGGAACGCTTGCAACGCCAAATTTCGCATACCCGTGCAATCGCGCGGATTCTTGAAGGCGATGACATAATGCGCATTTCGGTTGATGGTCTTGGCAAATTTACCGGGCGGAAACAAATCTTGCGTCAAATAAAACACCGTCATGTTGCGATGATGGGAATCTTTGGTGAATAAATCCAACACGCGCTTGTCGTTGCCCCCTTCCTCCATGAGATCGTCCAACACCAGAATATCGCCCCCTCGACCCTCGAACCATTGTCCCAAGTGAGAGGGGGTCGGGATGCCTTGATGAAATCGAACGCCTTTCTTCTTCATGCCAGCAAAGCGGGGTTGCCACACCCCGTAACAGTACACGATCCGAGCCGGGGTCCGTTGAAACGCGCGTTGTTCCGTCAACAGGTCGTCCAACAATTGGGTTTTGCCGCATCCCGAGGGGCCGCCGACCATGACGCTACTCGGCATGCGAATCATGGTGCTAGGTAGTGATCGTACCATCGAGGGGTGCGTTGTTTTATCGAGGTTGCCACGCTTTCCCTGACGCGGGTTTCCCCGCAAGTTTGAAGCGCGGTCACCAGGGCATCCCAGTCACCTCGTTCGGCCAGTGCACGCAATCGACGATACTGACGATAATCCCATCGATTCCACAAGACATCCTCGGGATGGCGTAGAATTTCTCCCCATTCCAATTCTCTCAAGCTTTGAATCACGTTTTGCGCATCTTGTCTGGTGATCATGGTTGATTTTTCACACTTCCCACGGTTTGCGTCGAGCGCGATAATGACCCGCGGCTCCCGTCACGCCCATCCTTTTGTAAGATTTCATTTTTCCCAGTTGGTATCCCAGTTTGGCCGCCGAGGCTAGCACGGTTAAGATCCCGCCCGTCTGCTCTCGTTTGCGTTGCAAGGTCTCGCCCATCTGCCGGCGTTTTCCCAACGCCGTCAAAAAGGAGGGATTGGGCCCCGATTTGCCCGTGAACCCTCGGGTGGTTCGTCGTCGTCGTCTTTGTCGTTTGGTTGGATTCCCTTGCGGCATGTTGAAGAGGTGACCCGAATGATTTCCCTCCCCAGCAAGGGGTGACTCTTTTTATGATGAAAAAAGAAAAAAAAAGAGAGAGATGCAATGACCAGGATTCGAACCTTGGTCTCTGCGGCCACAACGCAGCGTCTCTACCACTAGACCATCAGAGCATTCGCCGTCAAATGGGTCTGTTTTTTTATTATTTAAATTATAAAAAATTGCACCGGAAACTCTTTTCAACCACTTGTTTTATTTTCTTTTTTTAACAACAACAACAATCATAACAATAACAACAACAGCAACAACTGTTTTTTTGTCTATTTCTGTTTCACACGCGGAAATGTTCCTTGTTCTCTTGAAAGCTCACGCTGCATTGACGATTGGGAACGGCATTGTCCACTTCGCTCAGTTCTTCCTGGATCAAAGCTTTGACTCGTTGCGCCACTTTGGCGTCGTTGGGCAAATCGTTGCACGCCCCCCAAACTGCCTTTTTTCTCGGGGGATTCGTAAACCTCTCCCCAACTGACCGAGGCTCGCTTTTTTTGGGATTTGGCACGCGGGGCCATGTCGTTCGCCAGTAAGGGGCTCCAAGGCACTCGTAACAAAAGGGGGAGGGAAGGGGACTTTTATCGTTAACAAACAACAACAACAACAACCACACCGTCAATGTTCGTGACAACAACATGTTTTTTTTTAATCAACCAAACAAGATAATATTTTTACATGAAGAAAAGCAATGTTCAAAACGATCCAATCCCGTCTGACACGTATTTGTACTTGCCACGGGGTGGCTCTTCCGCGGCTCTGGCCAAGTTCTTGGCAGCTCGACGCATCCAATAGTCAAAGGTGGGGGTCGGCTCGTCGGGCACGTACTTGTCTTTCAACCACTGCGCATCCTTCAACATCTCCAACGAAGGGTCTTCCTCTTTCAGGTACCGCCACAAGGCCTGCACGTAAATGATCTTTTTAATTTTGGGGGGAAACTGTTTCATCATCTCGTACGCCTCCTTCAGGTAAGGGCGAGAACTCAAATTTCTGAATTCTTCGGGAAACAGGATGGTGTTCTTCGTTCCCGCCACCACAAGCCCTCCTCGCCAAAACTTGTTCCACCGGGGAATCTCTGGCTCTCTTTCTTGCTCTCTGCCTTGCTCTCTTTCTTTGTCGACCAGGGGCGGTTCCCAAGGGGTCCACGGCACGGGGTCGTACTCCTCTTTCCTGACGCGAGGTTTCCAATGGATCCACTGGAAATACCCGCAGCGTTCTTTGCCAAACTGTTCCACGCCTTTCTGGTTGACGCCGCAGGTCAGGAACACCTTTTGGTAATTGTTGGGGGACAAACTCAGTTTCATTCTCGGTCTCAACCCGCAGTCGCAACGCAAGGAAGACCACTGGGCTTTCAGGGCGGGGTGAAGATGGTCTTTCAATTCTTTCAACATCGTGTCCAGGTGACGGGTGGGAATGAACACCAGACATCCCTCGTGACCGCAACGTTCGTAAGAGAACTCCCCGCAACTGCCCGGGCACAAGGGTTCCCACTCGCGAATGGGGCACGACAAGTCGGTGACGACGACGGGGGACTGGCGTGGAGGGTCCGTCTGCGTGGCCGCGTCCACTCGGGTGGAAAGAGCCGGGTTGGTGGGGTCTTTGCAAAGGCTCGCCAGAAACGCATCCGCCTCGTTCTCTTCTTCCTCGGTCAACAAGAGAGGTTCGGGGGGATGAGGTGGCAAGACGTCCACGGGGGCATTCAAGACCGCCATGTCCTCGGGGCTCAGTGTCTCGTCTTTCTTCTTCTTCTTTCTACTCCCTTCGGCATCGCTCTTGGTTTTACGTTTTTTAGGTGCAGCGACAGGAGTCGGTTGCGTGGCCACTCGACTCATACTCATCTTTTTTGTCTTTTTATTTTCTTTGGACCACTGCTACCGGAACGAAGAAGAAAAGAGGGTGAGAGAGAATGCGTCACGCCTTAAATGCCAAGTCCACGACCCCCTGTAACGTGACGTGGTCGTATCCGATTGGCCGGCGTCCTCGTGACGTGGCCTCCTTCGATTGGCTAAACATAAACCCACCACCCCACCTGCCAGTCTCTATAAAAACCACACACCCCCTTCCCTCGCACGTATTCAAACAACATGGAGAAGGTATGCGTTTGCATCGACCTGGAAGGGTTCCAAATCCAGGGATGTTTTCTGTGCCGCGAAATGGGGTACTGCGAATGGACGCGACAGCATTCGGGCGTCGTCCATTACCATCTCCCCATCGAGTACGCTCAGTTATCGGACAAGGAAAAGATCACCGCCCGTTGGGTGATGTGCAACATTCACGGACTCCACTTTCAACCACCCCCCACCGCCGCGCCCTACCCCCACCGGCTCTTGGACGTGCAAATCCGAGCTCTGTACGAACGATTCCGCACCGACGAGCGAGATACGGTGGCTTCAAAGGGGGGCACGTGGAACAAGATCTCTTGGATCGACTTGGCATTCCCCACCTCGATCTCGAAACTTACGGGTGTCCCCCGTTTCGTAAAATGAAACGCTTGGATCGCGTGGAAGGTTGCGGTTTTCACGCCGACCCCATAGTCATCATTGCCCGCAAGTCGAATGCCATCATTTCGTGGATTGGATGCGACGACAATGCGGGATGACGTATCAGTCCATGTATAGATACCATTGGTCCGCCAACCGTCCCGTGTGGGGAAAGTCGACGACGGTCTAAATAAAAAGAACCCGCTTGCCCCGGCTCGTACTCATTTTTGCGTTGATTTGTTTCACGAACGCTCCTCATGTCGATGGCCATGGACATTCCCGTTTTGAACGACTACACCATCACCACGGGTGGAGCACCGGGCGTGGACGCCGAGGCGGAACGTCAAGCCCTCCATTTCGGGACTCGTTTGGACGTGGTGATTGGACCCCATCACCCTCGCCGTCAAACCATCACACCCTTGACGGAAAAAGAATTGAACCGAGCCGACAGTTACTTTATCACGGCCCAGAATCAATTGGGAAAAGGGGTTTCCAACGCCATTACGGCCGAATACTTGAAACGAAACTTTCACATTGCGGCACGGGCCGGCAGCGTCTACGCGTTTGGGTTCTTTACCTACTACCATAAACAGATGAAAGGAGGGACGGGGTGGACCGTGGAATATGCCAAACAATTGCATCGGCAGATCTTTGCCTACGACCTGGAGACGACGCGATGGTACAAGTACAACTATGGCACCGCCACCTTTCACGCGATGGGAAGCGGCAATTTCCCCCTCTTACACACCCAGAGTGCCATCGTGGGTTCCCGCTATGTGGACAATTACCCCAGATGGAAAGAGGCCCTCGCCGGATTATTCGAGCGCACCGTGGGGTGTCTACAATCACTGCATTGACACTTGGATTATTATTATTATTTTTTCTTTAACGCCCACCCGTGAGACAATGAGAACACTGCAAATGCGACTTTGAACCACAACTGTTTTATTGTCTTTTGATTCACAAAAGAATTAAAATGTTCTTTGTAAAATAAAATGTTTTCTTGAAAATAAATGTTCCTTTTTTTAATAAATGTTTCTTTGATTGTCTCTTCAAAATAAATGATGTTCTTTTTCAAAATTCTCCCTCTTGGAAAGCCTCCATCTCGTTGAGGTCACACCCCTGGGATCTGCAGTGCGGGCACTTGAATAAGAGAAGAAGCCGCCCGTTTTCTCGCACCCACTTCATCAGGCAACTGTCGTGGCACCACCCTCTACAGCACAACAGTTTGTTCGCCCTTGTACGGACAAATTGTCTACCCAGCGTGCCGTCTCACTTCCTAAACTCTCGCACTGTCAGCTTCCGTTCCTCTAAACAAATGACACACTTTCGATCTTCTTCCTTCTCCTTCTTCTTCTTTCCCTCAGCTCTTCCCCTCTCTTCCGCCATATCCACCGAAAAAATATCTACACATGTATCCACAGACATTATCTTGACTTTGGATTTTTGGTGTGAGTTTGAAGCCACGCCCGCGGCCTTTATATAGTTCCCCTAGCAATTCCCGGCCGGGATCTGGGGCGAGTGAAAAAAAAAACCCATACCCCCCCATGGGTACCTCGTTCCTTCCCAGCCTACAACGTCATTCTCCCAAAGAGTATAAAAAGAGTGCCAGCGTCACCTTTTCACGCCTCACTCAGTTCTTACGAGTCACACCAAACAAAGATGGCGTCCCACCAAGCAGTTGCATCCACCCCTTCAATGGACGATGAAGAGAGCAACCGGAAACACCTCTTCGAGTTCCATCTCAGCCCGATATCGGATCGACGTGTGGAAAAGTTTCGATTACATAAACGCGTGTTCGTTGCCACCCTTCACCAAACCGCGGATTTCGTACGTCCTCGCCAATTCGATGTGGCCTACGAACTCGACCAGGCGTTGCGTCGGGCGATCGATCGCGAATTGGAAACCGAACACCTAGATGACGAGGATATCGTGTTGTTTACCATGCAACATCCCATCTTTGTGCAGGCCTTTCATTCCTTTCACGTGCCGGTGCGGGAATGGCGCGAACAGGATCCGGGGGTAACCCTCCTCTTGCAAAAAATGGCGGAGAAATTAAACTCCAACGAACATTTCAAAGTGAAGGATCGCTTTCAAGTGCAGATCACTACGGTGAGGAAACCCGACGAGGATCTCGTTCATCAAAAGGGGCGAGCGCGAAGAAAAACTGGGACACGAATCCAGGTCACGTGACTTTTGAGCCGACGAACTATCAAAGTGGCGTTCTCCCAGTCGGGGATGGAACCCATGTCCCCGCTTGTAAAAAATAGTATTTTGTTTTGTTTTGTTTTCGTTGTGTGACTACTAAAAAAGGGGCGTTCTCCCATTCGGGGTTGGAACCCATGTCCCCGCTTGTAAAACTAGTTTCTGTTTTGGTTTCGTTACGTTACTATTAAAATACCTTTTTTTGTGTGTTAATTTCTGTGAATTTTTCTCTCTATGGCCGAGCGGGATCTGGGACCCACCCAGCGAGCGGAATCAGTGCGATCAGTCACCATCCCCGACACGAATCCGAGGCATCCCCGAACCCATCCCGAACGGAATCTGGAACCCTCGACACATCCTGGTTGTTTGAGACAACCAATTGCACCATCATTACAACCTTTAAGTCACCTTTAAGGTCACTTCCGGTGAGATAAACGCCCCCCACCCCTCCCCCAATTTTTTTTGCCTCACTTTCATGCAAACCATGATGTCATCCATTTCCACTCGGCCTCTGATTGGCTACGCGCTCCATTTTCAGGTCACGTGTCCTAAATCCTAGCTTCTGATTGGTCCGCCAAGTCATGAGCGTCCTTTACTACTTCTTTAGTTTCGCTGTGCTGCGTTGGTTCACCCTTCATTGTGTATCTTCGTTTGTATTTATGTGTATTGAAACGTGTACCTTATTATAGGAAATTAACGCTCCATGAAATTAAGGTATTGGAAATTAACGCGACTTAAATTAACGCGAATTTAATGGAAAACGACTTTCGAATAAAGAAAATTAACGCGAAAGAGGAGGTAGAATTTCACAATAAAGGAAATTAGCGCGATTAAGACACAGTGAGTAGTGACAACTGGAACAAATTTATTTCAACACTGGATGCAAAAAAATTCAAATCTGGAGAAAACTGTCGAGAAAAACTATGTTGACGATTCAAATCTATCTTGGCCGAAATCAAAGGAGAAGATATTGAAAACATCACTTCTGACAGCGACAACGATGAAGATGAACTTGAAATATTGTAAACCTTCACTTTAGCTTTTGTGAAAGATTAAAATAAAGGGTAAACGGAAAGAAAAAAAGCTTGTAGTTGTTGTTGTTTGAGTGTCAAGAATGTCTGGACAGGTTCCAAAATTGGGGTTAAAATATTGGAAATTAAGAGCGCGGAAATTAACGCTGCTCTTAATTAATGTCGCGGAAATTAACGCTCAACAAAATTAACGCGACTTAAATTAACGCGAATTTTAACGATTCGCGTTAATTTCATGGAGCGTTAATTTCCTATAATAAGGTAATTCCTTTGCACACGCTTTTAGAACGAGATATATACATGTTCTTTACTTCGCTGTGCTGCGTTGGTTTACCCTTCGTTGTGTATCTTCGTTTGTATTTATGACTATTGAAACGTGTAATTACTTTGCACACGCTTTTAGAACGAGATATATACATGTTCTTTAGTTTCGCTGTGCTGCGTCGGTTCACCCTTCGTTGTGTATCTTCGTTTGTATTTATGTGTATTGAAACGTGTAATTCCTTTGCACACGCTTTTAGAACGAGATATATACATGTTCTTTAGTTTCGCTGTGCTGCGTTGGTTCACCCTTCGTTGTGTATCTTCGTTTGTATTTATGATTCAGTATTGAAACGTGTAATTCCTTTGCACACGCTTTTAGAACGAGATATATACATGTTCTTTAGTTTCGCTGTGCTGCGTTGGTTCACCCTTCGTTGTGTACTAATCTTCGTTTGTATTTATGATTCAGTATTGAAACGTGTAATTACTTTGCACACTTTTTTAGAACGATATATACATGTTCTTAGCGATTCATGTGTATTGAAACGTGTAATTCCTTTGCACACGGTCTATTGAAACGTGTAATTCCATTGCACACGGTTTTAGAACGAGATATACAGCTATTTCAATTAACGTTGTCGGATGAAAGCTCAAAGCTCACAGCCTACAAGTCAAGACCGAACGAGTAAACCGAGCGCCCGTTCCAGGCATGTAGATAGTTGGGAACGGCGAAATGAAAAGAAAAGGCGCGAATGAGCGATGCGACGAGCGGGAAAAACGTTTCTTTTGCGCCGCTCCCAACTATCTTGGCTTGTAGCTTTGAGCTTTCATCCGACAACGTTAATTGAAATAGCTGTATACACGTTCTTCAGTTTCGCTGTGTTGCGTTGGTTCACCCTTCATCGTGTATCTTTGTTAATGAGATGCAATTTACGGACTGTCGACAGACCGACTTCCGCTGTTACGGTCTGTACTGACCGTACAGACTGTCAAACCGTTTCAGCCGTTACCCGCCAGACTGATGCATATAATTACTATACTACCAGGCGTTTCAATGCAGGGGCTCTCTCCTCCGCAGAGGCCTCCCAGTCACGCTCCACGCTTGGCAAAAAAACGCGCGGAGGCTGGGTAGATGTAAAAAGTAAAGCGCGCGGGGAACTCTGGGAAGGGAGAAGAAAGAAGGGAGAATGGCTGCAGACACATTAAATATCACATTGGTTTTTTACATGAAATTCTATTGTTAATCCTTATGAGATAAATTAGCACTTCATACCGAGCAACAAAACAATAAAATTTGTTGTAAACACCAGTATTAACTCTCTTATGCAAGTACTGCTACAATGTAAAGTGAGCTAAAAGTTAACCCTTAAAGCCCTGGAATTAAAATGTGTATTCTCCTCACTGTTCTTCATACATTTCTTATGGAACTAGTAAGGAGAATTTGTCTAAATATCAAGACATCTCATCTTTGGTGATCACTTTCTTTATTCTCATCACTTGATTGTTGTGATTCTCGTTCTTTATTCTCATCACTTGATTGTTTACAAGCAATAATGTAAAGAGAAATTTCATTTCTGTCACTCTTAGGGGTTAAAGGGAATCTTGGCTAGAAAACATTTCTTCTAGATCATTAGTACGTGTCATTGTTAAACTGGTTTACGGGTTTTGAAGGTGATTACAAACTTTAACTCATGAATACTGGGCATTTTGTTACTCCATTTTTTGCTTTCAAATTTCCTGTGCACAGCCATGTTTGTTTTATGATGTCATTGCATTGTCGTGAGCTTTTAATACGATGGTTTAGTCAACATCATGCATAAATTATATGCTTTTAATGCATTTTTGACTGAATATTGTACGGTTCTACCATGAAATCTTCTTCTGTAAACTCCATATTGACATCTTCGACAATGCATTGACATCATAAATTAACATAAAGAAAACAATGCAGCCTTCAGGAAATTTAAACTGAAAAAAGAACACTTCGCATTCAGTAACCAGTTACAGAGATACCGACTTAAAACCCCAGTTGAGTTAAATATAACCATTACACAAACTTCGAATCTAAAACTGTTTTTCGGCCAAGGTTCCCTTTAATGTAAAGTGACTGGTGCTATTTTGTAAACATGTAAAGCTGTAGTGATGTCCAAGTTTCTCGTTGTTTCATGGGGTCATCACTGTTCGACATGAATAGTTTGGTAGAGTAAGTTAACAGCTTCCAGCTAGAGAATTTGTATGTTGTTCCACCATGTGCATGAGCAGTGCTATTGGAGTAATAATAATAATAATAATAATACGTGAGGAAGTCATAAGGGGAATGATAAGTCCAGTAAGGAGAATTTCAATGTTGATATTTCTATCCACTATGTGACCACATCTTGCATCAAGGATTAAGTCAACTGTCTTTTGTTTAATATCTTCACTATATTTTTGTTACTTTGATCTAACTACAAATGTTTTGTGGTTTTGATATCTCTGGACAGTTCTTTGCTGTAATATCAACATACAGATTCTCTTCAGTTACAGTATTTCTTTTGGTATGGCCAAGTTGTTAATACCATTAGGTCTGACAGGTTGCAGATGTGAGACCCTCAAAACAAGGAATAAACAAGTAGGATACAACAAAAACATAGTAAATGAAATATTCTGATAGAGGAAATTAATGATAACATACTCCATAATGTCAATCATATAGTTTCTTGGTCACTTCACGGAATTCAGGAGAGAAGTCACATGGGGAGTGCTAGTATTGACTGTTTTTGCCAGGTTGTTCAGTTGACTAAAAAGTGATCTGGTTCCTATTGCTCTTGTTTAAAAGATCTAAAAAGAATTATAAAATTCTACACAGAAAACAGCTTCTTTCCTGTTTGAATAAGTAAACCCAAGATACTATTTTATAAACCTAATAACATATTTGAAATGCAGAATTATAATATAGAATAAAACAGGGATAAGTCTTGGAATGCGTGTGAAATTATTTTTCACATTGCGAGGTCAAATTGTCTAAATAAAACGAGCTCATCAGAAAATGATTGGAGTGAATTATTTAATTACAGTTTTCAGTCAATGGAAATTGTATAGTCGCAGTTTTTCGATACCGTTCTTTATAATAACAAAATAATAATAAGGAGCATACTAACCATTTCCAGTCCGAGTCTGCTTAATTGCTCCAGGACTCTCGCCGTTGCCGTTTCCTCACCGTGGCGATTCAGGAAAAGTGTCTTGCATTTCGCCAAGTCGACACCGGTGTTACGATGCATCGTACGAAAATGTTAACTAATTCCAGCTCCCTCGGCAAAAAAATTGACCAGGCCGTCATCTTCAAAACATTTAAAGCATATTGTTTTACCACTTTCTTTCGCCTTTTGAAACGGTCGCGCGGAAAGAGAGAAAACTTCCTGCTCTTGTCGAACTTCATGTTCCGCCATCTTGTTTATATTTGTTTATATTTATAAAGGTGCATGACTAGCCCCAGCCTCCCTCGGAAATCGGGCGCCATTTTGAAAACATTATCTGGCAGAGGCTCCCGCTCTTTCGCTCTTCCCATCGTTCCCCGCGTTCCCATTTTTCTTTACTGATGGGAGCCCCTGCCGAGGAGAGAGATGCAGGGGAAGACTGGGAACTAATAGTTGAAGTTCAGCTTGCTTGTACTGTAGCTCTGCGTTAAATATGGCCTTGAATAGAAAAACCTGCAGTAATTGTGGAAAGCAATTTGGAAAAATTGAGTATTACAGTCATGTGCCAGTTTGCAATGCAGCATCAGGTAAACTTAAGTGTTCAATTCTCGTGGACATTTGAAAATAATATTAAGCTTATAGACACGTGAGTTATGTATCAGAGTCAATTCAAACCCTCGGGCATTTGACTTTTTTCAAAATGCCTGATTAAATTCCCCACTATGTGAGCAGTGAGTTGCACGGTCAAATGCCCCACTGGTCGGGGATGAAAAGTCATCGTGAGTTGGGGTTTGCCAGAAATTGCTTCTTACCAGGTAGAGGTACTCATCTGCAGGTCATAGCCACTTCATTGGGCAGGTGAGGGACAATTATGAATTTTACCCCTTAGGGAAAAAAAAGATCAAAGTGCCGACACATTTCCCCCTTCAGAGAAAGGAAGATGTTTTTGACCGATGAAAGGTACCGACATAGCTACCCCGTCAGAAATTACTCTTGAACCCCCCTCCCCCTAGGATTTCCCTGTCCCTCAATGGGATGGGGGGGGAGGGGTGTGCGGACATTAAATGGAATGGCCCATTGCTTGCAGCCCTAAGGGTGTATTTGCCATCCAATGTTAGGGCTTGCGAAGTATGTTCTTGAGTGGCTTGTGATCAGTTTGCACCACGGCCAAATTTCCTAGTATGTACTCAATGTGTAGTTTCAGAAAAAATCGATACCCACCCCATGGAAGGTCAGCGGAAATTCCTAGGGGAAGGGGATCTTAAAAACCAACATTTTAGAAGCAAAGTATAAAGCTAAACTGGAATTTCCTGGTTGGATGGGGAGTGCTAAACAAAAAACCATCCATGTGGGGAGTATGGATATTTTCTGGAACTCGGCACAATGAACTTCTGTGTGCTGAATACGATCGCTAGAATTTCCTTCTCGATGGGTGCCCAGTTCAGTTCCAATGGTCTCAGCTTCTCAACTTGTAAGTACCGGTAATAAACAACAAGCAGTGTGTCATTTGGCTTTATGGTCACAGGGGATACCTGACCACAAATGAATTCATAAGGCAAAATTTTGGCAGGGGTGTCACTTTTAAAAGCTTTATATCTTGGGCCTTTAGAAGCCGATTTCGCTAAAACTTGGCAGATGTATTGGGGAATATTATAAATGGGAGTTCCCTAGTACTCCTACTTTGTGTCCAAGTTTGCTCCTTGAGAAGAACACTATAATTAAAGCAAGTTGATTTTACCACTCACTGATCCGTCAAAACCTCTTTTGTGTCATATCTGAAGCCGATTTTTTTATTTCAACTTTAATTAAAAGTTTAATGTATTTAGCTTTTAAAGGGGTAAAATTGTCCATGTTAGAATTTGAAGCCTTATATCTTAATCCCTTTGAAAGCCTATTCAAAAATTTTGTGTCAGATAGAATTGTCAATCTACAATACACCTAGTTTACCTGACCCTGCTGTGTCATCTCATGAAATACTATATCCGCTGAATTCTTGGACACAAAATTGATTGTTTTTACGCTTCCAAAGGCTTCCCGAGCAAACACGAAAGCAAAAATATATTTATGCTAATTTTAATTCACAGGCTATTGTCAACACTTCATGCAGAAAGAACAATACGTTGCAAAATGGTGTTAATTTTACCAGACAGCACTTTGCAGGTGCAATTATTGCTGCAGAAACAATACGAAGCCTGTTTGTGAATATTTCGAGCATTTTTGGTATCAGCCGTCGCACTTTGTGCAATATTCTTTTCATAAATGTATACTGATGAGTGGAACCTGTCCCCCGCGACCTTTAAAAGCCAGGCTTTTCCAGGGGAACCATCATATAAGTGTGGTCATTGTGCCTTTTAAGGATTAAAATTTTGTCGTTTTCCAAATGAATGTTTTGATTATTAAATGCATTACTATAAAATCAAAATGTGTAGCAGAAATTTATGCTGTCATGAGTAGATCTAAAAAAGACAATAATATCATTTGTGGTGGTAAAAAATCATGTGCCTTTTTTAAAAACTCAGCAGGGCAACAAATCAAGAAAAGAAAGAGTGAAGAAATGGAATTACATGATCAACCTCTTGGCTTACATGTTGATGAATTTGACAGGCCAAATGGTCCATCAATTAGTGAAGGTATGTGGTTGCCATAATAATAGATGTTAAATACAGTCGTTTTCATTTTTGAAAAAGTAGCAGGAGGAATCGTAAAAGAATCCAGCTCGGCAACACGCTGCGGAGTGTATTTTGCTCGGAAAGTGGAACCAATAATATCGATTGTTGTCATGCTCCTTTACTGCAATAAATGTCACTTCCATGTTAATCTCAGGGTGTCATTGTTATGCTAATTTCCTTATGAACTGATCTTTTATGGACTTTCTTATGGACTGCGAAATATGCAAAACATGCTATGTCAAGATCTTTCTGGTATTCACACTGTTGAAATCTGATACTATGTTGCAAAATATTGTAGGTCACGCTTCTATGTCGAGATCAGATGGCTCTCTGTTACAGTATCTTGAAAATTAAAGGTGAAAATCACGACATTTATTGCAGACTTCATTTGTCGAGAGTAGTAAAAAAGATTAACGCAACGACCTATGTTTTTATTTTACTTTTGTTTGAGCCAATATACCATAAAGTACCATAAAGTAGTGTTTCACTGTTTGAACTAACATTCGGTCTGCATGAATTCATATTTTCAAATAAAAAAGTACCCGACGCGAACACAAAAAGTAGCCGGCACCTTGCGTCAGGCATCAGCAACTTTTGAAAACACTGTAAATATGTTAAATAGAATAAAAAATTATGTGTAAAGTGTAAATGTTTATTTTATTTTATGCAATATCGTCTTGTTATATGTTATTTTGCTCAAAGAAATTAGCCTCATAGGCTACACTTAAATTTGAGTAAACTTTAAATAAAGTTAATGTAATACATGTATGCTGGTTAATTACCAGTATTTTAATATTCTTACTAAAATTAATTTCACGTGTACTAAAGTTTGTGATTTTCTCGTTTTGGAAAATTAATACTCGTGAAATTTAATATTAACCATATTATATAAGAAAACAATACGTAGATTATACAGGTTGTAAGCCACAGCCTTGTTGGTAATTGTCCTGAATTAAAGTAATATCACTTCTTAAAAATCATTCCTTCATGGTCTTGATTTCATCTAGCACTCTTCCTTCAATTTTATACAGTCATCACTGTTCGCTTTGTTTCTCTCGCCCCTACAGGGCTTCAAAAAAACTACACAACTCATAAAATATCCGCGCGTCTTATCTGTTAAGGTGGCTCAAAGTAGTTTTTTTTGGGTCACACTTCCCTTTTTGAATGTGCTTATACATGTTACTTTAGTTCAATAAATCTGAATTTCATACCAGATATTAGGCTTGGATGAAAGTTTTGGATGATGCTCTTTTTATGCTAATCAGCATTTCCATAGAAATGGTAAACAAATATGGCAAAAAACAGTTTTTCCTAACTATCTTTCGATTTTGGGGCTTCCCGTGACAAACGAATAAATGCGCTATAATCTACATATCGTTGCACACAAAATGGGAAAATTTCAAACAAATTAAACTGTTCGATTTTGAATAAATCGCAAAAAAAAATTTAAACATGCGTTTTTCATGTGTGAAATATAAGCAGTCAAAACATTTCATAGGTGTTCACAAATTATCATTAAATTGCCACAGAAAGTTTCCTTGGACTTAAAATATTACTCCCTGCAAATAGCTCTGACTAACTCCTCTGCAATAAAGAGATCGAGCTTTTCATTCAAATGCAGTTTTGCTTGACGTTTTCACTCGTATGTTTTTAAATATATAGGCAATAATATTTCCAAGCTTCAGTCCAATTGATTCAGAGGAACATCCCGAAAAGAACCATTGATGTTTGAGTACGAAAACGGGTTAACCTATTTCCAGGAATCCGGAATCCGGATCTTGAGCGTGAAATCCTAAAAGCCAGAATGAACCAAAACATGAAAAATAAATGAATATCTGTTTAATACCTGTTTTATTTTTCATACTTTGACATCGCATGACGTAGTCGCGCAGTTTTCCAATTTCTTACTTTACCTTTTTAATATGCCAAAATCTTAACTTTAGTGTGACCTGATTGTATAACGCACCTTGTGGTCTAAACTGACTATAGTGCGACACATCACGCTTTGTTGTCAAGCACATTTACAGGCTTAGCCTGCAATCTATAAACAGGATAGATGAGCACAGTTGCATTATACAATCAGGTCACGCTAAAGTCAAAGTTTTGGCATAAAAATGTAAAGTAAGGAATCGGAAAACTGCGCGACTGAAGACTAAAACTACGCCACGCGATGTCAAGTACGAAAAATTAAACGGGTATTAAACGGATATTTATTTATTTTTCATGTTTTAGTTCATTCCGTCTTTTGGGACTTCACGCTCAAGATTCCGGATTCCGGATTCCGGGGAATAGGTTAGCCCTATGAAAACAGCGACCTCCGGATGAAAATTCAGTACAACGAGCGTGACATCGCATGTTTATTTCACACTAGCGCTCAGTGACAAATTCCTCTATGCGTGCTTGCTCTGATTTGGATGTTTCCATACTGTAATTATTCAAGTATTTTTTTCATTAGGGCCTGGTTGCAGTACAGGCAAAAACATAAATTGGCCCGTGCAAAAACCGAGAAAAACAAAAGAAACCGCTCCGGTGGGACACGCTTTTTGTAGAATATTTTTGTTTTTATGTCATTTTGCACAGGCTAATTTTTGTTTTTGACTGTAGTGCAACCAGGCCCATAGTTTTCAAATACATCATGGTTGGTACTCATCGACAAAATTCCAAATTCAACCGAAGAGATGCTTTGAAAAAAGCAAGAGAAAAGCAGTGGAGCGGACAGCCCCCTATACGTGACCCACCTGAAAAAGCCAGAAGAAATATTCCCATCCTTCGCTCAAGTCAAAATTTTTTGAGTGAAAATTATGTTATCAATCTAAAACTTTTAATGGAAGGACTGAAGACGTGCTATAGTTGCAATGGAGGTCCATTACTTTTGGAACATATAAATGTCTCCATCGCGCAACAGCCTTGAAAAAATGAAAAATGAAAAAATACTTAAATAATAACAATATGGAAACACCCAAATCAGAGCCAGCGTGGTGAGTAGGTGAGTAGGTCTGAGAGGTTTCTCCCTTTGTGAAAAGAGATCAATGTTTGGTCACGGAAGATCTCCTGACATCTTTGTGAAGCGTGCAATATTGGTTGGTATTCTTTGATGATCTTGTTTAACCCACTTACCAGCAAATGATTACCAGCGGAGCCTGACCACGATGCACAACTACTCAAGAACATCGCCATACTAGAGCCTCCAGCCAGTACATGCCCAATTTGCAGTCGTAGTTTTCAAACAACAGAAACTTGAAAATTCACTTCGCACGCACACACAAGACAACCCTACCCAACAACAAAAATCAACCCGGATTCTGTCCGTGTAATTCTGACCCAAGGTGTGCATCATGCAAGCATTATGGAGAGTTTACACAAACCATCAAAAGTAAAAACACCAGTGAAACATTTCAAATACATCAAAACATCACCTGCCAAACAACCAACGTGATGAAATTTAAAGAACAGATATATGTAGGGGAAACAATTTATTATATTCTAACTGCATAAGAACACGTGCAAATCAACACTGTTCGGATATCAGTATTGGTAACAAAAACATCCCAACAGTTAGACACTTCAGAGCATGTGGGTTACTTTAAACTAACTGTGGTTGAAAAAGTCAGACAACACGATATGGAGATAAGGCGTGCGAGGAAAAATTTATGGATTGAACGTATAAAACCTGCCATAAATGGCCAGTCTTAAGCAGTTAACATTTTGTGCATGCATGCGCGCATGTCGGTTTGTTTTATTCCATTACATTATTTAAATGCCTGCTGCAGCCAATAAGGTTTAATTGTTTAATCATATGCGAGTTCGTATTTGTAACAAACCGCATTTCCGTTAATAGCAAATTTTGAAATGTTGTAAGCAAGCCATAGTGCAAAAATTCTCCTGAGGAAGGCCGTGAGGCTGAAACGTTGAGAATAAACCTGTCAAAAGTCTTGACTGTAGGTCGGAGCTTATTGTTTTACAAGTGAAAATTCTACAAAGACTTTAAATACTCCAAGATCGCGCATATGTGTGTGTGTGCGTGTATGTGTGTGTGTGTGTGTGTGTGTGTGTGTGTGTGTGTGTGTGTGTGTGTGTGTGTTGTAGCTTAAAATGATCTCAAGTTAGAATGATTTCAAACTAGTTTGATTTGTACTTTTTCTTTCTCTTAGGATTATGTCAATTAATCTGGAACAAAAGAAAATCAAAACTAAACTAGTTTGAAATCATTTTGACCTATATATATTTAATATATGTATTGACAGTTTGTTTGATAGTATATATTGTATTTTAGATTTTAGGTAGTTTTTATTAGGGCCACAAGTTTATCAGTAATGTATATTCACTGGCATGTGTAACCCTGTTTAAATAAAGTTCATTATTATTATTATTATTATTATTATTATTATTATTATTATTATTATTATTTATTATTACTGCGCGCCTGACACAAGTAATTTAAACTGTACCACAATTTAAATACAATAAAAACTAAACTTAATGTGCATCAATATAAAAGCTGCATGTATGCGAGCAAATGAAATGAAAATTTTCTGGTTTTGCATTCACAGTTTACAATATTTTGTTTCTTTTTATCATGGTTTCTGAAGCTGGGACAAAGAATCTGCCCGGAAAAAGACCATCTATTGGTGTTTGCTCCAATGGAAAGGCGGCTGATAGCTCAATCTGCAATTATGAGCAGGTACTATTAATTTTTAATTAGTTCAAACAATTAACACAATGTATTTGCTTTAGGTTTTTGTGGTCAAATCATGTAAATTAAATGCACAAATATATTATTAATTGTACATGTACACGCATTTAAACTGTAAAATGCAGTTACTATAATTGATCCTACATGTCCTTTGAAATGGCTTGAAAATCAGCCCTCTAATTCGATCATGCACCATTGGTTTCACTCTGTTGTTTTAAAAGAGTTCATCACATGATCAAAATTTTGTTGACAACAAATCTACCACATGCTTGTAAATAGTGAACTTCTCCAGTCTTCCGATCCTACCAGATGGGAATCTTATCCCTGTTTTGTTCAGTTTGATTACATGTTAAGATGTAGCTTGATAATAATTACTTGTGGCATAGCCGACAGGTTATAAAAATCAAGTCAAATTCCTGAAGGACAGATTTTGATGATACATCGTCAGTTCACACTAGACAGTAACTCTGCATTTAGTAGACTTGGAAGTCGGGTTAAGTCAGGTTAGTGTGCTTAAGCGTTTAGATAGATATTTATGGTACATGTATAATTACTGTCATGGAAACCTCGTCGTCATTTAAATATTTTAGCGATGTAAGAAATCAGGTCACTTGGTTGTCATAACAAGCTAGTGAGGAAAATATAATTTATTTTGTGTCTTTTTCACTATTGCTAAAGCGAATCACAAAACATGTTATATACTCGAATGGGGAGATTTGCATGACACGCGTGTTCTAGAACATTCTTCTTTTAAATGTGTTCAAGATTTAAGAGAGCAGATAAAAATTAATTGTATTTTGTATTGTATTCTGAATAGCATTTCTTATCTTACATGTACATATTTATTTGGAATTTCATTGCTGATTCTTCTGAATACCTGTTTTATTAATAGAACTCCGTTCAGTGCTTGTTTTAAATTGTGTAAGGAAAGAAATGTTTGGACCTATTGAAAGAATATGAATGGTGAGCCATGCACATTTGAAAATGTGAGTTTTAAAAAAGAACAACTCTTCTGACATGCAATGCACGAGACTGTTTAAGGGGAAAGAACCTTAACTACAAGGTGGTTGCTATGGAGGGGTTTCAAATGTCATATAATCAGTTTCTTAAAGGGAGGGTTTCCGGTTTGGTGCATGTGCAAGCCATGATGTAACTCATTTAATTTCATTGTTTAGACCAATCGGAAGCAAGTAGATAATTCTGGCGGGAAATTTTCCCAGTGAAAATCACGTGGTCAGTGACAGCCCATGCAAACAAAAGTGCAGAAAACCAGGGCGACCCTCGATTTCCTGGCTTTTCCACGCTTTCAAAGCACGGAAAAGCCAGGAAATTGGAAAGCTATTCCAAGAAAAGTGTGGAAAGCCAGCGTCGGGGTACGGGAAAAATTTTGTCGGGGGGACTGAACTTAATTTGCCCGAAAGAAACTCGTGACATCAGGGACCAGTCATTATTTATGTGGGGGGGTGGGGGGGGGAAAATCATGGGGTGGGCCAGGCCTATTTTTTTAGAGAAAAGGGGTGGGCCAAAAGAGAATTTCACGATGATTGGGGGTGGGTCATTGTGTGTTTTGTAAAGAATCACACTCACTACAATTCATGTGAAAGATCTATATAAATTCTAATGCAATGCTGGACATAAAATATAACACAACTGGATGTCACATGTAGCAATCCAACCTAAGTATGGAGAATCAAAGATGTGGGCACTAAATATCAATAAATAAACATAAGCCCTATTGAGAAGGCTTGCATGCTTCCTTTTTTTAATATAACTGTCTGGGAACTTTTACTACCTGAAGCGTGAACAGCTAGAAATCATTATTGGTTTCAATAATGGATTATTGAATTCATTATTCAATTTAGTAAAATCAAATTTTTCCAATTTTCAAATCAAAAGCAGTTTGAAAATTCGTTTTTTAATTGAATTACTATTTTTTGTTTAATGACTTCAATAAAAAAGCTTATTTTTTAAACTGGTTTTGATTTGAATATTGGAAAACTTATTTTTTCAATAAGCGATTAATGAAATCAATAATGATGTCTAGGTGTTCAAAGGGAATGTTGGCTTGTAGAACTGATGTTGTAACCTTCAGGGAAACAGAGATTTTCAATGGTCCACATATAAAGTTTTGTTTTTTTGTTGTTGTTGTAATGTTCTTCATTGTTTTGAACACAGCTGCCTGGAGTCTTTCCTGTTTTCTTTTTTTGGCCTTTCTTCTGTTTTCCCTCTGACTTCTTGTTCTCTTTTTCCCCTTGGCAGCAGAAAATCTGCTTAATGCCTGCACTGAGGGTGTTAAATTGTTTTTGATATCTGTGACTGCTTTGCTTAGTTTTAGTTTTAAGCATGACAACTTCTCATTTTAGGTTTTCACAATGATATGCCGATTTCGTTCAGTGAACAGGAACTCCTTACAGAGGTATAGATTGAAGGGGGTTGGGGGTGGGTCACCTCTTATATAAAGTTATATGGGGGTGGGTCAAGAATTAACTAATGGGCTTAAAGGGGTGGGTCACGTTTTTTTCTTTCATGCTAAAACAAAAAAAATCCCCCCACCCCCCCCCCCCCACATAAATAATGACCGGTCCCTTTATTAGTCATGATGATGATTCTAGCACTCACTGACATTTTACTTTTCTACCTAACCCTAATAAGCAAGTTGGTCGCCATTCCCACCCTTGGTGGACCACAACGCAAATTTGTAGTTCTATGGCCCTATTTACATAGAAAGAGGATGATCCTAGAAGGTTCATTTGGTTTACATGCGTAAATACGGCATCCAGGATCAACTTTTCATTTTGTTTTCATGAAAAATTCAGCAGGATGGCCCCAGTACCTTTGAGTTCGGCGCTAACCTTGGGGCTCCCCAGGCCATTTACATGGAGCTCGGATGATCCTAGCTCTAGGATCCTACCTTTCAACGTAGGATGAACCTAGCGCTAGGATGATCTTAGCGCTAGGGTCAAGTGCAACCCTTTGCGTGTAAACTGAAAGTAGAAAGCATGTTGCGCTCGGATGATCCTAGCACTAGGATCATCCTCTTTCCATGTAAATAGGACCTATGTTAGCATCTTATGGAGCTATCACATCAATGACATGATCAATGTAGTATAGAGCTCGGTTAGAAATGTGAGTTATGAAATAAAAACAATTAATTTAAGACATTGAATCACAAAATAATTCAGTAATTTTTCTGTGTCTGTGGTGCCCGAATAGTCGACCAGTTTTGCCCGAATAATACTATATTTTTTACGACTGGGGGGGAGCTGCAGCCCCCCAGCCCCTCCCCCTTGTACGCCTATGAAAGCCAGGAATGACTGTGTCAGTGTGAAACAATCCTGGCTTTCCTGGCTTTTCCACATTTTCCAAGTGTGGAAAAGCCAGGAATGACTGTGTCAGTGTGAAAGCCAGGAAAGCCAGGATGGCCCTTGGTGAGTGCTTATACATGTTATGTATTCAACATCTTACAGTAATATGAAAAACAAAATAGCAGCAAGTAATCAACAAAATGTTATATTTCAATTTACCCTTTGTTTACATGTGGAAAACACTACAAAAATGTTAATAATTTTATGAATTCAGCAGTACTGTATGTTAACTTTCTTTGTTGGTTTACCTTCTTGTTATGGAATTCTCTCTGGGGTTTTCAGTTTTTTCCCACACTGAAACCAATACAACTAAATTTGATCTAGCTTCAGGTAGAGCATAATTTATTGGCATTTTGATTAATTTGCACAATACTTTTTTAGCACTATCTTTTTTTTGCATAAATGCCACATCTACATGTACTTTCAAGAATTAACACCCCCTTTCATTTAAATGGTACTACAGTAACGCCTGCGATACATGTTGCCTCTGTAAGTTAACTAATTTTCTAGTTTAAATGTTTTAATGTCTTTGTTTTTGTGTTGTGTCAGGGCTCCATTTAAACTAGCTCTGCTAAATTGGATGCCCCTGGATAAATAAATAAATAAATAAATAAACAAATTAAATATTTAATTAAAAATAACAACAATCCAGGAATCTGCCCAAGATGTTTATGAGGAATGTTAATCAGTCATTTCAAGAATAAAATATTATTATGTTATAATTCACAAATGTGACTGACTTGCATTTTTGTCACTGAGTTCTGAAAAAATGTCTTAAATCTGCCAGTTGTTGATCCTAAGGCCTTGAAATTAGTGGGGTTTTTTATGGAAAGCCTGTGTACATGTGGGTGTGTGGGTATTTTTTTTATGAAAGCTAATTGAAACCCAGGAACTGATCTATCAAAAAAATAATTTAATAAAATACTCCTGGAAATAAAAGAACAAGGCATTTCGTACATTACTTGACAACACGGAAAATATTATTTTGAAAGAAAGTAAATAAGTTCAAAAGGTAGGTCTGGATTATTAATTTCCCTCAGTTTTCACTAGTGGTAATTACAACTATTACTGGCCTTTTCTTGTGCAACATTTCCCACAATTTTCATTTTTAAAACTATCAGACCTAACCTTGCAAACTCAACAACAGGACATTATGTTGGGTGTCCAGCCTCAAACAAAAACCTGGTTTACACACTGTACATCTACTTTGTTACACTAGAGGTAAAAGCAAGACTGTGTTGATATGACATACATGTAAAATTGTAATTTTGAGTAAAAACAATTCAAATCAGTAGATTCTGCTAGGATCAGTGGTCCAATGTTACAAACAGTGTGATATCAACAAAAGGTATGAAATTTTTACCAGTTACAAGAATCATTTGAATGTACATATTAATAGGAGATAGAAATAAATTGAAGCTATACAGTGTATCTGTTCTGTTCCTTTAACCCAGACACCACCTCCCCAGATCATTGCTACCAAACTGAGACCTGTTCCCTTGCGTGCGACTTTGCAACTTTGTCACACAATGTTAGTGTCAATTTGATCGTCAAGTTGCTCGAGCAAGTTGCAAACGTTTCGGTAAAATCGTTCCACAGAGTTGCTTTTATTTATTTTCGCAGAAGATTCGACAAGTTGACTTTTCTGGGTGGATTTTATGGCTTCTTCATTTTTACATGGAAGTGACATGATATCGCTGCCCAAGAGAGAGCAAGTGATTGCTTTATGGTCATCTGGTTATAAACAACAAGAAATAAGCACAAGATTACGTCTTTCGCATCAAACTGTTTCAAATATAAACAAGGAATCAGAGAATTAACTCTGTGGGTTAATTGTAGTGCTAAGTCGAAACCATAAATTTCCCTGTACTGAGCGTTAGCCCAATGGGTTCAACTTAGCACTTCAATTTACCCACAGAGTTAATTCTCTTGATTCCTCACCAGTGCTACGTGGCTCAACATATATTTGTTTCAAATATAGCCCATAGATTTCTGCAAATTGGCTCTGCGGTTCTAGGTAAACCTGGCGGAAAAGAACGGTCTAATAATAATAAATGTTAATTTTAACAAAAGGCTGATGTGTTTCTTTTTGCACAAGGCTGTTTTCTATGTTAAATATACACAATTTGTTGTTTTAAATACGCTTACAGTACGATCGAACATGAAAACACTTACTTCACAGAACTCAAGGTAACCAGGCCTATTTGTTAGATGTGGAGAGCTGGACACAACTTTAATATATATAGATAAGCTTGAACTAAGGTGAAAGGTCGGAAGCACAAGAATTAAGATTGAATTTTAATTCAATTCTTAAAAAATTGATGAAGGCTATTTTTCAATTTTAGCTATTCTCAAAAATATTTGCATAAGGCGATGCGAGTGAAGATTAGAACTGCACTATAAAATCCAAGTCTTGTTTTGTTTACATAAAATCGCTTTTCAATGTATGTAATGAATGAGCAAACACATAAAAATGGACAACACAATCTTCTTTTTTTGCAGATTTTTTTTTCTTTATTTAATTAATATATCGATCTACATCACTTACATTACTTACTTACACTTATTAAATTACATCACTTGCTTACACATCACTTACATTAAATTACTACTTAAACTACTTACATCATTTACTTACACTAATTACATCACTTACTCACACTAATTAAAACACACACTTACACTACTTTGTTTTAATGCCAATGGCTACTAACATTAACTGAACAGGCAGCAAAACAAATACATTAAACTTAAGATCTACTCGGGGGTTCGTATCCAGAAGGAGAAACATTTTTTGATAGAGAGATATTTAATGTATGTTTTCATGTTTATATTTTGAAAAGAGCTTGGTGATAAATTCGGGAAGCGAGGTGGCTTTGTTATTTAATTTCCAACAATTTATGTAATGGCGCATATATAAGATGGTGTAGTTAAATTTGTTTTTTAATCCTTCCTCATAGGAGCTTGAGATGATACCGAATAAGATTTCCTGTAAAGCAGGGGAGATCTGACACAAGTTTTCTTCGTTAAACCATTGGACAACCTTTTGCACAAAGGTCTTAGTAAAAATGCATTCAATAAAAGTGTGCTCAATAGAGTCTTCATCTCCGCAATATAAACATTCATCATCAGCCTTAATACCAAATTTACATAATTCTTTTTTAGTGACTACAATTCTATGTATGAAATTTAATTGAAATTCTTTAGCTTAACTTCCTTGCAGACATGTCTCTGAGACTTAAAAATTCCACTCCATGAGTCTTTACTTATGGATAGATTTTTATTTGGGACCGGTTTGGGTTTCCGTGTAAATTTTATCATTAAGCAATTTATAGAAGTCCCTCAAACTAGCCTTACCTAAATTGATTTGAACAGGATTATTGAATTGAAAGACAATATCTCCTCTGGTGAAAAGCATATATTAAAGGAGTCAGACATTTTGGCTTTGGTCAACAACAATTTCGGTATAGCGCCTTAATATAGCGCCTTGTAGAACAGGACATATGTAAAACCTATGTTGCTGCTACTTTTTTACTATGTTGGACTATGTTTTAGCTATGAATAGTTCAAGACTACTGTAATGTATTAGCCCGCTAGGTATGCTGGGTAGGGAAAAAACCATGTGCTTTGGATAGCGGCGGCCATGATTAAAGGTGTTTGAGTTAAATCTGTTTGTCGAGTTGACTATTTATATATATTGATCCAGGGAACACTACACTGGCGACGAGGATAGCTGGATCATCGCATATTAGTTCAGTCTCGGGCGATGGAGAAGAACGTGTTACCACGATTTGATTGTTTTTCCGACCCCGCGACAATCGGCCCGCGATGGACAAGATAGTTGAATTCATTCGAGCTCTACGTCGATGGGAAAGGGCTTATTGTAGGCACCGAAACAGGGGCTACAACCAAGCAGAGACGAAGAGCAATGTTATTACACTTAGCTGGGCCTGATTTACAGGAGATATTTACCACTTTACCTGAAACTGGGGAAGCAACGGATTACAACCATGCAGTCGAAGCTCTGAATACCTACTTCGTACGTACCACAAGTGAACTCGGCGTTCGCCCGACAGACATTCCATCAGATCATGCAAAAACCAGGTGAGACCGTTCAACAATTTGCCACTCGCTTAAAAAAAGCAGCCAAAGATTGTGATTTTGGGGCAGATGCCGACAACCAAATCCGGATGCAGTTTTGAATAAGTGCACATCAACTTACATCAAACGCAAATTGCTTGAAGAAGGCCAAGGCCTGAACTTAAAACGCACCTTAGAGGTCGCCGAACAATGCGAAAAAAATAAAACACAACTTGCTGCACTTTCTGTAAAAGAGGAAGGGTTAGAAATCGTCAACAGGGTGAATGAGAGGGGTAGCATTTCGCACACCAGCATGCAAAGGAGATCCCAAGACAGAGATAAAACTTGCTATAGATGTGGTTTAACGGGTCATTTTGGACGTAATCCCCAGTGCCCCGCAAAAGGGAAGACTTGCAGGAAATGTCGTGGGAGGGATCATTTCGAGAAAGTCTGCAAGACAAAACCGTATGCAAACCAGGTCGGAGATGAACCCAGTAATTCCCAGTATGATTATGCCTTCACTGTCACTGGAGAAGAAAATTCAGACATGATCACTGTACAAGTAGGAGGAGTGGATCTGAAAATGCTGATAGACTCTGGGGCCAACAGCAATATTATTGGTGGGGAGACATGGGAACAGCTGAAGGCAAAGGGGGTGAAGTGTGAGTCACAGGCCGCCCCTCCTGATAAAAAACTCTACCCATACGCATCAAATCAGCCACTACCAGTAAAGGGGAGTTTTAAGTACACAGTGGGTGTTTCTGATAGATTCACAAGAGCTGAGTTTCTAGTCTGTAACAAGCTTGATAGGGGTCGTGAAGAACAGACAGCGTAGGCGAGAAAGGAACAACTTAGTCAGCCATGTGCAGGGTCAAAATCACTTCTTTTATTTCCGTGCCCGTGACATGACGTCACGACATGATATTGTTACATAGTCATTGAGGGCAGAGGTATGTCGCTGCTTGGGAAGACAACAGCAACAGTTCATAGGCGTACGAGGGGTAGGGGCTGGGGGGGCTGCAGCCCCCCCCCCCCCCAGTCATAAAAAAATATAGTATTATTCGGGCAAAACTGGTCGACTATTCGGGCACGACAGACACAGAAAAATTACTGAATTATTTTGTGATTTAATGTCTTAAATTAATTGTTTTTATTTCGTTACTCACATTACTCACTTAACTTTCTAACCAAGCTCTACTACATCGATCATGTCATTGATGTGATAGCTCCATAAGATGCTAACCGCATGAGCAGACATGGGCCCTATTTACATGGAGGCAGACATAGGCCCTATTTACATCAAGGGGATGATCCTAGTGCTAGGATCATCCGAGCGCAACATGTTTTCTACTTTCAGTTTACATGCGAAGGGTTGCATTTGGCGCTAGGATCATCCGAGCTCCATGTAAATGGCCTCGGAAGCTCCAAGGTTATCTTCGCTTTTGTTATTGTCGCCCACCGTCTTGCTTTGCAACCGCGCCGAACTCAAAGGTACTGGGGCCATCCTGCCGAAGTTTTCACGTAAACCAAATGAAGAGTTGATCCTGGATGCCGCATTTACGCATGTAAACCAAATGAACCTTCTAGAATCATTCTAGCACTAGGATCATTCTCTTTCCATGTAAATAGGGCCATAGAACGACAAATTTGCGTTGTGGTCCACCAAAGGTGGGAATGATATTGTAGACCGTGCAGGGACTGAAACTAAGTATAACATTTGGCGACCATCTTAGGCATTTGCCGATTGTGCTAGTAAAAGTGGCAAATTATGCTAGTGGCAGTGCTCGTTTTTTTGCCCAAATTATGCTCAAATTATGCTCGCTTTTCAAAATTATGCTACTTTTTTAAAAAATTATTCTCGTCCCCCTCCTCTTGTATTTTCCAGTGGTGGATTCGAGGCGTCTATCCCGGGCAAGTTGTGCAGGCTTTGGTCTATCCTCTCTGTTCTCGCTACCTTGTAAACTATCTGGATGTAAGTTCACTGCACTTGACTGGTTTGGCGTGGCGGCCGCCATTTTGAAACGAGCACTGGGAGAAAGACTAAGGAGTCTGGGACCGAGACACAGACTTCCGGTTCCGTTTCATCGAACTCCCGCGGTATCTCAACACAAGTAAAAAAAAAATCGAAAAATAGGAGTGGAAGCAACTGTTAATAGTAATCTATCGTTTTTAGTAGCTGAGATCTTCGTTTTCTTTAATTATTCTAAAATTGTGCTATTAAGACAAGAAAATATACGGATTATGCTAGCAGTGTTACTTTTGGAAAAAGGGCAAAAATTATGCTCAATTCCTCAGATTATGCCAAAAATTATGCTAGCACAATCGGCAAGAGCCTAGACCATCTTGCTTAGGACAGTGTGTGGTTGGTATCTGGTCGTACAAAGTATGTCTCTCGAAGTCTCGTAAAATATATCTTATCGATACCATGTGAAGTGCGAAGAATGCGAGATGTAGAAGCTCATTCTCGCATCGTTCACAGTGGTAGAAAAGTAAAATGTCAGCGAGTGCTAGAATCATCATCATGACGAATAAACATGACGTCACGAGTTTCATTCGGGCAAATTAAGTTCAGCCCCCCCCCCCCCCCAACAAAATTTTTCCCGTACGCCGATGATTGTGATACACGGTCCTGATACAGAAACCCACGACCAGCGGCTTCACCAAACCATAGAACGCCTGCGAGATTGTGGCCTCACACTGAATGCCGAGAAGTGTTTATTCAACATGGACCGGTTGGTGTTTATGGGGATGTTGCTTTCAGAGACAGGCATTGGGCCTACAGAGGATCGAGTCAAGGCAGTATTAGAAGCAGAAGAACCAAAGAATGCCACGGAAGTATGCAGCTTTCTGGGTTTAGCCAACTACAGTAGCAGGTTCATACTCCATTTTGCCACACTGTCTGAACCACTGCGAAGATTGACCAGGAAGGAAACACCATTCAATTTCGGACCAGAGCAGAAGAAGTCTTTCGCATCCCTCAAACAGAAGATGGCAGAAGCATGCACACTGGCATACTTTGATAAGAGTGCACCCACCAAGATCATAACAGATACCAGCCCGGTCGGATTAGGAGCCGTTCTTGTACAGGAACAGGGTGGTGTGTGGACACCAGTGTGTTATGCAAGCCGAAGTTGGACTGATTGTGAACAGAGATATTCCCAAACGGAAAAGGAGGCCCTGGGTGTGGTGTGGGCGTGTGAAAGGTTCCATGCATATGTTTACGGAATGAAGTTCATGGTGGAGACCGACCACAAGCCTTTGGAGACCATATATGGCCTGCGATCTAGACCGTGTGCGCGGATAGAGCGATGGGTTCTCAGACTACAGACGTATGACTTTAGTGTTACATATAGACCAGGGCGAGGGAACATTGCTGACCCATTATCGCGACTACTACACAAGAGGGTCGAGCTTGACAAACAAGAGCATAGTACGGAAGAATATGTTAGATTTGTTGCTGTAAATGCCACACCAACAGCACTGACAACGCGTGAGATAGAAGAAGCCTCTGCTGTGGACCAGGAACTGACAGAAGTAAGAAAGGCGATCACAACGGGGCAGTTTGACGGGTGTAAGCAATACATGGCAGTGGCCGGGGAGTTATGTGTCATCGGTCAGCTTGTGCTTAGAGGCAGTCGCATTGTTATTCCCAAGAAACTACAACCAAGAACCCTAGCTCTCGCTCATGAAGGCCACTTGGGAGTTGTTGGCACAAAACAAAACCTCAGGACCAAAGTTTGGTGGTCGGGTATGGATAAAGCAGCTGATAGACACTGCCGTACATGCCATGGATGTCAGTTGGTAGCACGACCAAATCCTGAACTAATCTGGTCCACAACATTACCAGATGGACCATGGCAAGACCTAGCAGGTGACCTTAAGGGACCACTGCCATCCGGACATTCATTGTTGGTAATTGTCGATTACTATAGCCGATTCTATGAAGTTGAGATCATGCAGTCCACTACTGCTGAAAAGGTTATTGACTGCTTGGCAGACACTTTCTCCAGACATGGGTTACCAGTCACCATAAAGTCAGACAATGGTCCCCAATTCAAGTCAAGCAAATTTAGAGAGTATTGTAAGCAGCATGGCATAACGCATCATAAGGTTACTGCCAAGTGGGCACAGGCCAACGGAGAGGTAGAGAGGCAGAATCGATCACTCTTAAAACGACTCCAGATTGCTCAAGCAGAAAACAAACCATGGAGAGCAGAATTACGAAAATATCTGACCTCTTACAGAAGCATCCCACACACCACAACAGGAAGGAGTCCAGCAGAACTGCTATTCAACCGGAAAGTCAGAGGAAAGATCCCAGATTTGAGCATTGACCATGCTTATGACCAGGAAGTACATGATCGCGACGTTGAGAAGAAAGCCAAGACCAAAGACTATGTAGACACAAACCGCAGAGCCAGTTACTCCAATGTGGAAGTAGGTGACGAAGTCCTGGTTCAACAAGATAAGACTTATAAACTCAGTACGGCCTTCAACCCAAACCCGTTCAAGGTTGTCGGCAAGAGTGGCAACAGTGTCATAATAGAAAGTCCATCAGGCAGCCAGTACTCCAGGAACACAAGTCACATGAAACAGTACGTCAAGGAGGAGGATTACCCAACCTCACAAGAATCAGAAGTCTTGACAACACCAGCTGCACTACCCACAGACACACCAGTTACAGGGCTGCTGAACAACAAGGAACACTTTGATCCACAGAGACGCAGCGAAACGAAATCCGAGACATCAAGTATCTCGCAACCACAAAGGGCACGGAGGTTGCCTGAGAGATTCAGAGACTATGTTGTCAACTTTCTAAAGAGAACATAAACATTGGACATGTTAAGTTATGTTGTCAACTTTCAGAGACTATGTTGTTAACTTTCTCAGTCATTTGGTTGTAGCCAAACTCCACCAGTTTGAAATGTTAAGCCTTATTTGTTGCGTATTTTCACAAGCTACTTGCCTAACTTTTATTGTTAGCACGTTTGGAAACACTTGTTTGAATAGAAGACCGTTTATCTGAGAAAAGGAGAGATGTAATGTATTAGCCCGCTAGGTATGCTGGGTAGGGAAAAGACTATGTGCTTTGGATAGCGGCGGCCATGATTAAAGGTGTTTGAGTTAAATCTGTTTGTTAAGTTGACTATTTATAAATATTGATCCAGGGAACACTACAACTACCTATGTATTTACTATATTACATGCTTTATTACATAGTCCAGGCTATGTGAAACATATTTTGAAACTGCAAACTATTTGAATGTCATATAGTCTTTACATACGTATGTCAAAACTATGTTAAAGTGAAACATAGCTTTAACATAGCTATTTATTTCCTATGTAATGGAAATGTGCAATAAATGCTTCCTATGTATTTACTATGTGACAATCCAACATAGCTTTTAAATAGCACATTAAAGTTAAATATCACAAGTAAATGGTTACATAGCTTTTACATAATGCTATTTATTTCCTATGTAATGGAAATGTGCAATAAATGCTTCCTATGTATTTACTATGTGACAATCCAACATAGCTTTTAAATAGCACATTGAAGTTAAATATCACAAGTATATGGTTACATAGCTTTTACATAAGACCTAATACTAATACTATTTATTTCTTATGTAATGGATTTGTGCAATAAATGCATCCTATGTATTTACTATGTGACAATCCAACATAGCTTTTATATAGCACATTGAAGTTAAATCTCATAAGTTAAACTTAGGTTACAAAAAGGTTAGCTTTTACATAATGTTATTTATTTTCTTGGCGATTTATACAGTAATCGTGCTTCAGCAGACAATATAAAGCTACTTTTCTTCTATGATCCTCAAATGACTTGGTGATTATTTCTTCATGCTCATCACCCAAGTAAAAAGTCAGGCAGTGGGGCAGTAAAAATCCATTTAATCCAAACCTTTACAAGAAGAACATCTCTTCAATTTACCCTTGGACTTGTTTAAGCAATTCCTAGTTCCTATTTTTAACGGGATGTGAAAGATTTGAAAGATTGAATTGTGAGTTGGCCGAGTGAACCTGGGGAGAGTGAGCCAGCAGTCAGCAGTTTTAGCCTATAGAGCAGGCACATTGGCACTTTGTGAGTTCGTTTTTGGGTGGAAATTCAAATGCTGGAAGGAAAGTAATGCCTACAAGATATGGATAATCTTTTCACTAAAGCTAGGTAAGTGAAAGAATGAATCTTTTCTGAAGTTCTATTGCTTCAAACAATTCACAGTCAGCTCACATAATGCAAGCTTTGGCTTAGACTGCTTAGATCTCTTGACTGTTTGCGGCTGCTGTTTGAAAGGATTTGAAATGAACATGCATGCACTTCTAAGCTGTAGTCTTTTAGAACTGTTTTTCCACACAGTCCTTCCCAATTTTTTATTTAACACAAATAACAGTTTCACCAAGATAGACCAAAACAACATGTAACTGAACATAAATCTCTACAAACCTCCTAATAATGTATGTTCCTATATCCCATATACAAATGGAAGCTTATTGTTTATAGCTATTTTGAAATTTGTCATCTGTTTTCATAATACATGTATGATCTTGATTTAGAAGCTTTATATACATGTCCTGGATTAATGGGGAGTGAATAAATCCCGACAAAGAACTACAACTTAAACCAAATGTTTTGTTTTGTTGTAGCTAAACCACATGGACAAAGACAATAAAAGCTTTCAAACAGCTTGCACAGGCACTCTGAAGTTATCAATCCTCCGCTCAAATGTCCACTTCAGCTAAGTGTGGATCAAACAAACAATTTACGGGTGTCCAGAAACCTAAGACCTAAGACCTGGAAAACTAAGACCCGGAAAACTAAGACCCGGAAAACTAAGACCCTTTGTTTTTTTCCGGAAAAATCATCCCTCGAGAGTAAAAGCAGTCAAACTTCAGCTTCCCATACCTGGATTACTGGTGTCCTGAACGCTATAAGTGATAAAATTAGTTCCACACTTCGAGTCTCTGTGGTCTCTGTGTTCTCCAAGCCGCTATTTTGTTTTTGCGAAAAGTGGAAACGAGTAATCACGGTAGACAGTGTTGGCGGGTAGGCTGGAGCGAGCACAGGGCCAAAAAAAAACACGTGATTGTTAAGAATTTGGTAGGCAGTCAAAGAAAGTCTTTATTTGTCGGCTTTTATGCGGTACGACAAGAGAGGGCCTTGTCGGCTAGTGTGGGGGTATGGGGTTGGCGACCCGTAGGAGAGCAGTTGTTGTAGTCACACGAGCAAGCATCATTTTCAACACGGCGGCGGTCGAACAGGGGCACGATAAGAAACCGGCTAATGTTCGGCAAGCTGATGGCCCGACAAATTTTGACCCGATTTGAACCCAATTAAAAAAAGCTCCTGTTATACGACGAAAAACCGGCTCGTGTGCGGCGCCAATGTTCAGTTTATTTGCATTTGTTCAACTAGGGTGTAGCTCTGGCAGGTATATGTTTGACCTTAATAGGAGCGCAGAAGAGAGACCTGGCGGAATATCCCTCATAATTATTCTAAAAGAATAAATTGACGGTATACATGGACAAAACCTATTCAGATTTGTCCATAAGGGAAGTTATGCGATTGCAGGTTGAAAAAAGCCCAAAATGTACCGTGTCTAAAAAGTGTTATCCTATTTGACATCGTGCTATCCCACGAAGAAAAATGGATGTATCCGGATGCCAACAATCCAGGTGTAAAACTTTCATCTTCAAAATACACAACTAAATTCTATTGTGTGGACGGCAGGTGCGTTAAGGCATGATTTCCCTATTTTAGTCAAATTGTACCTGAAAACCAAGTCAGTTGAGCAAAGATTGAAGGATTCGCAGAGGAACTTGGCTACTGAGCAATGTCGGTTGTATTACACATTTTGACACAGCTTGTACACGTTTTGATACAGCTTGAGTTAATTTTTATTTGCACTAGTCAACTGAGACATGTTAAAATTTCAAATATTTTCCTCTCTATAAACAAAAGGACCGGGATGACATAGCCAAAAAAGCACTTAAACAAGTTAAAATTCGATTCAGCGTAAATCGTTAGCGCCAGGTCATATTTCCTTTTTATTTTCTCTCTTTGACAGAATAATGGAATTTCTGATGACATAATAGGTACAAAGTGCAGGAAGGGTTTCTCTCTGTGCTTTAGTTGTGTTTCGTTACAATCGTTGTCTGTATTTATAGCGTTATTGTTAAACCGCGAATCTACGCGAGTCACAGTGCCTGAAAAGTAGTTAATGATCAAGCATGAGAAAATTCAATCTCCTCTAGCCTTATTTAGAGATTTAATTTCTAGGCTCGTAATGGCTAACTATGCAGTTCCTGTTGTAATTTTTTTCGGGGGCGGGGGGGGAGTATGGGAATGTTAAATAGAATGGGACTGGCCGGACTGGTATTTCCGTGCTTGAAGGACAACCTTGGATCACACAGTTTTTCGAAGTGCATTTTTTCTCAAGGAGTGAACCGTCGGCGTCTCAATGCTTGTGATTCTAACAACATGTTAATATTTAAATACGAATAAAAGAACTTTCTGTACAATACTAATGATTGATGAATGCCCCTCCTACTTAGCAATCTTATTTCAAAACTGCTCGAAACTCAGAAAGGAAACAATCTTGATTGATTGCATTTAACCTTGATTTGCAGCCTTAAAGGCATTCAAATCGAGGAAAATTCTCTTTTGCCACTGTATACTATAAATCATATCTGATACGGCTATACAACATAACTCTATCAAACAAACACCAGTTTGAACGGCTAACGCTATTTAGGCAGTTAATTTCTACCTTTCTCAATTAAAAAGCAACTAAGTGTTTCACTTACATGTACATGCTGACGCCAGGGGCGTTCCTAGGCTTTTTCTGATTGTAAGCCTTGATGGTTGTGAGTATCATTGTAAGTCATGGACTCGAGCGCCGTAGGCGCAAACATGAGTGCCGAAGGCACGAATTTTTAGGAGGGTCCGGGGGCATGCCCCTCTACCCCGGGAAATTTTTGAAATTGGACTCTCTGAATCGCCATTTCATGCCTCCCCTGGATTGGAAGTGTTTAACCGGGAGGGTCTTTTAACGCATTAAAATGCTACTGAAAAAAAAATTTGAATTGGCAATTATGATAATCATCAGTCTGCAGGTGTCCATTTTCAGTAAATTCCAATGGAATCATAGGCTTAAGTGAGCAAAATGAGGCTCAACTCTATCTTTGATAAACAAATACAAAACCATCCGATTTATTTACACTTAAGAAAATAACTATTTCGTGTGAAAGTACCAGACCTTACATGTCAAACGAAGGAACATTACCGTCCGGCCTCCGGCCGTAGAGCGAGTTGTGATCGAGTAATGCTCTAGTAAATACGCCTTTCAACAAGTCATGTACACTAAGTCTACAGTTGGATCACCGCTTAGTCGAGCAGCCGAGCTTTGTGAATCGTTCTAATACAACATTTTTAAAAAAGTTTTTATACCGTCTGAACGGCCTGTAAGCCAGTGCTTATTTGCTTAAAGGCAGGTACGCGCCTGGACGCAGCGCCATTGTTTCCAGCTGTGTTTCAACTTTCACACATTGTTTTGGTGCAGTTTGTCCTAAAGCTTGCCGTGCTCGCTCCAGCCTACCTGCCAACATTGTCCACCGTAATAACTCGTTTCCAGTTTTCACGAAAACATATTGTCGATTTGGAGAGCTCAGAGACCAAAGAGACTCGTTTTTCGAAGTGTGGAACTAATTTTATCACTAATAGAGTTCAGGACACCAGTAATCCAGGTATGGGAAGCTGAAGATACGTTTAACTGCTTTTACTCTCGAGGGATGATTTTTCCGGAAAAAAAGAAGGGTCTTAGTTTTCCGAGTCTTAGTTTTCCAGGTCTTAGGTCTTAGGTTTCCAGACACCCAACAATTTACAATACATTATTGCACTACTTCTGACAGTTTTTCTTCATAACAATTAATATTTTTAGGCAATTTTCATGTTGAAATGTGACCAAAATTTTATAAATAATGTATAATAGAAAATACTAATAAATGTATGGTGAAAGTAGCTCCATGTGCAGTATTTTCTATGTTGATGTTGGGATATGTTGTGGGATCCCACATAGGATGTCAAGATCCCTGGTTCCCGAACAGTCGTCTTAGTGAGAAAACGGGACGAACAAAATTTTGGACGTAAAAGTCGTCTGATTTTGTCCGTCGATTTGGCCGTCTATTAAGACGATTTTTCGAGGACGATTTGTTCGTCTAGACGGAGTCCGACTTAAATTCGCACCAGACGAACAAAATGGTTGTGGAACTAGTAAGGGGAGTGATGGTTTATGGGAAAATCAAAATGGCGGATAGAAAGACGTCCGTACAGAGAAAAAGAAAATCAAACGCAAAGCGTAAAAACAAGGCCTGGTCTGAGCAGGAATTGCGGTCATTTGCCAGTGTTTTGGTCTCAAATGAGAATAGGGATCGACCATGGGCCCTCACTTTGGAAACAATGGCTCTGAAGAGAAGTTCAAACGAGTGTGTTCAAAAAGATTCGTGAAGAGCTACGACTGGAGTTGGAAGGTTCCGGAGGCCTAGATGATTCTGCTTTATCTGTAGATCAGCTGAGGTGGAAGTACAAATGGTTTAAGCAAGAGTGGAGAAAGATTAACACCAAAATCCGTTCAGGCAGTGGTTTGGGCGCAAAGGACACTGAAGTCCCCGATTGGTATGTGTTACTTAATCCTATTTTTACCGAAGGAGTTGACAGTATGTTGACACTGAGCAGTAAGGCTGATGACATACGTAGTAACGAATCTAGTGATGAAGAGTCCATCAGCGAGAAAGACTTAAGCGACAACACTTCTACCAGCAGCAACGTCAGCAAAGTCAGAGAAAACCTTAAACGCAGATCCACTAATTCGACCCCAACGATAGATGCAAAGGAAGCAGAAGGTGAAGACTCGGAAAGTGATGACGATTCTCCAAAGCTGAAGAAACCCTTGAAGAACGAGGAAAAGAATCCTAAACATGAAACTAAAATTACAGTCAAATCCACCAAAAAGAGCTCGAGGATGCCTAAAACTCAAACAGCGGCAATGTGGCAAATGGTGCAAAGCATGCAGAAATGCTCCTCGCAGCAAGAAAAAAAAGAATGATGACAGAATGGCAGCCATGTTGGAGGCAGACAAATGTTTCTCGCATTTCAAAGGGAGCAAGCACAGGCAAATCGACAGCATGAGCTAATGATAGCTCAACTGCTTCTTCAATCTGGATTAAACCAGCCTCCATCTTCTGGATATCAGGCTCGCCCTGCTATTGGCAGATCAACTCCATACACATATTCACCAAGCATTTATGGAGCAAGCAGTTCCTTACAGAGTCATCGAGATCAGGAGGAGAATTGGAACACCATGAATGATCAGAAAACTTACACAGGACAAGATGACAGTTTCCCAATTTACCGCAAACTTTGAATTGGGATTTTCCTATTCTGAATAAACACTTTCGTTTTTGTTATTGTTATAGTTGGAGAAAGAACGTTTACAGTGTTGTAATACCAAAGCAAGCAAAATTGTTCATTGATGCGTTCATGGAAAAGTAACAAAAACACTCTTTATCTCCATGTTAAAAAAACAAATGAACATTCTCAGTTCCCATATGTGTTTGCAAAATGGGTGTAGCACTTTTACATATACAGTGGCAGACCTAGGAGAGGGGCCTGCGTGGCCCCGCCCCTCATATGTTTCAAAAAAAATAAGGCATGAAGGGCAGAACATGTGAACATGTTTTTCTTTCTGAACCATTTTCACATCCCCCTACCCTTTTTTCAATCCAGGACACCCATTCATGAGACAGTTTGGATCTACCACTAATATATGTAACTTATTTGTTGGTGTTGTTATTAAAAAGCCCTTGCAGTGCAGTTGTAAAGGGGTTTTGTTCCTGTTTCATTAAAAAAGAAATGAAATATTTAAACTCCTTGTAATGTAACCTTTGATGTATTGCGATTTCTTATTTAGCTTATTGGATTTATTACAAGCTGAGAGAGGTAGACTGTACCAATGTGGGGTGGGGGAATTTTCGGCCTAAGAAAATATTGGTTTCAATTTTGTTCATCATCCAATGCTGAATTTCACACAAGATGATACACAGTGGAAAAATATTACAGGAAAGGTTGTAAAGCTCAACATGAAGAGTTTCCATGGGTACAGTGTTGCTTCCTTTCACTTCCCTTATTTCCTTTCTCCTAGCAGCAACTTTTAATAAGCTATCTTTCAAGATATTTACTGTAGGTTGTTCCAAAAAACAATCAGTGTTTTCTGAATGATAAGAGTCAAGCTCAAAGTGGTATTGGTTATTAATGTAACGACCATAACCATCCTGCAATCCTTAGCCTTATTTCTTGAGCAATCCTTTTATCTTGGGTTCTCTTCGTGCGCCTCCTGACAAGATGAAGCTTATTTACTTCAAGTCTCCACCTTGGATTACAAGGGTCGTTCTATTTATGCATATGTTATGTAAATGCAATACAAGCCATTATAATAACCTTAATGTTTGATCGCCTACGTTCCGTTTTTTTGTACAAAATTCGCCACCTTCCTTTGAGCATGCCATAGGCATGCTCGGACACAACTCTTGCAGATCTTAACTTTGCATTGAAGTTTTTCTCCTTTGCATCTTTGGTGGAGTCCGGAAGTGTTTTTAGCAACCACGACCTAGGTGGAAAGGCAGCATCACCAACTGTTGCAAAGGGAATTTCACCATAACCAGGTAAAGTCAGAACTTGGTTGGGAAGACAGTGCCCTGCTTAAATAGAATTGGAAATGTCTGAAGACTGTAGAAGAGTTGAGTCGTGCATTGATCCAGGTGCACCAACACCAGCCCAAAGAAATCGTTTGTTTGAACCTATGAGACCCATATTGGTGACTGAATAACGCTTTTTGAAGCTGAAAAAGTTCTTTAAATTGCTGTTTATGTAGACGTGAAATCCGTCCCATGCGCCTACACATGGAAATTCCCAATCTTCCAGAAACGAAGTGAGTTCTTAGTGTAGTAGAACATTTCTTCTGATTCTCGTACAGTGTACGGTGTCAGGATTACATGTATTTTGCCGGTTGGCCCGCTTTGATTTTGGTTCAATTTTTGTTAATTTTAAGGCTCAAACATATGCTTGTCAAATAGTCTTAAAATGTCAAATGATACAAGCCAGTGTCAAACAGTTAGGTTTCAGTGAGGTTCGGAGTTTTGGTTAATTTTTGTTTTTACTTTTTTAGGCCATATTTTGGTTCATTTTGGTCTCTTTTTTTGGTCAGAAAATTGGCGTCCGGGTAGTCCTTAGATTTTTCCTATCGATGGTTTTAATATATCTGGTATTCGAATCTGTGGAATGGTTTATTTACGCTTCACGAACTCTTTATATAGTAGTATAAAAAGACCACAGGCCAAACACGACTCCCACTAGTCGCAAAAAGTATATAAAAGCCTTTAAAATAGCCAGTTTCCCAAGCAGTATGTCTACGAGGTATTTGTCCCTTACTATAGATCACTGTTAGGATGTGAAGTCGCAATGTACTTCTGTGTACTTTGCTCGATTGACCCATTGATCTTTGGATAATCTCTCTGATGACAGGGTCCCGGAGAATTTCATGCCATGGCTATGATTATAATTATAATAGGGTTTCTTTGGCTCAGACTCGTATTGCAAAATAAATGGCAATCGGCTGAAGTTAATATGTTACCACTGTGGAAATATTACGATCAGCAAATAGGCCGTGAGTTAGTGTCCATAGTCTGCGACGTGCAAGGCTTGTGAGAAAGTGTTTCTTCATCACACTGAGATGTATAAGTGTGTAAGATCCAAGAATGAAAATGCCAAAGACGACCACGACAGCTTGAGCAACTATGTTTAGTTGATTTCTGTTCTTGGTATAACTGTTAATAGTGACATTCAAACAAAAGTTAAGGTGAAGGGATGAATACTCAGTAAGTTTACAAGAACTAGATTTCCAGCTGAAAAAGATTTCGATGATTAGATTGATGATGATATCAATAATGAGAACAGAGAACAAAGTTGTGTGAGAATTTTACTTGAAAGGAGGAATGAAACTTTGGGTAGTTTTATTTTAGCAGGGATTACAAAAAATGGGAAGATTCGCGGTAAAAATACTGTTACCGTACTGAGTGCCGTTGTTTTAATATTCAACAATCGGCTCGCATTCTAATTCAATCACGACCATAAACATTTACTGAGTTGCACAATAATCCAGGACAAAGTCCAACACGTTTTCTATCGATCGTAGCTGATCGAAGTTGAAGTATAACTTGAATATTTTTTTGCTGTTGTGACCGCTTGATGTGAGATTTACAGGAACATTTATTCCGCCCTCAATACACGGTTAACTTTTTTACGACTAAGGCTTTAAATATTTCAGTTGCTACGACTAACGACTAAAATTTGGTTAGCCAAAGTTTTACGGCTAACGGCCGGTTAACGCCATTGAGACCCTCCACTGAGACATCCGTAGGAGGTTGGTACAAAAGTCGGAACGGATCAACTCGGATCGGATCGGACCGGATCCAGTCCGGGTCGGATCAACTCGGATCGACCCGGATCGACTCGGATCATAAAAATAAAAATGAAATGAGAAAAATAAAAAGTTTACCCAATTGTAGGTTAAAATTCCTCTCAGAAATAGGCCAAATCAAGTTAGCTTTGCAACGTTTAGAGCTCCGTGGCGTTCACCCGCCATTTTGTTTACCAGTGCCAGTTCCTCTCGGATCAGGTTACGAACTCGTGGTTTCGTTACACGCTCCGATCCATCGATCGATCATATGGACCCAGTTGAAGGCGAGGAAGGTAAAATCTAGGCCATCTTTCTCAATGAAAATGCTTAATTTCAAGAAAATTATAGTTTTTGTAACTCGGAATGTTCATTTGTTTTTTTTTTTTTTACAGCAGGCGATATTGCTTTTTGTCGCAAGTTTAATATAGAACTCGTGGTTGCGAAGAGAAAAGGAAGTTTCTTTACCGTCGAACTAATCCTAAGTCAACATGAATTTATTTATGGTGGGGAATATCGAGGTGGAAACCATGCTTAAGTCACTTTTGAGAACTGACTTAGATTTTACTTCAGCATCTTCAGCTGGATCCATGATGGAAAGTGTAACGAAACTACGAGTTCGTAACCTGATCCACGAGCTCGTAACCATCACTATATGTATCTTTGTGCTAGCGGTGATGGTTAGCCTTGTGTTAGCGTTAACTAGGGTTAGTTAGGGTTAGCTTACCTAGATAGAATACTGGGTACACATATAACCTAGACTGAATACTGATTAAACCTGAGAACGGATTTTATCTGCAACAGATACAGCTCACTTAGGTTTAGTTGGAGTTTTTTAAAACACAACTAAGGAGTTGTTTAGCTTCCTTCATACCAGATTTCGTGCTTTTTAAACTGAGGAAACAGTAGAATTTTCGCGTACAATTTGATTACGTCTTGAAAATATGTTCCAGTACGAGTCTTGCTGTTTTGAAATACTGTTGATAAGTACTGATAAATCAGTATTACCAATTGGGAGCATGAATTTTCTGATTTAAGTTCGAAAAAATTATTAGACTTGAAATTGTTTTTATCATGTAAACTCAATTACAATGTTCCAGTCAGTACAGAAGAATCTAGCACTTCACTGTTGTTTTAACCCATGTTTACATAAAAATCACCAAGGTACAATCTTTTAAGGTTACAGTGTACCTTCAGATCGAAAATTTATTGAATTTTTTTTTTTGGGCGTCAAAATAAAGTTTACAGAATGAACTTTCATCCAAAAAAAAAAAAATTATCGAAAAACAGTGAAAATTGACGGAGAAATGACGGTATAACTTTTGTGGGCAGAGTTTGTTTATGAAGCGATATGTTTTTTTAAGCGCTGTTTTCTCAAAGTTAATTTTTCGCTTGTTGGGGACACTTTAAAGAGCTACAACTCAAAGGGAATTTGTTCGATTTTCCTCAAATTTGGACAGAAGCTAGGCTAACATATAATCAACAAAAAAGTGTCGGCGAATTTCTTATTTCCGAAAACTTTTTCGTGAGGAGCCATTTCCGTGCGATCATTCCAATTTTTTTCTCCCTTTTTCGAAAATATTCTGTAACTTTTCACTGCAATTGAATATGGGAAATCGCCGACACGTTTTTTTAGCGCTTCGTGTTCGGAAACCCGAGAACAAATCAAATAAGCAAAATACAATAATCGCTTTGAGTTATAGCGTTTTAAAGCTGATTCGTACGTTCGAATTTAGACGTCGTACAAAATTCGACAATTCATTTTATTACCAAATGGTTTCCATATTTAGATAGCCAGCTCTATAAGCTTTAATTTGATATCTGGGTTTAGGTATATTAAGTGTAATCTTAAGACGCTAGAGCTGTTATACTGGAGACACCCCCGAAGGTACACTGTAACCTTAATTAAAGCTGGTAATTAATCGTATGGATGATAACAGTTATAGAGAACTTGTTCAATCTTTGAACAGAGAACAAATGGAGTTTTTTTTTTACCATATGTTACTCTCTGTTAAAAACGACGAGAAGCAATTGGCACTATTTTTAAGTACTGGCGCAGGTTTAAGATAGACAACAGTAACACAATGTTTCTATTAGGCTATTGATAATAAACCAAGTGAAAATCCAGACCAGTTGAAACTACTGAAATTTGCTCCAGACACAAGACAAGAGGACTGCATAACCGTTACCAATTACATGCAAACAAAATTGCCAAAAGAGAGAAATTGAACTCAAGAAACCACGCACTCTAGCCTAAATGCCCAATTGCAACATCAAAATCAATATTAGGACATAATATGACAGCATTGCATGATGGGAAAAACTTACAGGGGATAGCCCGAAGGGCACTTTGATTGGTAAAAGCGTTTCTCTTCGGATAGTACATTGAACGGGTCTGCGGTGATTGAGCCACTAACTTTTAACTTCTGTATATGTTTTTTAACACATGAGAAATGCTAACCATTAAATAATGTCCCTAGCGACGACTCTAAAACTGTAGTTAAGGTTCACCCCCCCCCCCCCCCCCCCCCTTAAGGTCAACAAATTTAACACATTAGGTCATTATGCGACTATGAACATGACGAATCGCTCGTTTTAAAATCGCATGACCTTTTTCTTGACGTTTGGGACACTCCGCTAAGTCAGTCATAGGTTTGATTTACATGAAGCTATTCTTCTCTGTAAAAGCACTCAAAACACTTGGGAATCAATACTGCAATGGGTTAAAGACGCCACGAGTTCAAGCTGTGTACAGGTTCTTTTTCTTCTAAAATTCTACATTGTTTGTGTAAAAGAAATCACTATACATGTAGTTACTTGCTTCATGTCTACATGTACCTTATATTTTTATATTTTTGTTCCACAATAGATGTACTTTCAACTGGAAGAAAAGTGTGAAAAGCTCAGGCAGGTATAAATATTTTACTTTTTAACAAAAGGCTTTTCCTTGCTTGGAACTTCAACAACATCATAATTAATATTATTATTATTATATTAATATTATTATAATTAAGTTAGAACTGTTCAGGTAATATTTAATCGCATTTTTTTATATGTTGTGTCCCAATTAGCTATATGTTTATCAGAAAAAAATCTGTTCCACCGTGGTTGAACTGGTAAAACATGACACATCACCCAAAATTGTATGTGTTTGTTCAGAAATCCATTGACATTATTAAATCAATAAAAACTGATTTCAAACCCAAATTCAACTTAAAATATGTTGGAAAAGACTGATCACTCTTGAGGACCGTAGATACAAATTATAGGAATCACGCAATAAGTTTTACTTTTTGCATAAGCTTAGACTACGAGTAGTCCCTCCTTTTTCCTCAGGGCTGGGGATAGTAGAGCGAGCGAAACGCGAGCGCGCGTGAAAATCACCCCACGCGAGAAAGGCGAGACGCGCGGCGGGGAGAGAGAAAAAGGAGGGACTACAGACAAAGCCCAAGATTTTGACCCTTCACGGTCGACTGATTTTGGAGTGAAGTTCGTATCGCCTTTCAAACCAATTAAGCGCATCCAATGAGATTCCTTGTCTCATTGAGCTGCCATTGCTCTTGTCATCAGTATTAAAACGGCGGGGGATGTTTATTACAAGACTAAGTTTTAGTCGCGTGCAACGAACGAGAAGTCAAGTCTGTCGGCTGTGTTTTCCCGTGGTGTTGCGCTTAGAATTGTAGATTTTTGGACCTCATTTTAGCGTATATTTGCATGTAGATTTTTATGTAGGAAAAGTTTGAATTTCTTTAACTTTTCTCTCTGAAATACCGGACATGACAGGATCTAAAATGATGTTGGCCGTGAATGCCCAGCTATTTTAGTTTTGTCTTTACAGGATTTTAATTTTCAGGATCCAAGCTTTATAGCGGAGAGAGTTGAAGTTTGTCTCAGTCAAGGCTGTAATTTTAGCTTCCGTTCGCTACGCTTTATAGTGGCGTGGAGCTCCATTTGCAATTTTGACAGTCTAGCGACTACTTCGTTCATGCATGGTTCATGCCACTATTTCATTCAGGCAAGACCATGGTTTTGGTTCTCCTCTCGAACCTCATCAGTTGCCGGGTTTGTATTTGGACGCTCGCGTTCGCAGATGTTTGCGCCATGCTCTACACTTGATAAATTAAACCTTTCCCAAATCCGGTTGAAAGTATCGCAAGAACATCATTCCCCGCCAACAGTGCCTCCAACGCTTCAGCCTGTTTCGGTTTCAGCGATGTTATATTTGGAATTTTTTCCAGACATGCCTGAAGTTTGGCAACCATTGATAGAAACTATAATTGTGTCGAGTGTTGATAACGGCTGACGCGTTTTTGGCAGATGTTGGCAGATTGCCACGGAAGAGCCAATCAGAGTTTTGAGTTGTGAGGGCAACGCACAAGTTCAAAAGCTTGGAATTGTCTGTAGTCCCTCCTTTTTCTCTCTCCCCGCCGCGCGTCTCGCCTTTCTTGCGTGGAGTGATTTTCACGCGCGCTCGCGTTTCGCTCGCTCTACTATCCCTGAGGAAAAAGGAGGGACTATTGCGCCCTCGACAATCACTTTCAGTTCAACCTGGAGGTCCCAGGTTCAAGTCCCGCTCTGACCACCTTCTGAAGTTATTTCATGGTAGATCCATGTTCATCTCCTCAGCTTTGATAGCCAACTGGTTTGCCTCCCGTCAGTTGGAATTTTCCCGAATATATATTATGTTCATTTTGAAGTATTTGTTATTTGAATGCTCAGCCCCACAAGGGTCATTTATTTATTTATTTATTTATTTATTTATTTATTTATTTATTTATTTATTTATTTATTTATTTATTTATTTATTTATTTATTTATTTATTTATTTATTTATTTATTTATTTATGCACATGACCAAATGTACTTTTTATATATAATTTGAATTTTCTGATTTCAGGCATTAGCTGAGGAAAAACAAATTGCTGCAGGTACGGTATCTTAATCTACACCTAATATCGCCTTCACATGAACTTTAAGGTTTGTGGATGAAACCTGAATGTACAATGTAATCATGAAAACTGATAGCTATTGAGCAGTTCTTTCATTTGGCGCTGTTTCTTCCTTATTTTTCTATTATGGATGTTAGAGAAAACTGTCATGTTGACAAAGAATGCACTCAAGTATGAGTTGCCATTTTCTTTCTACAGATCGAGATCTAGTATTATATAAGAATGCTGTGCAGAATGTTGCAGGAAAGCTAGATTTGGCATGCAGTATATGCAAAAAGACGATCGTAGTGCAACCAATCTTGTTGCCTTGTTCACATTACTTCTGTAAAAGCTGTATCGGACCCTGGCTCAGGTAAGAGAATAAATAATAAACTGACTTTCCACTTTTACTCCCACTGTGGAGATGCATTGGTCAAGTGGGCTTACTACAATAATCAGGTTTTGACCCAATGAAAGGGTAACTCTTTTCTTGAACTTTTGCATTCAATCATGTACACTGGTTATGCGAGGTTATTTATGGATGGCAAAGTATAAAATAAAAAAACAAGAGAAAATGATCTAAGAGAACAGAACCCTGTGCCCCATGATAATTATTTCCAATCTAATATTAGCTTGTGCCCATGCTGTGAGGGTTATTTGCATTCTCCCTCCCATGACTGCACGATCTCTATTGCACAGAGATCAGATATCGTATATCATATCTCTCATCATTGCAGGAGGTATCTACTTGTACAGCGAAGGAAAATCGCGACCATGCTAGAACAAATGACACTTAAATAAAGTTTACTACTACTACTACTACTCACGTGTTGTGTGAGAAGCTGTGAAAATCAACAAACCTGCCAACTGTAAAATTACATGGCATCTTTCAAACTGACCAATCAGGTGTTGTCTGTAAATAACCATGCCACCTCGCGCAGTATGACACCGAACTAATAGTTGATTAAAATAATTTTCATTGGAAGAGGCCCACGTATGGGGGATTTGTTCTCTTACATTTTATTATTTTTATTATAATTTCTTGATGAAAGTTATTTTTTTTACTGTATTCTTCAAAAACTTGTGAACTCTGAAACTCAACTCAAAACTCAAAAACTGACCGTCAATCAGATAATTGGCTATAACTAACTTTCAAGTAGGAATTTTGTTGAGACAAGCCTGCATGTAAACCATCAAATGAACAAAGCTCAGGAATGGGAGCAGCTAATGTTCGTGGGTCGTGGGTCGTGGGTAAAACGCCGTGGGTCGTGGGTATTAAAATAAAAAAATATATAAGAAAATTAAATGAATGAATGAATAAAAGCAATTTTAAACATTAAAGCATATATAGAGAGACGAACAAAATATTGTATTCCACTTTTCAATTGAAATAAAAAATATACGGATTGTAAATGGATAGTAAACGGCTAATTCAAGCGTTTAGATAACTAAAAGTATTTAAACGGTTGAACAAATTCCAAAAACGGATAGCATAAAACATCAAACGGTAGAACAAAATTTTAAACGGACAGCTTAGCCGTTAAACGGTTGAATAAAATCATTAAACAGATAGCTTAAATGTTTAAACGGTTGAACAAAATCTTCATTAAACGGATAGCTTAAAACGTTTAAACGGTTAACCTAAAACAGCGTTAAACGAATGCATGCACTCTTTCGAATTTTTGAAGAGTGTTGCAAATTTTCGAAGTGTAATTATAGAAACTTTATGCGGCACGGTGAACAGCAAAGCGCACAAATGACGTCAGTACTCATGTTTGTCTGAGTTTATAATTTATTCTTGTTTATTCTTGCATTTCTGACAATAGAAAGTCGTTATTAGGAATCCCCTGAGAGTCACTTTTGGTTTGTTTGTCTGCGTTTTGGTTCTATAAATAGTAATTGTGCGCTTCGCTATTCATCGCAAATGTTCTTTTTGTCCCGCCGAGTCAAAGCACTGTCGGTTACGGCCGTGTTTTGTAGGCAAATACATTTTAATAAGATCTGTTTGTACAAAATACAAGGATATTCTTTGTAGTAGATAAAATATGAGCAGGAGATCTGTATGGGCGTTTACAATGGCGAGCTGAAGGCGAGCAATTGTAAACGACCATACAGATCGGACGCAAATATTTTATCCTACTTATGAAATGAAACAATGTTCAACCTTCTGAAGTGCGGCCGCTCAGAAAAATAAACTCAGTTATTAATTCATTTTTCACCGAGTTATTTTAACCGGGTTATTTTAACTGGGTTACTAAAAAAATAACCCAGTTAACACACCAAGTGCGGCCGCAGCCGATGAGTAGAGATCTGTATGAAAAGTTAATGCATACTAATTAGCTGAGCAGTTGTCTGTATCAAAAGTTAATGCTATGGGAGTCTGGGAGCTATGAGTAGCGAGTAGTCGCATCTTTGAGAGCTCCGCGCTTATTTAAAGAAATTTTATATAGTTTTTGCCTATGGAAGAAATTTTAACATCTCTAAAGCGGACAATTTCAGCAAGATGTAGTTCTAGCTCATCTGAATCAAGCTCGCCGACAGATAAACGGTATCCGGTCACCTCGCCACCAGGGAGTTTCGCCACCAACGAACTAAACGTCCCAAGAGATTTGGTAGAACACATTGAAGAGTGTGAAAGTTTGAAAGACGCCGACATTTTGAACGAAGAAAACACCGAGGTCTTGAGTATGGCCAATGACTTAGGAAGCAAACTAGACGAAATCCTAATCAAGCTAAAAAAATTAGACACTATTGAGGAGACTTTAAACGATGTTTCGAAAAGATTGGCGAAGGTGAAATCGGCCGTAGGAACTCTGCAAGCCGAAGCACGTGTTATGGATGGTCAAATTAAAGTAATGGATAAAGGATTGTCTGCCCTAAATGACGAAGTAGAGGAGTTCCACAGAAAAATCGAAGAGAGGAAGAAGGAGTTTGAAGAATTACACACAAAGCAACTCTACTTAGAATCTTATAGTCGAAGAGAGAACTTGAAATTCTTTGGCGTAGCGGAGAAGGAGGTTCGTGTGACAGAGGCTGGAGAGGCGGCTGTCGACACAAGAGATGTACTCTACGGCTTTATGGAAGAGGTCCTCGGTCTGGAAAATCCGCGCGATAGCATTGGAATCCAGCGGGTTCATCGAATTGGCAGGTCAGTTGGCGGAAAGCCAAAGCCAATATTGGCTCGTTTTTTGCGTTTCCAGGATCACGAGAAGGTTTTACGTGCAGGTTTTAATCTGAAGGAGACGGAGTTTATGGTGCTTCAGAATTTGCCGCAGGAAATCATTGAAAGAAGGCGTAAGCAAATGCCTAAGCTGAAAGAGGCCAAGCAAAAGCAACAAAGAGTATCCTTTAGTAAATCTGAGCCGGATAAACTTTTCATTAATGATAAATTTATTCCCATGTAAAATGTAAAAGGAAAATTATGAAAACACTTTGAGACTGTTGGCAAGGCTGCAAATTTCTTGTATTTGATGTAAACACGTAGCGGAGCCCTTTGGTGGCTGTAATACCGAACTCAGCTATTACGTTTCCATTCTCAAGGGCAGCATTTAAGATTGATATCTTGCTGCCCTTTTAAATTTCATGTTTTGGTGTAAATTGTTATTTTATCATATTTTTCTGTCGTGTTTTGATTTTCTCTGTTTTGTGTTATGCTCACGGCTATTCCAGTATTTTAGATCATTTGCATGTTATTTCTTATCTACACACCTTAGATTATTGTCAATACGGTGTTTGTACTTTTCCCATGTGACTATCCTTCTTTCTATTCCTGTTATATGGTGCGAAATAAGGTCGATTCTAAACTATCGTCATTAAATGCTCGCGGGATTCGTACTTTTGAAAAACGGAAAGCCGTTCTAAATTGGCTTGATAAATCTCGTGCCGATATCTGCTTTTTGCAAGAAACGTATAGTACTCGTGAGGTGGAAGATATTTGGAGAAAACAATGGAAAGGCGAGATGTTTTTCTCGCACGATAGTGATCACAGCAGGGGAGTTTTGATATTGGTGAGAGATCATTTAGACTTTAAGTTTAAAAAAGTAAAAGCGGATCCAGAAGGTCGTTACATTTTGTTGGAAGCTCTTATTCAGGACTCACCGTATATTCTTTTGAATATTTATGCCCCAAACAAAAATAATGACCAATAGGTGGTTTTCATGTTACGTCATCGCCGCCATGCTGGTGGACATAAACAATAGTTCTCTCATTAGCTCCTTTTGTTCGTCCACCAGCATTTGTTCGTTTCACTATTGTTATCTATGTCTCTAGAGATTGATTGAAAACCACCTATATGTTTTTTTTAAAACATTCTAGAAGAAGTGGAAGTATTGAGAACAGAGCTCGATTACCCCATTATTTTTGGAGGAGATTTTAATGTCATACTTAATCAGGATCTAGACGGCCAAGGAGGCATCAAAAAAAAGAAGGATTCTGCAAAAATTGTAGAAGGTATTTGTGTAGAACATGATCTAATAGATATTTGGCGTATTCGCAATCCCGAAGAAACACGTTTTACTTGGCGTCAGAAAACTCCAGTTATACAAAGACGTTTGGATTATTGGCTAATCAGCGATAGTTTACAAGATGACATTGACTCTGTAGATATTATCACATCAATAAAATCTAATCATTCTGCAATAACTTTATCAATAAATGGGTTGGAGGATAACGAGAGAGGTCCAAATCATTGGAAATTTAATGCAAATTTAGTGAATGATTCAGATTATTGTGATCTACTAAAGAAGGAATACGGAAATTGGTTAGACGAATTTAAAGAAGTTCAAGATAAACGAGTTTTGTGGGATTTGATTAAATATAAAATAAGACAGCTAGCAATAGCCTACAGCAAGGCTAAGGCCCGGAACAGAAGAGCTAAGCTAAATAAACTCGAAGAAAATCTAAAAGACTCCACTTTTAAATGTGACACTGATCCTTCAAAAGAAAATCTTGAAGAGCTTGAATGTCTCCAGGCAGAGTATGATGAGTTGTATGATTATATCACACAAGGTGCTATCATCCGCTCCCGTGCAACCTGGTATGAATTGGGTGAGAAAAATAAATATTTTTTGAACTTAGAAAAATCTAACAAGATGAAAAGTTGTGTACGGAAAATTTTTACTAATGAGGGAAAGCTGATTCATGATCCGAAGAAAGTCTTGAATGAGTTGGAATCTTTTTATTCTAATCTTTATGATGCTGGAAATTGCGCGGATTCGGTTACTGTATCTTCGTTTTTTAATGACTCTACTAAAATTCCCAATTTAACAAAGGACTAGAGATGTTTGTGAAGGCAAGTTAGGATATGGTGAATGTTATAGTGTGCTTCAGACTTTAAAAACAAATAAATCGCCTGGAAATGATGGCCTAACTATCGAATTTTACCTTGCCTTTTGGCCTTTGTTGGGACGATTGTTGGTGGACAGTCTTAATTATGTGTTTGACTATGGTGAATTACCAAATTCCTAAAAGCAGGCTATTATAACGTTAATTGAAAAGAAAGGAAAAGATAAAAGAATGATAAAGAACTGGCGTCCTATATCTCTCATAAATGTGGATGCGAAAATAGCGTCAAAAACTTTGGCAAAGCGTCTGGAAAAGGTGCTCCCTGATATAATCCATTTTAATCAGAATGCCTTTGTTAAGGGCAGAACTATTTTCGATGCGATCAGAACCATTGATGATGTGATTGATTATACAAAGTATAAAGGGTTACCAGGTTTTTTAGTTGCTATTGATTTTGAAAAAGCATTTGATACTCTGAATTTTAATTACTTAATAAGAACATTGCATAATTTTAATTTTGGTCCCTCTTTTATTCAATGGATACGGGTTTTGCATAAGAATGCATCCAGCTCTGTAATGAACAATGGTTTTGCAACAGGTTCCTTTGTATTAGGTAGAGGAGTAAGGCAGGGCGACCCTCTTTCCCCTTACCTGTTCATAATAGCACTTGAGGTTTTAGCTATAAAGATTAGAAGTGATGATAATATTCAAGGGGTTAAAATTGGACAGGATGTGGTGAAGCTTTCTCTCTTCGCAGACGATATGACCTGTTTTTTGAAAGATAAACTATCCTATGCAAACCTTTTGTGTACTCTTGACGTTTTTGGCTTACGAGTAAATCAGGAAAAAACGGAATTCTTAGCCCTTGGTGGCAACACTCTTCAAGAAGACCTTTCTATGACGCCAAACTTATGTCAGATCATCAAGATTTTAGGAGTTTATTTTGGCTATGATGGGAACCAAAGAGATTAATTAAACTTTAGACAAACTTTAAAATCGATTTAAAAAACGATCAATTTATTGGAATGGAGAGGTCTTTCTCTCTTGGGGAGAATACAAATAGTTAAAACGTTTGCCATCCCTAAGCTTATGTTTAGAGCATCTGTAATTCCAGTCTCTTCAGAGTTAATTAAAGAAGCTAACTCAATCTGCTATAACTTTATTTGGAACGGAAAAGATAAGGTAAAGCGAAATGCATTTTCGTCAGAAATTGAGAATGGTGGCTTAAACAAGCTTGATATTGACTGTATGATTCGAACAAAAAGAGTAATATGCTTAAAGAAACTTATGGAAGATTACCAGAGTCCTTGGAAGACAATCCTTGACATGCGCCTTTCACCAGTTGGTGGGAGTTTTGTTTTGTTTTGCAATTTTGATACCTCTAAATTAAAATTTATAAAACTTTTAACAATAAATCTCAAGTAAAACACGACGTTTCGACCGTACTTCGGTCATTATCAAGTGAGAGGTGAAATAGAATAGTAAAAATATATATATGTACATAGGAAGTGTAAAAAAATTTTTGCATGAAATTTGCAGGTGTAAACGGACAATATAAATGTTCAAAGAAAACAACTAGTAAAAGGCTAATTAAAAACTAATTAAAAAACCTTAGCACGAATTGAGTCAGATTGTACATTGAGAGTAAGTCTCAGTTCGTGAATAAAAAACATCTCATATACGAGGCAGTCAAATTTGTTCGTGCACTTCATTAAGACACTTAAGTTCTTTGTAAGATCCTTAGGAGCCAGAGAATGTTTGTCGCGAAAATGCTTGCCAATTGACGAAGAAGAATTTTTGTGTTCTTCAACACGTTGGTGTAGATGACGGCGTGTGAAACCAACATGCATCGCACAGGTCACACTGTTTGGCTCCTAAGGATCTTACAAAGAACTTTAGTGTCTTAATGAAGTGCACGAACAAATTTGACTGCCTCGTGTATGAGATGTTTTTTATTCACGAACTGAGACCTACTCTCAATGTACAATCTGACTCAATTCGTGCTAAGGTTTTTTAATTAGTTTTTAATTAGCCTTATTGTTGGATCTAAACACCTATATACAATCATGTAACTAATTAGGTTTCTCTTGGGTATTCAGCATACCTTGCATGTAGGCTCATTAGCATTTTGTTATATAGCGGTGTTAAGTTTTTCTTTAGTTTGTCAGTTTTATTTTCCACCGTTGAGTTCAACGATACGCCTCGTGCAGTACATTAGCCTCTAGCAGAGTTCTCTAGGTTCTTCTACAGCGCCGTAAGCAATGTAAGTGTCCGATTAGTTGTCAGACTTCTGCTTCGTTTCGCTTTTTGCGTTATTAATTGTACATTTTGTAAGTTAGTTATTTGTTTGTTATTTCAGTTTCAACCTCATCTCAACTCATCTTATCTCATCTCAACTCATCTTATCTCATCTCAACTCATCTCATCGTACGTATGTCGTCCATCGTACTCAACCGATTATTCGATTGTCAACTCCAATTTGGAAGAATAAAAAATGAGCGTTAAATTGTTGCTGTGAAGGACATTTGTCTAGAAGTTCGCCTCCGGCGGTTACATCGTTGAAAATTGCTCGGGTTTCGCGCGTGAATGCAGTGGACGCGAACAACGAGATGGATGAAATATCCAACGACGATGGTGGCGGTCGCTCCAAGTTTCCAAGTAGAACACTCAATCAAGAAGGTGTTCTATTCGAAAAGCTTCGCCGACTCAAGAATTCAAGATCAGGTCATCTCTCTACGGTTAGTGCCAGAAAGAACGAAATTGATGCATTGCTATCAAACGAGGAGAACGTTCATCTTGTAAAAGAGAAGTTGCCCGGATTCTTGACCGCATTCGAAGCATTTGAAGAAGCCCATCTTGCCTATTCATCAAACCTTCAAAACGAAACTAGCAAAGCCGGATGTCACGAGCAATTTCATCTCGAGTCTGTGCGAAAAGATGACTTCTATCGAAAGGTTATGGAGTGGATTAGTGGCGCAGAAGAGATTCTAAGGTTAAACTTTCAGGTCAACCCTGACGATTCAGCGAGTCAGATCGGTTCTCGGGCCGCGTCTAAGTCTTCAAGAGGATCCCGGCGCTCGAGTCGAAGCGGTTCGCATAGGAGCAGCTCATCGTCCTTATCGTCGGCAAGAGTAAAAGAAGCCGCTCGCATCGCAGAGCTTAAGGCAGAGGCAGCAGCGTTCGAAAAGCGACAATCGCTAGAAGTTCGCCTTCGGCAGTTAGAAGAACAGAAGTTTCGTCTTCAACAGGAGCAAGAACGCTTGTCTCTTGAAACTAAGATTGCCAAGTCGGAAGCCAAGAAACAGATTTTAGCTTCCATGGCGGAAACCACTCCGCGTCTAGTCACACCAATCCCTGCTACGTTGGAAGCTAGACAAGACAGAAAAGGGTTAACAGGTACCAAAGTGGAGACAAGGCCAGTCCAGTCGTTGCCAGTTACGAAAAGTTCTTCAAACCTTAATCCAGAAGCGCCGGAATGGCATCAACGTCCGTTAACCTGCGATAATACAGAACCTGTTTCCGAGTTTGAACACTCTGAGGAGTCATCTTCACCGAGTGAGAAGGCCTTCCATGATATGCTGGAGCTGCATCATCACCAAACCGTGCTACAACAGCAGCAAAACAAAATCGTGGAAATGCTTGCGACACAGCAGAGGAAAAGTAGTCTTCCCAAGCCTCGGGTACCAAACTTTGGCGGTGATCCCATCGAGTATGGTCCCTTCATTAGAGCCTTCGAAAACATCATTGCGTCCAAAACGTCGAGAAGTAGTGAAAGGTTATATTATCTCGAGCAGTTTACCAGCGGTGACGTTAAGGATCTTGTTCGATCATGCCAGTACCTTCCCCCTGACAAGGGCTATCGAGAAGCCCGACGATTGATGGAAAAGAAATTTGGTGACAGTTACCGTATCGTGGCTGCATATGAAAGTAAAGCTTTGAATTGGCCTGAGGTGAAAGCCGAGGACAGCGTCGCATTGGACAGATTTTCCATCTTCCTGATGAGATGTACCAACGCCATGGAAGGCAGCCAACACTTCACCAAGCTCGAGCATCCAGACACTATACAGAAGCTAATTCTGAAGTTGCCTTTCAACATGAGACAAAGATGGCGCCGTTTAGTTGATCACATCATGGAAACTGAAGCAAGGCCGATTGCATTCCGTGATCTTGCCCAATTTGTGGACAATGAAGCAAGAGTAGCCTCAAATCCAGTCTTTGGTAAGATTGTTGAAGACAAGAAACCTAAGACAAACGCGCGAGACCGTCGTCCGCAGAACAGAGCTAGTGGAAAGAAGCCAGAGGAGGAGCTCAGTCTTGCTGCACAGGTGGACAGCGACCATAACTTGCCTCCCAGTACGTCATCCACTGGTCCATCCCCCTCAACAAAGGATTCATCATGTCCCTTCTGCAATGCTGGTCACACGTTAGAGACTTGCGACTCCCTTAGGCGCCTACCGTACCAGGAACGAATTCAGTTCTTAATATCAAAACACCTCTGCTTTGGTTGTTTGTCTACCGACCACACAGCAAAAAGTTGCCCCGAAAGGAAAACGTGTACAGTTCCTAATTGTGGAAAAAAGCATCTCACAATCCTCCACACGAACTCTGTTGGTCGAAATCGGCAAGCTGATGGTTGTCCTGAAGATTCTTCGTCTCGCGAGGAGGCCGCGCGAGTTAACAACGGTATGGTAAACCTAGGCCGCGCGAAGATAGGCATGGCCGTCGTTCCAGTCAAAGTTTGGTTGAAAGGAACAGGAACACCGATGATCACCTACGCCTTTTTGGACAGCGGTAGTTCCTCATCATTCTGCACAGAGTCGTTGATGAAGCAGTTAGGAATCAGTGGTACAAGAACTAAAATTTCGTTGACAACATTAGAAAAGAAGAACAGTCTTATGGACAGCTTCGTTGTGAAAGATCTCGTCATTTCCGATCTGGACGAAAACGTCTTTATCGAGTTGCCTGCACTTTATAACTGCACTTTATACCTGTTTCTAAGATGGACATACCCACGCAAAATGACGTTGATAAATGGCCTCACTTGCATGGAGTACACTTGCCTGATATTGATGCTGATATCGGCCTTCTCGTAGCCAGTGACGTTCCCACAGTTTTTGATCCTTTGGAAGTAAAGCACAGTCAAGATGGCGGACCTTACGCCTCGCGAACGCCTTTCGGATGGGTAGTCAACGGTCCCCTGGGGCGTTATCATGAAGGCCGGCGCGCCGTCAGTTTCTTTGTCAAGGCCGATCTTGAACTTCATCAGATGGTGAAGAATTTCTACAATAGTGGTTTCAGTGAATCTAGCGCTGACGACAAATCTGAAATGTCCCAAGAAGAGCTACGCTTCTTACGCGAGTTGGACAGCACCGTAATCTTACGAGACGGTCACTATGAAATGGCGTTGCCTTTGAAAGACCAAGAGACACTCGTACCGAACAATAGATCACAAGCAGAACAGCGCGCTTTCTGGTTAAAGCGAAAGCTTCAACGTAATCAGGACCTCTACAACGACTACAAAGGCTTTATGGCTGACATTATTGACAATTGTTGCTGTGAAGGACATTTGTCTAGAAGTTCGCCTCCGGCGGTTACACTTATTGTCGCTTTATTGTCCGTTTACACCTGCAAATGTCATGCAAAAATTTTTTACACTTCCTATGTACATATATATATTTTTACTATTCTATTTCACCTCTCACTTGATAATGACCGAAGTACGGTCGAAACGTCGTGTTTTACCGTTGATTTTTATTGTTAAAAATTAAAATTTAACTTGCCAATTTATTATATGCAATGTTTCGATGCATGGTCAGAGTTACACGCTAAAGAACCAAGCTCGTCTCATGATATTATTAACGAGATCATATGGAACAATAGGTTTATCTGCATCAACAAAAAGGCTATTTACAGGAGAGACATCGTCGACCTGAGCGTTTTAAAAATAGGGGGATTGATTTCGTCCAATCCTCTTGCTTCTTACCCTAGGCTCTTGTTTTTAACCCCCGAACAAAGATTCTATGTTATGAGTATTGTAAATTCGATCCCACCTAAATGGCGTTCTGTTATTAAAAATTCTACTATCCATTCAGTAATCGATCCGATCCCGAATACTCCATCAATTATGATAAAGGAAAATTCGGTTCCAATTCTTGATGTTACCTCAAAACAAATCTACAAGTTGTTTCTGGAGAAAAAACAAATCCCGCCCACTGCTAAACAGAAATTAATGTCTAAGTACCCAAACAAATCTATAGACTGGGAAAAGGTCTATTCGTTAGCATTTATTACTACCGTAGAATCTAAAATCAGAGAATTTCAGTATAAGGTCTTAAATTGTATTGTCTTTACAAATGAAAAACTTTTTTGCTGTGGTATAGTCGATTCACCAAGCTGTGCTTTCTGTCATAAAGAAGTCGAATCCATAGAGCATTTACTCTTTTCCTGCAACAAATCTTCTGAGTTTTGGAAACACCCCTGTCCTAGCTGCGAGACTTTCCTTATGAATTATTAATGAATTTTATAATTATAAATAAAACACTTTCCTTACACGAGTCAAAGTGCTTTTGGCTGCGACTGTGTTATTTTTTCAGCACAAACAAATTCAAAACGCTTTTGGTTACGCGTGGCAGTGTTTTTTATCTCGTTAATGCGCATGCGCATTAATTGAGGTTTCGGAGTCACTACGAAAAAAGGGACAAAAGTTGTTAACAAATTTTTGTGGACTTTTGTCCGGGGGGGGTTCTTCTTTCTTCTTTATAGAAGCTATATTAGGGCATTGAGGATATGGTTGGTTAAAGCGGTTAGCATTTCAAGAAGGGCGTCACATACCGTCACTAAAATTTTTGAGGAACACCCCCGGTCCTATTGTTAATTTCCCTAGGGTATTGGGATGTCAGAACTTGTCATGAACTTGTCATATTTCACATTACGTCACCGCAAAGATATTAAAGTTCTTAGTTTCGATATCTCACGTTACGTATCAATATTTAAAATTTTCAATCATTTGTCGTAAAGCCATTCAAGCTGCTTTAGAATGGTAAAAATAGGTCAAATGCGTTTTCTTGGGAAACGCAGTTTGAGAATTTCACGGTGTATTTTTACGAATGGAGACGTTTTAAGAAAGTTAAATTGGACGGGAAAGTTTGTGTTTTAATATGAGCGATATGGCAGAGCAAAATAGCATGAACTTTGCGTTTGTATGCAATAGTATGTGAAAGACGTCATAGTTTGATTGGTTTAGCTACCGTGCACAAGGAAATTTTGCGGATTGTCCGACTGAATTTGTTTGCGGGAGGAAATTTTTGCGCGTCGGGACAGCTAAAATTTCTGTTGGGAGGAAATGTTTGTGGATTTCTGGTCAAGTATAAATAAAATCCAAGGCATCGGTATTAAACAATTTTACTTCCTTCCGGAGGTTTGTATTTTTTTTTTTTTTTTTTTATTAAGACACATTCCACTACACTAAATACAATTTACATACAATATTTATAAAAAAAAAGAAATACAAAAAAGAAAACGAAAAAAGAAATATTATATACTTATACAACAAGTTAATATAGAAGAAATACAGTTTTATTTAGTTTTAACATTTGAGCTTTTTCTTTCGGTTACTATGTACTGCAATGTGCAAGGGCAGTTTCACATTTTTCAATTTTCCATTGCGTTAAAATGTTATGTTTCAGTTCGCTAAATTCAGGAAACTTTTCGATCATTTTACATGAATAAAAGTACTTTTGAACTAGTACTACGAAGATTCCGAATTTGCGGCTTAGTATTGGATTGGTCTCTGGGGGCAGGTTATAATCTTTGAAAAGCAGTTGTTGACTGGACAGGTTAAAGTCAGTATTATGTTCATTGTTAAACCATAGTGTACTTTCACGGTAGAAATTGGTGGCAATAGAGCATTCCAGAAACGCGTGTTCTAAGGAGTCAGGGCGTTTACAGAAGAAACATTGATCGTTTGACGCGATTTTAAACCTTTTAAGTTCCTTTTTTGTCACTAATATTCGATGTAATAATTTAAAAGAAAATCGTTTTAATTTATTATCTACAGACAAACGAGATATATTACGAAATAATTCCTTCCATTTGTTCGCTACATTTGGATAGTTTTTTGACCAGGATTTAACAGATGTTTTTTCTTGGAACAGAGCATAATAATCTTTACAACGCATTTTATCAAGTAAAATGGACTTAGTATTGGAAAGGTTAAATACATTGCGATCATCGAGAAAGGATCCTAGTGGCCTTGGGGTGGAAGTTGATTTGGTTTTAAGGTTTGTCGGAATTGATGCCAAAATTTGAAAGTAGTGAATAAAGTTTATATTGATTTTATATTTGCGTTTGAGCTCATCATAGGTAAGGAATTTTCCTTGTTCATTTAAGATGTCATGGATGAAGTATATTCCAGATTCAACCCAGTTCCTCCAGTAGAGCGATTTTCCTTCAATAGTTATGCTTTGGTTGTTCCATAGAATAAGATCACTATTGTACTCGTCGTGAACTGAGTAAGCTGAACGCAGTTCTCTAAAGTAATCGAGCATTTCTAGGTAGAAAGATGAAACATTTCTATCTAAGTTTTTGGTGTCATAATTACATTTCAGCAAAAAGGTCAGACCCCCATATCTGTTAAAGAAAGCATTTGGGATAGCCTTCCAAGCATCATTGGAGTCATTTAGCAATCTACTTATCCAACTCAACCGAAGCGCTTTCACTGTAGTTCTAAAGTTCGGGAAGTTTAGGCTACCTTTGCTTGGCTGCTGAAATAGGACATCTCTTTTTATTTTATCTTTTTTGTTTCTCCAGAGGAAGTTAAACAGCTTCTCTTGAACTCTTTTAATTACTTCTTCAGGAATTGTTAACATTGAGGCGGAGTAAATCAACTTTGAAATACCTAAAGCTTTAACCAACAAAGTTCTTCCCATAAGAGTGAGATCACGAGATAGCCAAATGTTCAGTTTCGTTTCCATTTTCTGAATTTTAATGAAAAAATTTTCATGATTATTTTTATGATGATTATACGAGATATGTGTTCCTAAGCTTTTGACTGGTTCCTTCGTTATATTTATATTTAAAGGCTTTGTTTTATTGTCCTTCAGCGAACCTATCCATATAGCCTTTGTCTTTTTAGTGTTTAGTTTAAGTCCTGATACTTTACCAAAACTATCCAATATCGTCATACTCTCTGTTAATGACGTTGTGTCCTTACATATTAGAGTCGTGTCGTCGGCAAATTGACTAAGTTTGACTTCCTCCGAATTTGGAAGCTCAATTCCCTTAATTCTAGGATTTTGACGTATTTTCTGCGCCAGTAGTTCCACAGATAGGATAAATAGTAAAGGGCTAAGAGGACAACCTTGGCGTACCCCCCTTGATACCTTGAAATAATTTGTCATATAACCTCCATTGATAGCTCCACTTTCAGCATCTTTGTACATCACAGATATCCATTTTTGGATATTTTGACCAAAGTTAAAGAACCTTAAAGTGTGTTGGATAAAATCCCACTCTAAAGTATCGAACGCTTTTTCGAAGTCTATGAAAAGTAAGATTCCTGGGACTTTTTTTAGGTCAGTGTATTCCATAAGGTCATTTAACAATCTCACATTTTGACCAATATATCTTCCTTTGACAAAGCCCGTTTGGTCCGAGTGGATCAATTTGGGTAACATGCTCTCTATTCTTTTCGCAATAACTCTAGGCAATATTTTATAGTCAACATTAAGAAGTGTGATTGGGCGCCAGTTATTTAGAATAGTAAGATTGTTTTCATCTTTTGGAATTAAAGTGATAACACCTCTCCTCTGGGATACGGATATTTTCCCTTCTTTAAAGGCTTCATTGAAAGAGTCCAACAAATTGTCGCCTATAAGCTCGAAAAATGTTTCATAGAATTCTTTTGTAAGGCCGTCATCTCCTGGTGTTTTACTTGGTTGAAAACCTTTTAGGGCATTTAACAGCTCTTCTTTTGTTAGATCATATTCTAATTCATCTCTCTCATCATGGGATAATTTTGGATTATTCAGTTCAGCTGAAAATAGGTCAAATTCCTTGTCAAATGTATGGTCTTCTGACAAAATATTAGAAGTCAGAAAAGTCTTGTAAAAGTTTTCTATTTGACCATTAATATTTTTTATGTCCGAGACGATTTCACCTTCGCTTGCTTTAAGCTGAGTTATAACTTTCTTCTCATAATTGCGTTTTTCTAGATTAAAAAAATATTTTGTTGGCTTCTCACCATTTTCTATCCACTTAACCTTTGATCTAAACATCGCCTCCTTTCCTTTTAAATCGTATATATCTTTCAGTTCCTTTTTGAGTTTTTCAAATTCATTTAAAACATCGTCAGTAAGATTTTCATTATTACAGATTTCTCTATCTAGTTCTTCTAACTTACATTGAATGTTATTTTCCTGATCTCGTAGCTTACGTTTTTTCTTTTTCGAATAGGCAATTGTTTTGTTTCTGATTTCCATTTTTAGTAATTCCCAGTAGAGTTGTTTATTCTCAACATCGCGATACTTTTCTTGAATATCCGCATAGCTGTTATTTATAAGATCGACATATTCTTTGTCTTGCAATAGCGTATTATTAAATTTCCAAATCCCAGGTCCACGCTTAAATGTTTGGTCAATTTGTAAACTGAGAAAAATAGCTTTGTGATCAGGTGCAATTGACATACGAGTTTCAGCTTTTTTCGCAAAATTGAAGAGTTGTTTTGCTACTAAAAAGAAGTCGATTCTGGACTTTAATTTTAGACTCTTAGACTCATAAGTGTACGTTCTTGTATTCGGATGTAGCGTACGATAAATGTCGATCATATTCAACTGCTGCATTAGACTTAATAATCCATTTCTATAATTTGTTTCTTTCCATGGCAAGCCTCCACTTTTATCCCGATAGTTTAGCCCTGTATTCCAGTCTCCTGCTATAATGACTCTGGTTATGCAAGCTTTGGACATCAACAATTGGCTTAAATTTCCTAAAAAGGGAAGTTGCTGGCGATAATCAGTCGGTGCATAAACATTCACTATTGAGAACTCTTCGGTTCCTAGTTTTAAGTTGGTAAAAATAAAACGTCCTTCTGGATCACTCTCTTTACATTCAAGCAAAAACGTGCTATTTGGATTAACCAGGATACATACACCTCTGGAATGCTCTGAGCCATGAGAAAATATTACTTGGCCACCCCATTCAGCGCGCCAAATTTTCTCATCCTCTTTTTTGGAAAAGGTCTCTTGAAGGCAGAAAATTGACGCTTTTTGGTGTTTGAGATACGAAAACATAGCTCTTCTTTTTTCCGCTTTGCGCAGCCCTCGCACATTCAGTGACAAAATCTTCAATAATGACATCCTTTGAGAAAATAAAACAAAGAAATAGAAGAAAAGAACCTAACAATACTTAAGCTAATTACACAGATAACAGTGCCAAAAAGAAAAAAAAAACACAAAGGACACTGTAACAAAGACTAAAATGATAACACTTCTTTATCTCTCCTGGGATCTACCGTTCAACCGAAAACAAAGCCTCTATCGTAACAAGGTCAAGAAAAAAATAAATAAATACAGCTACCGTATCTTTAAGAGGTTAACATAATTGCTTACAAGGATATAGTTTCATTTAATAAAAGACAAATGATGGGAAAAGGTCGAAAATTTTGAGATTAAAAACTATAATTTCTCAATGTCTTCCCCCGTTTTAATTAGTTTCGTGGAGTTGCTCGCAGGATCCGTTTTTACAAAAATTTTTCCATCTTGAGTCCAGATTTTCCAATCATCATGGAGTCGTTTTTTGTCTCTTAATTTCTTATATAAGCCTGATCTTCGTGCTGTCAAGTTTTCATTAATATACACTTTAACTGCTCCCCTCAGGTATCGACCGACATTTACTCTTCGGAGCTTTCTTCTATTCTTGTACATTTTGTCTCTACTATAATAATTTGTAAAGCGGATGATAATTGGTCTTGGCTGAGTATTACCTTTTTTTATGCGATGACAAATATCAATATCCTCTGATTCTAGATCAATTTCCAAGCACCTTGCCAGGCTAAGGATTAGCTCTTCGGGGTCTTCTTCTTCCTCTTCGGGGACGCCGTACACTTCCAAGTTGAATTTTCTTGTATACTGTTCGAGGTCATCGCGCATTATGACAATATCATCTAACTTCTTTTCTAAATTTGCTCTCTCTTCATTGCTTGACATGAGTTTGTTTTCCAAAGTGTATATTCTTTCCTCTAGTTTTCGATTGGCCTTCTCCATTGTTTCAAATTTTTGTTTGAAATCTTTGTTTGATTTTACAATGTCGTCCATCTTGGCCTGCGTGAATTCTAGGCTCTTTCTCAGTTCGTCGTAACTGGTTTGTAGTATTTTTTGTTCGCTCATGATTAGGTTAGTGTTCGTCTCTATTCTTTTCACAGCCTCCCAAATAGCCGCTAAAGCCGGGACTTGGTCTTCTCCGCTAACATTTTCTTCATCTGAGATTTCATCTTCGTTCGTCGCCATGAGTTTTGCGTCGCTACGTTTCGCCTCGGGGGTTCCTTGAGAGTTTTCACTACTTAGACTACTGAGATCCTCTCTTTTTCGTTTAAATTCACTTTTGTTCTTTTTGGGTTTTCCCATTTTCGTCCTTATTCATGTCTACTTCTTACAAAGTTAACGGAGCTCAAGAAGACACGTCCGCCATTACCGCTCTCCCCAGGGTCCTCAATGGAGGTTTGTATAGTTCTCCTAGTTATATGGTTGCTGTTCTGGCGCCAATATGAACATAAACAACGAGAAAACCAGTGAGTGAATTATTGTACGTTGTTGTAAAAATGTATCAGTATTATGATAACAGTCTCTGGTTCTTTTGAGGACGTGTGTGGAGTTGAATCGGGAATACAGATGACTGTTGTGCCGGTCGCCTAGGAGTTATGATAGCAATATATTCACTGTTAAAAAGTTCATCATCAAAACAAGTAATTTTTTCTGCGCGAGTATATTTCTGCGGTGGAAAATTTAATACAAAATTAAGTAATACTGCATAATAATGCAACAACAGACAACCTTGCCTGTATCTCGGATCAGAAAAAGGTTTTGAAAAATACTGCGGTCAGGAATCCCGCATGTTGGTAGTTTCTTGGTGTTGCGGATGGTGTGATCACCAAATGACGTAAAACAAAAGATTCAAAAGACACTGAACAATACCCACACCACAACACAAAAGCTAAACAACAATGGCTTCCGCAACACCAAGAAACACCCCGCATGTTTGATTACTTTAGTACAAATTGTATAATCTGAGAAATTGGGGCGCTAAGTTTCGTGATGTCATTTTCCGGGAAACTTAATAAAGAGTGTACAGCTATCATGCTGGAGATTCAAATATTTCAAACCGGATATAATGATGCTATACTTCTGACAATGGAGATACTGCCTAGCTCCGAGAAACACATTACACTTACACGCGGAATAAACTCTGAGGAGCTATTAAAAAACAATTGCAAGATTCCACTATTCCAATATATCACTATCGCATAAGACTTGGATCTTTTACTGCGGTCGTGACCCCGGGGGTCGTGATGAAGACACTGTCAACACTATATTTTGAGATTTATAGCAGAGTTGTTTTTCAACTCCGCCTGTCTTTTCATAGAGCTTTGACCTCATTGTCTGACAGATTGTTTCTTATCTAGGATTTATTGTTTCTGTGGTTTCAAACACAGATAAAATCTACACATGTTAAATAACTGAAACACGCAACTTCATTCGTAACGTACAATACACTCCTGAAACCAAAAAATATCAACAGTTTTTACAAGAATTAACTTCAAATAGCAGTCAAATAAAAACCACTTAATTTCTTAAACTCAAAAACATCCATTTAATCCCTAATAGTTACTAAACACATGATACCGGAAATAGAAAACTCTCGACTTTCGAATAAAAAAAGACAGAACTACTATATATTCGCAAATAACCCATTCATGTATAACATTAACTTATGCAGCCATTTCTTTTTCAACTCTCCACAAAAGAAAAATCAATGTCCGCTTCACTTTCCAAAACACTGATTTCACATCGATATCGATAACAACATACAACTGCGTGAAATCTTTCCTTTAACAAGCATTGACAACTAAGCGGAAAACAGATATTTCAGCCCACCCACATCTGACGTCTGAGTTATGAAAAGTTCCTTTGCTTTTGTTGATAATTTTGTCGCGATTCTTTAGGGAAGCAGTAATAAGTAAGTTCAATTTATGAAATTAATAGCTTTGAGTTCTCATGGCAAGATATGAGGAAAGCAGTAATTAGTAATGAATGGTTTTCAGTTCTCATGGTATGTTATCATTTGATGAACTTTTGATCTTAAATTACCGATCACGCGAACGAAAAGGCAGTATGGACTTTGCCTTTTGTTTATTTTGAAATAGTGATTCATTGCCATTAACAGATTTAGGTACATGGTAGAATGTATTATTGCTGTGATAAAAATTGCACTTTGATTATGCAATAGTATGCAAGGGACCTCGTGATTTTGCAGATTTAGTCAAACTATTTCTTGTTTGCTGCAATTCTTTCTACAGTTCTATTCGTATACAAGTAAAATTTTGTTGTTCTGAATTGAATGACAAAGCAAGCATTTTAACAACCATTTTATAAGCGATCTGAGAGTATGCTGGAGAAACATTGTAAAGAAAAACAGTGTAAACTTAGCCGATCTGCAGAAACAGATTTCAGACTTTAAGAAAATCGTATGTACACATGTAGGTATGTAGTTTATATAAAGATTTTGTTTTTGTTGATAGTTTTGTCGCGGTTTTTGAAGGGAATTTATTAAATGGATGGCTTTGAACTGTCATGTCATGTTATCATTTGATGATTTTTTTATTTTCTCTTAGCGATCACGCGAACGTCTAAGTTATCTAAAGTTTCTTTATGCCCCATTGCCTTAGTAATTAATTTTATTAAACTGCTAGTATTGTTTGTTGCCTTGTTTGCGCTCTGTTTGCTGGGAATAGAGAGATTCCCTTGAATGATGGACGTAGCACAGTACTCAGTTGGATGTTCTAGGCCAAAGAGGACCAAATGAACCATCCGCGCCTTGATATAGTGTGACTAGTAAGGGTATCTCCTTACGACCACCTGACCGGAAGCCGCAGAACAGATTCACTGCTACAGTGCATAAAATCATTTATTTGTTAAATAAATATCCTTTGTTTTTGTTGATAATTTTGTCGCGAAAAGACAAAAAAGTCAGAAAAAAATAGCACTGCAACAGCTTGAGACTTAGTAGACTGCAAGTAGTCCCTCCTTTTCCCTCAGGGATAGTAGAACGAGCGAAACGCGAGCACGCGTGAAAATCATCCCACGCGAGAAACGGCAAAAGATAGATGTCTTTCGTAAGGGGCCGACCATTTGACTTTTGAGGGGCGTGGGGGGGGGGGGGGCTGGGTGATTTCAGAAAAAATATCCTGCAGACTCATTTTGAGGGAAAAAAATATCTTGCAAGGGAATACCTCAGGGAAAAAAATTCCTACACTGATCTCGAGCAAGAAAAAAATATCCAACCAAGGTCTTTCCATGCCAATGCATTGAAATTTGTTTGGCACCTTATACACACTTTGTAAATCAAAGTATAGTCAAATGACTAACATTTTACCGCATTTTGCACATGGCACCCCTAAGAAAACAAAAATTCAGTGGCTTTTGCCAACATTTTCATGGCAGCGGTTGAGACCGAAATCTTAAGGGCGACCGCGGAGCTGTGGGGCTGGGTGGACTATAGCCCCACCAATAATTTTGCTGGGAATTTTTTCTTTTTTGCATTTCGAAAAGTACTTCTAATCTTTGTGTTAAAAGCAAACCCAAAGTGTTTTTTTGGTTCGCTCAACAACATTTACAATGACCACAACAATGCCGACTTTGACACAACTGTCTTAAGTAAACAGTTACATGTATAACGCAACTATTGTTTCATAACACTGATAAAATGGGACAACAGGAAATTCGCATAATGATTAATGGCTACTGTACCCTTTAAGCATTATGCGAATTTTCTGTTGTCCCATGTTTCTGTAGTATCACATGTTTTGTAATCGCATACATTTCGATCAAATTCAACATGTCTCTAAGCGTTCGCGTTATTTTTTATATCAGTATGTTCTTTGACAATTGAGTTTAGACGATCAGAAGTTAGCGACCAAAGTTTCGTTTCCATCCGTGGATGGGTAATTGGCGTTGCAAACGGAATGCGAGCAAAGATGACCCAACAGAGATTAAACAATGTTGCAATCTTAACAAGCAATTCTGTCAAACATGAAGTCATATGGAAATTACAAATAATTGTGTGTAATATGAAGTGCCCAAGGTCCGAGTTACGTGCATTTCTGGACATAAGTGGATCTTAAATACGCACAAGACAAGAACTGACACTGGCGACTTGTTAATTGAAAATGTGGCTAGCGAATTTGTCAGTCGAAATGATAGCCGCAAACGTAACATTGGAACATTTACTGACGCTGACCTCCTTCATATAGCCAACTAACTGGACTAGCATATCATGAACCCGAAATAGGTCCAACGCGAAAACTTTAAGACATTTCTTTTTTCTTGATAAGTTCTGTTTGGTGAAATCCACTTTAAATGGTAAAAGAACATAAATTAAGGACTGGCTTTAATATTGAGCTTTTGTCACTTTGAATGAACGCCATACCATATTATAATTATGTTTTAAATGTATGTTTTTGTGCAAAAAAAACTAACAGAATGGTGATAAAAATTTGACAAAATTTTCTTAGGATTGATAGAAATAAACGCGTTTCCGGTGATTTCAGAAACTCTAAATTTTAAAAATTTCCGTGGAAGCATACCCCCGGACCCCCGGTAAGCTCGCGCGTTCGGCGCTCGTTGAGCTTATTCTATGCGCGAGCTAGCCCCACCAATACAAAATATGCTACGCGGTCCCTGAATTAAGATATATCGATGACGTGTTCCCTTTGTGGAACACCAGCATAGAGGAAATAAATGGGTTCATTGAACAGGCTAACAGATATCACCAAAACCATTACATTTACGACTGAAATCTCAGAGAAAGAAACTATTTTCTTGGATACGTGCGTCGACAAAGGTGATAGATTTAAAGAAACGTCTATCCTCGACGTACGCAAAATAACGTTTGAAGAGAATATAAGAAAATTGAAATCACGCCTACATTTGAGAGGGTATCCATATACTCTGGTTCATAAAGTCCTCTCAGAAATGAAATTCGAAGAGAGAAAGTCCGCCCTTCGACAGAAGGAAAAAGGATACAAGAAAATTCTACCTTTTGTCACACAATATCACCAGCGGTGTCCAATTTAAAGAAAATCCTTATGGATAAATGGCATTTAATACAGAACCAACTGTTGCTAAGGGAGATATATAAAGAGCCGCCTATTATCTCCTATAAAAGAGGGAAATCGCTTAAAGACATACTCGTTATAGCGAAACTCTAAAGGCGAGAACATCACATTGGCGAACAGCGGGAGTCGTGCAGGCCTATCACTACTTTGTAACCTATTTCAAGAAAAAAATGCACCAATCTCTCAGGGAAATAACCATCTGAACATACAGCAAGGGGGTGGGTTCTCCCTACAGTGTACATTTATGCCAAATGTCAAAAAGTTAACCTTAAATGGGATAGAAAATGGAGAAAGTTTAAGGGCATTTATTAAAGGTCAGTATTGGTACATTTATAATCTTGGTATTAAAAGCCAAAGAACAAAAATTCTAATAATGTTAATTTCAATGGCATTTTACGCAGAGCAGTCCGACATTTAAGTGTTAAATGTGGTTTTCCTATAGGCAAGCAGTTATGTCACTTATGTCCACACATCCTTGATTTTGAAGAAAAAATTGTATTAAAAAAAAATCTTGCATGGCTGTAACGCTGAAAAAAAAATTCGACACCGTTGCATGTCACGAAAAAAAAATTCCACTGCCAAAAGTTTGGAGAAAAAAAATTCTTACCCAAACCTAATCACCCAACCCACTTGTGATACGAGAAGAGTTACTTATTGACCCTTATTTGACCATATAAGATCACCAGAATTCAGAACACGATGAATGACTTTGAAATAAATGAGCGCCAAAAATTAGACTTGCCACAAGTAGACTGCGAAGCCCACGAGAGCGCGACGAAGTTGCGAAAAGCGAGCGACGAAGTCGCGAGTCGACTTGTTTCGTCTGCACGATATCGAATTTAATTTGCATATTGTTGGCGCGAAAATGTAAGTGTGACCTAATGGTTCACGCATCCGGCTGGTAAAATAAACAGTTCTCAAATGCGGCTCAAATAACTAGATACAATGAATTGTTATAAAAGGCGACAGCCCACAAATCCTGCTCGTCGCTAAAAGCATTTAGCCTAGCTTTAAGAATAAGTCTACCCCGAGAATGTCCCTGAGGGATTTTTTTCTTTCAGATCAAAATAAAGATATAACAGGCCTTTTGTTCTAAATGTTGTCGTAAAAACAGGTCGGTTAAAAATGGCGCGCTGCAGGCGAGAAAAGTCCGTTCTCCGCCCGACCACCGAAACCGAAAAACGGACTTTGAGAAAGTCTAGCCAAAAATCAAAGGTCATTGATATGTTCTAGGGTCTACTCAACTGCACGTCCAAGAGAGAGGAAGGGACGGGCCTTGGGAACGAGGTTGGTAGACGTTTCAATAACAAATAAATATATCATTAAAACAGACCGTCGGCCGTCGCGTGTTGATATGGACGATATGGTCAATAATGTTTAACTTTTATTGGTAAATTGTACAACTTTCCGAAGTCCCTGTTTATTTTCAGTGTTTATTGTGTCGCTGTCGTAATTTGTCGTATTTTTGAATCGGAATCGAGTCGCTTGTCGCTGTTCAGAACGTCTCGTGTTGGCAGTTTTCGGGGCCATGTCGCTTGTCGCTTTTACCAAGGCCTCTTAAGCCGAGATGTTTTAAAAAAGCTCGCATTTTCAATTGGCTACAAAAGGAAACGAAACCTAATCACTAGCTCTATTCCTACAAGAGACACCATTTGGCCCGAAGGTACACAATTTTTGAGTCAACGGAAAAAGCAACAAAATATTTTCATTTGCTTTTTTTGCAATAGTCTACCTTAGTGAAGTGTTTGGAGAAAACATTCCTTTTCTAAGTCTTTTTACTGAACTTATTGACATGCACAAAGTTCTTGTTGTGTCTCATATTTTACATTCACATATACACTGCACATATAAATTGGCTGTTTAAAAACATTGCCAGTAAATCATTTTAATCCCAAATGAAAATCGTTGCAATATATTTTAGTTCTGTTTAAATATCAATAAATAAAGATAGTAAATATTTTAACCTTCAATTGGTACATCTTTCCCAAATTTCGATTGATAAGAAAATCGCCATTGTAATGCCATACAAGTCATTGCTACTGAAATACTGTGAATACAAAAAATAGAAAAATTAACTAAATAAAAGGGCTTTCTAGTCAAGATAGATCGAATTTAAGTAGTTTTGCCACCTCCATCCCTCCTCACAAATTTCCCCCGTAGCAACCAAGTTCGCCTCCTCATTCACTTAATATAAGTTGAAGTTTCCCCTCAGTAAAATGAAGACTATTTTGAACAAATGCGCTAGATTAACGTGAAAATTATTTACATTCACACTCGTGATTCTTTTGTTGCTCATGACTTTTATCTTGGTGGCTCCTAAAAGAGCCCTTAAGTCCTCTATCACTGCAATGTCTAACTCTACGGTTAGACCTACAGGTATTTTCAATCTTTCAACTTCAATAGACCATTTAGCAGCTTTACACATATAACCTATCACGTCTTTACTACATTTACCTATCAAAGGCACCCAACATTTCTAATTCTTGTTGTTTTTTATTAACCTTAAGTTCTCTCGCATTAACGAGATGGCTTTAAGAGCCCTTTGATTCAGTCACCGAGTTAATGCAGTGTTGGTCACACTTTTGTATCGTTATGCCAATCTGGGCCATTTATTTTATGAGTTCTGTCGGCATGAAATATCGAGGAAAAGTCTTTTCCTAAAACACTTTCGTTACGTGGAAAAGCGTATTTGGTTATGCATATGGCCATCTCAGTGGGGAATTAATATAAGTGAAAAATTTGCATTAAAGTTACTCTACATACAGCTATTTCAATTAATGTTGTCGGATGAAAGCTCAAAGCCAAGACCGCAAGATAGCATGAGTAGTTGTAAATAAACATTGCATAAAAATCCCATACTACCTTGCGGTCTTGGCTTTGAGATTTCATCCGACAACATTAACCCTGACATCGGCGTACGGGAAAAATTTTGTCAGGGGTGCTGAACTTTATTTCCCCAAATGAAACTCGTGAGGTCATGTTTATTTGTCATGATGATGATGATTCTAGCACTCGCTGACATTTTACTTTTCTACCGCTGTGAACGATCCGAGAATGAGCTTCTTCATCTCGCATTCTTGGCAAGTAGTAGTAGGTCAGCATTTTATGCCTTTTTACGGCCTAGGTACCTAGGTGATGACGTAGTGTGGTATAGGTAACTTATTAATAAGTATTATCAACTACCTATACCTTTTGTGTTAATAAATGAATATTAATTAACGGAATGCCTAGTCAGTGACGTCACAATTTGCCTTCCTGCATACTAATTTGGAATAGGCATAGGTAATTTACCTTTGCCTATACCAACACAATAGGAACAATAGGCCGGCCCAAACTTGCCGCTCTATACCAACCCTGATTGGATATTATGAGTTGTATTGTCCGTCTGAATAAAAAGCGTGAATTTTAACAAGAGCGTCATTCCTACAACCAGAGGTTAACTCGTGCTTTGAAAACTTTGTTCTTGTTCGATTTTTCGAAACGTTTCTTCCCTTTAATATGGCTTTTTTCACCAACGTTGTTGATCTGCAAGCTGCTTTGAACGCTTTATTAACTGTCCGCGACTGGGAGATGTTGACGGAAGCCGTTTCAATCCCAGAGAATTTTGTTCCGTTGGCGTTTGCTATGCTTGACATGCTCATCCAAGACATCGAATCGAGACCTAAACCGTTCCTGACGTGGACAGACGAAATGCAAAAACTCCAGCGCAAAGATGTGAATTGTATTGGAATGCTATGCTTAGGAAGTTGTGTAGAGAAAGCTTGGAATGAACTGACATCTGATTTCCAAAGTCTCATTCAACTGTTAGTTGAACCCGAGTTAAATTTAGAGTTTCTTTTTGAATGTTTCAAGGCAGTAAGAAACCACGCTCACTCTTTGAGTGCCAGTTTGTTCCATCACTCCTTGGTTTTTTATGAGAATCCCTATGGTAGACGCTTCTGGATGCTGATTGAGCGATATGGATTACCCTTCAAGATCGTATTGCTCAGTTGGAGCTGCAGCTGTTTGTAAACAAGACAGGAAAAGCACACCTTGCTTTGTTATGGTCACAGATCGAAAACCTAGTAAAGAAACTCAAAGCGTTGTGGTTACGGAAGAGCGTGGAATCACAAAAGGATTACGATTAAAAGCCAAAGAAAGATGACCCTGAAAATGGAAGCAGTCAAAAGCAAGAGCTAAATGTCTTGGAGTCAATTACCAAACACCAAGTCACACCGAAAAAGCGAAAAGCTGTCAACATTGAAAGTTAAGATTCCCAAGCAACCAAAACTTCACAGACAACATGGAGTAGTCGAAAATCGAAGTGATAAACTTTAAAACTTTGAGTCACTGTGAACTGATTTTGTAAAAATTATTTCAAAATATGTTGTACATTTCTAGTTTCAATAAACCGTTAATGCGTAAACCTATTATATATTTGTGTGCTTTAAGTTTTAATTTCTTTAACCGTAGCTTCAAAGTTAAAACTTTTAATTATACGAACTTACACTGAACTAAATTTGCATGAAAAATTAGCACTTCGGAAAAATAAACAAAGCAACCAATTACATGCGCGTGCTAAAACAATAAAACCACACTTTGTTAAGTTCAAACTATATTTATTGATAACAAACAATTTCATAATTATACAGATAATTTAAAAGCTTAGATGGAATTAGGAGCAGAAAGAGTTGGTTTAGTCTTTTTCATCGGGAAGAGCTTGTTTGACGAACAATCGATTAAGTAAGAATTTTCGCTTATCGATGGCAAGTTCTGTCGATTCGAACCAATCAAATCCCTCTGTGTCTTTTAACTCTTGCTGGGTTTGTATAACTTTTCGAAAGGTCAAATCTTTCTTCATAGCACGCATCCATTGTAGATTCTCTAAGAGCATTTTTCTCAGTTCCTTTCTATAAACAGGAAGCAAGGCATTTTCCGCAATCCACAATGCGAGCCACATTGTGTGAATCTCCGTTTTGCTCGTATTCATTTATCAAAGCGTTGAACTCGGCTTCGTGGCGTATGAAAGCTTCATCTTGAATACGCGACCAAGGATCTATCTGCTCTTTCTCTACTTGGGAAGATTCCATTTCTTCGCTAGATTGAGAGCCTTGAGATGATTGTTCGCTTTCTTGCGATTCGCTTTCTCCGGAATTTCCATTCCCTTGTTGATAGTCGCTCCACATCGTGATCTTTACTGCATAAGTGCTGACAACACACTAAACTAATCTGAGCTGGTTGTGTCTTTCTTTTATAAATTTCGATAGAGGCGCGGTTACACGGCAAAATCCACATGAATTGATTTGTGTTTTGTTTGAGAACAAAATGTTAGAATGAAATAGCTTTACGGATGTTCCGCGAATTCACTATAAGGTCGGATTACAGGCCTGAAGCTTTGTTGGCTTTTTCGCTTTTTATTCAAACAGACAATACAAATCTTAAGATCCAATCAGGGTGTGAATAGAGCAGGCAAGTTCGGGCAAACCTATTGTTTCTATTGTTTCAGAATAACACAAAAGGAATAGGTAGTTGACGTCATGAAAAGGCATTCAGTTTGTTAGTATGGAGGAAGGCATATTGTGACGTCATTGACTAGGCACCTAATCCTAATCCACCTAATCCAAATTAGTATGCGGGAAATCCAAATTAGTATGCGGGAAGGCATATTGTGACGTCATTGACTAGTCACCTAGTCCATCGCGCGGTTAAATTTGCTGGCCCAATACCACTTTGGCACTTCACACGGTACCGATAAGATCTTTTACGAGACTTCGACGAAGACATACTATTTTAATCGACCACGACCAGATGCCAATCACGCATACAAGATGGTCGCCAAATGTTATACTTAAGGCGCGTTTTTTGGGACGTATTCTGGTCATTCTGAAATCAGAATACATTAACAAAACTATGTTGTTTGCATTCTCACACACGAAAATTTTTCCAGGTACACATAGTCAAAGTAGCGACTTCTTTCCATATTTTACGAGAGGAATAGGTGCAATAGTTTGAGGTTTTCTGTTTTTGGAATGGGCAGAATACGTAGAAAAAAAAAACGCGCCCTTAGTTTCAATCTCTGCGCGGTCTATATTATCATTCCCACCCGGCTTGGCGCACCACAACGCAAATTTGTCGTTCTATGCCTGCTCACGCGGTGAGCATCTAATGGAGCTATCACATGAATGACATGATCGATGTAGTATAGAGCTCCTTTAGGAAGTTAAGTGAGTAATGTGTGTTACGAAATTAAAACAAACAAATTAAGACATGGAATCACAAAATAATTCAGTAATTTTACTGTGTCTGTTGTGCCCGAATAGTCGCCCAGTTTTGCCCGAATAATACTATATTTTTTTACGACTGGGGGGGCTGCAGCCCCACCAGCCCCTCCCCCTCGTACGCCTATGTTAACCCATTGACTCCTGAGAATGTTTTGACTTTACTCATCAAATTTGAGGAATGTAGCTGTGTTCAGATAGCGTGGAATTATTTTTTTTGCAATTTACAATTAACGCTCCATACGATTTCGTGACTACAGGGTGGATCAAAAGTTCGTAAACGTTTTTAACTGCGTTGCTTTTAATCTTTTATGCTCGAATATCTGACTACAAACTGCATTTCAAATTCTGGCTAAATTTTCGATAAAAACTGAAATCTCGAAGACTTGCTATTTTTTCCCGCCAAAAGTTGAGCACGCGCGAAATCAGATATGCACATTTCCCGCCTTTTTTTGTTGTTGTTGATGTGAACAGCGAGTTGAATTTGCAGAGCTTTCTCCAAGCGCCAGAAACGAAAAATGAACCCTTTAAATGTAAGAAAAAGGTATATGCTAGAGCCCAAGCAGCAATTTTAGGGTCGTCTGGTTGCTCGTTCAAAGAAATAGCTAAAATCTTCCAAAAGTCGGAGCGCTGGGCAAAGAAGTGGTGCTTACGGGAGGACTTTGTTGACAAGGCCAGGTCTGGGAGACCAACAGTTCTGACCAAAGTCGCCGAAAATGCCATCATCAAAGCAAACTACAAGCGAGGGAATTCAACCAGGAAGATTTCTACACAACTAAAAAGGAAAGGCCTGTGCGATTTAGCTGTAAATTAACGGCTAAATTTGTTTCATATATAATAAAGAGGGCTCTCGATTTCGCCGCAAATGAGCGGCTAAATTTGTTCCATACATACAATATTCAGGGCCCTCGATTTAGCCGTAAACTAATGGCTAAATTTAGTTCAATATAGTGTAGCGACACCCCTTTTTCACCGTAGATTAACAGCTAAATGTCTTCCATATACAAGCACGACCCTCGATTTAGCCGTAAATTAATGGCCAAATTTGTTCCATATAACATTTAGGGCTCTAGCCGCAATGTAACGGCTAAGCTTTATCTCTATCGTAAGGACCTTTTAAAATACCCCGAAGTTTTCAGCTACGTGACTGAGCTTCACCCCGCCTTCAAAGATGGCGCAAATTTACGACAAAAAATGGTAAATTTTGACCAGGCTCAGTACAACGGATTACAAAAGGTGCTGGGAGCTGATTTAGCAAAGAAACCGATAAGAGGCTGTAGTGTACATTGGGAGACATCAGTGAATAGGGTAACCAAGATAGTCACTAAAAGTAAGGATGAATTTGACATATCAAGTCCATGAGCTCGAAGATCAAGCGGATGTAATGTTAATATTTGATGCTCTTAGTGGTAAAGTTCCGCCTTCGCGAGTGAAGCACCTTTTACCAGAAAATCTTGCATTCACTATGTACAATAACCACTGACACTAGTCACTGGCAAAAAGCAGAAGACTGGGTGACTTGGTGGAAGAGGGAAAGAACTCTTAGAATGCTTTGCAAAGCATTCACTTTATTAAGGGACACTGAAGAATGGGATTCAACTGCCAATACCAACAACCCTGTGGAATCGTTAAACAGACAATCAGTTCCACAGAGCAGTAGTAACATTTCTGTCCTCCTCAAAAACATTTATTTAGAAGATAGACTACACGCTGTAAGAAGTGTGGCAATGGAAAAAAATATTAATATCGAATACGGATCGAAGGGCCAAAAACCTGTTCAAGCAAGAGAAAACGAAAGCGTTCAAGCCTTGCGGAAGCTTATGAAGGGTCACCTGGACAGTATCAAACCCCACCATACAAGCATCGAGATTCTTTTATTAGCAATGAAAAAGAGCACGAGAAGAACAGGCCGAGCGTTGATTGGTTCCATAATAGAAGAAGAATACCAAGAGGAGATAAACGGGAAAATGAGTTATCTGGGATGGTTTAGGGAAGATAGTGGCATACAATAAAAACACTGGGTATCTTGTTAAGTTTGAATCACAATAAAATGGGATTGAAGAAGAAGACTGGATTCCCTTTTTGAACAGCCCAGATGTAAGGTTCCCACCAAAACAGTAAAGCGCCGAAGAAACTTTGTTAAGGAGCGACAGCCTGAATTGATCTTTCTATTGGAAATACATGGGCTGGTTTGAACGTAGGCCCGGTTGTTAGTAAAACGCGTAACGGGTAACGACATAACGAGAATTGGCGTAACGAGACTTTTTTTATTTTTCATTTTTTAATGTACGACATGAAGTTCAATTACTAATTAACCGCATCAATAACAAAATTCCAGATTAAAAGTCTTTGTGGAGTTTTTTGTACTATTCAATTACAAACAGTTGTAATCGGATAGCTGTAATTGGACAGCCATGTGTGCTTACATGTAATACTTAACAAATAGGCACATCATTGTGATTATTCCTCGTGAAGCGAGGGTTATAAATTTGTCGCGCAGATTTGCATGGGGATGGCGCGTGGATCGCTGTAGGGCGATGAATCTCGGGTCGACTTTATATATTTATATATCGGTTGGTGTCCTGCAGTTGCCTAGCAACAAAACCGCGACAAAGCTCCAATTGACGTCATCCAGTGTGACGTTGATGCTTATAAAAGGAATCTCGACCGCTGACAATGTCGCACTCTCATGTTTATTCACGGAGGGACGGAGGGCTGATCGTCTGTTAAAAAATGCTTACTGTCGGTGAAAAACGACCAATTTCACATGCAAATGAGAGTGAACACAACAACGCTGGATTCAACAAGTGGCTAGAAATCCTCGCCCGAGAAGATTTACCACCGAAAATCCGCTGGAATTGGAGCGAGAACGGCAACTTGAAATTCAGCGCGAGCAACGAAGAAGATGCCTTGGGTGCCAGAGATTTTTATTTTTTAGTGGAAATGGCGAGTTTGAGCGGCAAAGCCGCGACAACAAGGCGCAACGCGCCGAGAAAAAATAAAAACCTCTGAGCACTCGAGTACACAACCTCATTTCCATGCGACTTGTGGATCGGATATCTCACCAAACCGGTTTTAACCATTAATATGACAGCTGACATGTTTAAAAACGCACGTAGCTTAGCGGCTTTTGACTGTTTGTCTTCGACTGTGAACGAAAAGGCTAGTTAATTCACCGGAGTTTTGGAAACTCCGGTGAAAATTTTGCGTACATCGGTAGACGATTTTGTCGCGTTTGCAACGTCTTGAGTCTTGCTTAAAGAGTATACAATAGAACCACTTGCATCCGTGAGAATTACAAAACAGCTATCATGCTGGAGATTCAAATACTTCAAACCGGATGCAATAACGCCTTACGTCTGACAATGGAGGTAAAGGTTGTTTCGGAAACACGTCAACTTAATTAAACGCAGAATAAACTCTGAGGAGCTAACAACAATTGCAAGATGCCTCCATTCCAATATAGACCATGACTATCACACAAGACTTGGATCTTTATAGACTCGTTTAGCCGTGAAGAAGAACAAAAGCTCGCAAGTTATGCTAACCGCAGACTTGCGCTCACAGATCATTAACTGTAAATTAACTGATCCAAACAGCGACTAATTTCAGCGGCTACTGTACTGATCTTGCACACTGTTGTATCTTTATTTTAATCTAAAAGCAAATCTTGGCTCTCAGGCACGTACTTGAGGTAGACCTGTTCTAAAGCTGGGTTAAAATGCTTTTAGTGACGAGCAGGATTTGTGCTAGGCCTGTCACATTTTATAACAACCTAAAAGATCACAAAAATTCCAATCTCTGTCTACGTCTGCCATTGTTGTTTGCGTGTCTACACTTTGGGAAACCGGTTTTTCACGCGCCCGCGGCGAAATGTTTTTGTCTAGCCAATCAAGGTTGCTGTTACATCATTAACTCCCGGCAGTGTCTGGAAACGAGTAGGAGTAACCAATCAGCGAGCTAGTTCAGATTCTGAATTAGATCCTCGCATGGAAATGAGGTTGTATATTCGAGTGACCAGAGGTCCGTCTCGCGAGCTTCTTCTAACCGTTTATGCGGTTAATTTCACTCATGATATTCAGAGAACGGACCTCTGGATCCAGGGTACGAAGAAGAAGACCACGACATGAAACCACGGAGCAGAGAGAATCATCGATTACAAAGACTCCGAACGGCCCAGGCACACCGATTGAGCAATGAGAATAAACAGGAACGAAATCAGCGATTACAAACGCTTCGACAAAATTCCACCATTAGAATTCGAAATCGAAACCGATCAGGAGAGGCGACACTGAATGTAAGTTGTTGGACAAAATGATTTTGTTAGACGCAACGAGAGGCGGCACGAATTTAATACACGATCAGCAAATGGGTCAGAGTGAGATGGCCAAATTTCACGGTACTAAAGCAGTTTACAACACTGACAATGTGTTACATGTAAGGAAACTTGGCCTACAAAACAAGGTTTAACTCTCCCAATGTTTGAATGCCCTAGATGTAAGCGGCATAAGGAAAATCCTAAATTATATTTCCGCAAGAAAATGATATGGATCCGGTTGCTTTTCCAGTAGAATTTCAACGATTGACTGATATTGAGGATACTGTAGATTGATGTTTATTGATATACAGTGGTACAAAATTCAACCCTCTCAAAATATTATCACAGAACAGTGATAGAATTGCAGTGAACTTGGCCCCTTACATAACATTTATATCTGAGTACCCTTTCAGCTTTTATACTGTATGCATGGTGTCAACGGTTCTCTTTCAAATATAATCAAAACTACAGATCACACAGGTGGAATTTTTTTCACAAATATACAACATTAAAATGATGTTAGCATTATTTGTCAATGACCAGCGAGTGAAATATACATTGCACATCTTGAGTTTACAGCATTTTAATCCTTGTAAAATAGTTCATTAAGATGGTTTAGTAAGGAGAATTGTTGTTTACAAATTATTTGTAAAAAAAAAAACATAATACTGTCATTTTATTAGGAAATAGCATTTTTCTGTTTGCAATTACCAGCTAATGTGTAGCAGCTATATAGATAAACACGATTGTATGTATTTGATGTGAAACATCAAAATTACTGCTTGACTTTAATTATTGGAACAGTGAGCATCTCAAACCTCCTCAGAATATCAGTGTACAAGCAAGCACATAGATTATGGGAATTGAGAACCTGATCACCTTCAACATGAGTTGTCTATGGAAATTGAATACAAATTCACTGTAGTATGGCTATGTGAACTGTATTGACACCAGTAAGGAGAATGTATATGTACATATTTGATTTTAGGATTTTTAACGGGGTTAACTGGTCATTAAGGCCTAAGTGCCAGTCTTAACCTACAATATCTCATTCCTCCTTCCTTCCTTGCTTATGGTATTTGCAGAGAATTTGTTGCTACATCTTGAATATTCACGTTTTGTGATCAATTTCATAATTCTCATCACCTGTATTCTTAATACAGTATTGTTACTGTCGGGAGAATCTCGTGTCACTATCTCAACCAATCGAAAATAAAACCAAAACCTATGCTTGGCACTGGCCACCTGTAATTGCTCCGAGTTCTGATTGCTTCATTGGATTGACTGTGTGTGTTGTGATTGGCCAATGTAATTACTATGGTTTTAATTTGATGACAATCGATTGAAAAGCAATCTATGACAATACTACATGTAATTACCACTATGGTATGTTGGTATGTTCTTGATAATTTTTACTATTCTATGTTATTATAGTCTCATTGTTGTTTTGGGGTAAGATTAAATTATTATTTTTACTGCAACTGTGCCACCATACAGATGTTATTTTTTTTTGTACAGCATCACTTTTCAGCTGCAGTAAACTCCTTCAATTTCAACCATTCAAGGGATATAGTGAATTGGGTTAGCAATTATTTGATACCCAGTATATGAAAAAAATTACAGTAGTATATAAGGGGAACTGGTTACTTTGGAAGATAGCACTCACAACTTCAAAATTGGAATTTCAGACAGCAGGAGTTAGCTGTATTCCTGATAAGCCAACTCTCACCCAATCAAACTAAACAGAACACCATTACATGTTGCACTGGACCCAGGTCCACAACAGTACTAACATCCACTTTCAGACCAATTTTCCTTCTGACAATAACTGATGAAGAGAGGTGGTGGGGAAAGGAAGGGAAACTCAATACTGATCAGTACAAGTCCCATTTTGTTTATTCTATTTTAGGAAGCCAGGAGACTGAGTACAAGTTAAATGAAAGCGACTGGGCACGAGAATGTCTCATCCAGTTAATCCAGAAATTCCATCTCTCCATTCCCCGTCGCTAAAATGTCTAAAATTGTGTGTTGCACCCTCCCCCGAGATTTGCGAGGTTCTGCGAGACACGTATTTCTAGTAGTTAAAGTAATTAACAGAGAGTTCATCATCTTCACCAATCCTGAATTAGGAGTGTCAGTGAAATGGCCATTAGGAGTTGGGTGATTAAAGTTATTTTTTCTGTTTTTATTTGTTCAATCCCAACTTCGGCTAAAAAGTAAATGAAATATTCCAACTTCCAATCCCGGGGTGCATAACGTTGTTCTGCAGACGCTCGTAAAATTGCTTCTTTTACGGTTGCTTTTCTCTTGCAAACATTTTGCAAGGGCCAATCTTGAACAGGCGGCTGAAATTGCCCGTTCCGAACTTTATATGAAGACTGGGGATGATGTTTTAAATTTTAATTCAATTAAAAATTGGAGGCCATCACAAGAAAGATCGCATTAAAATTAGTCCGTTTACCAAGTTTGGGGTTGTTCAATAATTGTAGTTTAGCTGAGAAAAACCTCTTGAAGTGAATTTTGAAGAGACATAAATGGGCCATTGTTAGATGCCATAAACACACTTTCTGTTAATGAACCACTGTATTGTAATGTATGCACTTCGTCAAAAATTGAAACAATAAGTAAACTGGCATATCAGTTAAGAGCAAATAATCATTTGTTCGCACAGAATATTTTATAGAAGTGTACAGGTTATTTCCAATAACCAAAATATTATTCAAAGTGGAAAAAGTCCAAACACATTGATAACAAAGCACAGTTTGAAGAAAAAAAATCGCCGACAAGCCTTTTATTGAAAGTTTTAACTTTCATTTAACTTTCATTTAGCTGAGTCAGTATTGCATTTTTACCACTACAGCTTTCCTTACCCATTAATAAACTTTCAATCTAAATATGTTTTATTTGACATTCTATATCATTTGGTTGTTAGCACATGAATAATGTAAGCAGACTCTAAAGTCTCTTGTGTTGATATTATATTTTAAGATTGAGATTAACTACAATTACCCAAGTACGTACTAAGTTGTAGTTAGCAGTTAATGGTCGATTTCATTAGTTTATTAACTTTCGCATGGCCCTGTCAGTTTTGCATTTTCTCCACAGCTTTCCTTGCCTATTAATTGGCTTTCAATTTAAATCTGTTTCATTTGAAATTGTATATAATTTGGTTGTTAGCACATGTATATTGTAAGTGGATTCTAACGTCTCGTGTCGAAATCGTATTTTAAAATCGTGGTACTACAATTGCCCAAGTACTTTACCAACTGAGTTGTAGATGCTGTTCAAGGCTGCTGCCTAAGTAAAATTTTAGGGAGCCCTTCGGGCTCATGCATGTTTCTTGTTTGGCCGCGTATATTGATAATAATGGAATCTAATTTACAAGGAAGTTAGGGCTTATGCCGTGTGTTACATTAGGCGCCCGCTCGGGCTCCTTGCACCAAAATTTGGTCGCCCATGTTCTTAACTTGGGCGCCCCTGGCAACCGGGCGCCCGTTAGGCAGCAGCCTTGTCCATTGAAATTTAGGGATAATTACAAACCTATCCCAAAACCAAGAACTAAAAAAACAGTGTTGGAGAAACCAGTTCCAGCACCAAGAACTGAAATAGAGCAAACAGACAAAGCTCTATAAGGTTATACAAAATCATTTGAAATCAATACTAAAAATGAGAAAGACCCATTAATACAATTACAAAACACTAGAATTACTATTGAACATCATTTTAAAACCATACTATATGATGCAAAAGGATTTAAATTTGTTGAAACACTCAAGGTAACATTCACAAAATTATCTAATGGTGGAGTTATATATAAAACCGGTTATTTCGCAGTAAAGCAAAAATAATAATTAATGAAAATGAAATAAATGAAGAATTGCAAACTTCTAAACAACAGATTAAGCGGTATTGGAATTTGGATTTCAGAGGGTTCGGGTTCGACTATAAAAACAGTCAATAATCATATCAACATAGTTAATTACATGTATAAACCTTTAAAAGGGTCATCATATACTGTATACAACTACCTGTAGAATTGAGAAATTCAGCTAAAGGATTGATAATCATGAAGAATACTGATAATGAGTGCTTCAGATGGTGCCATATTAGGCATTCAAATCCACAGGAAGATATCCTCAGAGAATTAAAAAATGTGGTAAAGAATTTATTGAACAGTTACATTATTCAGGAATTGAATTTCCAGTCAATCAAAAATAATAATAATAATAATAATAATAATAATAATAATAATAATAATATAACTTTATTTAACGAGGATGGAGTACATTAATTACTGGTCATCCAGTAGTTTTCATAATGGCCCTCCTACATAAAACTAATGAACCGTAACAATTAATTAAGTTAATTAATTAATTAACAGTACAACAAAATTGAGAAACAAAATAATATCAATAGCAATGTATTTGGTTATGAAAAAAAACAACCATTTCCTATTTACATATCCAAAGAAAAAATTGATGACCAAATGAATCCATTATTGATAACAAAAGATGAAAACAAACATTATGTATTAATAAAAGACTTGAATATAATTTTATGTACAACCAAACAAAACATGAACATAGAAAGCATTTTTGTATGTATTGTCTGCAATGTTTCAGCAGTGAAGACATGCTAAATAAACATAACACTAATTGTATCACAATAAATGGACAGCAAACCATAAAAATGCCTGACAGAAATGATAATATATTAAAAATCATTGTAAAATTCATTAATAATTCATAAGGGTAGTAACAAATACAAATGAGCCATTTCAATCACATGATTACCCTGTATGTACCAGATACAATATGAGCGACCGTATTGTATTGTATTTTCATAAACAATTACCAGTACCGTTTGTCATCTATGCTGATTTCGAGGCTATTACAGAAAAAAATACATGGATTCAGTAAACTGAATAATTTATATACAGAAGCTTATCAAAAACATACTGACTGTGGATATGGTTATAAGGTTGTTTGTTGTTATGATGATAAATATAGTAAACCAGTTCAAATATATAGAGGAAAAAATGCTGTTTATAAATTTATGGAAAAGATGCTAGAAGAAGTTAAATACTGTCGTATAATATTTGTAGCAAACAATATTCTGAAAAAGACATTCGTGTAAGAGACCATTGTCATATTAATGGTAAGTATAGAGGATCAGCTCGTGAATCTTGTAATTTAAATTTTTAATTGGGTGATAAGATACCAGTCATCTTTCATAATTTGAGAGGTTATGATTCACATTCATGCAAGAAATTGGTAACATTGCAAAAAATGATAAATACATAAATAAAAAAGGCATAGAAAAACAAATGAATATCAATGTTATACCTTATAATATGGAAAATACATGGCATTCATGCTAGGTAATAATTTATTATTCTTAGATAGCTTTCAATTCATGAGTTCAAGTCTAGATGATCTAGCTAAAAATATCACAAAATGTGAAAACTGTGAAACATGTAACCCAGGTGAATGTCTGAAAAAAACTATCAATAATAAAGGTCGTATTATACAGCATAAAACAAGTTTTAAATGTGGTGAATGTAAAAATTGCAAAAATATCAATATAGATTGTTTGAAGCCAATATCTCAAAATCTCAAATACACATCTCAAATATTCCAAAATAGATCAAAGGCTCCTTAGAGCCAACCCGTGAATTTGAAATGCTAACGCGTAAGGCAATAATTGCGGTAAGCTTATGTTTTCACTCTGTCACGGTTCAATATATATATATTTTTAAATTAAACCTAAGGATTTTTGACAAACGCAAAAAATAAAAATACAGTACACATCACTTTCATAATGTTCAGTCCGAAGAAGAATGGAAAAAAAAAAAAAAAACAACGGCCCGAGCGAGATTCGAACCTGGGCCTTTCGGCTGTAAATCCGCGATTTACACCACTCAACCACCGTGACCACTGACCTGTAACGGGATAAATTTTATTACTCGAAAACAGATAACCATCAAAACGCGTGTCTCAGTTGAAAATTCCTTTTAGATCGATTTTAACGTTACATTGAAGACTCCAAATGCGAAACATCTTTAAGCTTATTGTTGTTTATATTCGTTTACACCAATTTAGTTATTGTTATCGCTGGATTCACGCTGTTTTGTTACAAAACGCATTCGTAACAAAGCATTACGTCACTAAGTTTACAGCTGATGGAAGGAGTGAGCGAGTGAGTGACTCATTTGCATATCTGTCGTCGTTACCGATAACCCGTTCATTACGCATGCGCGTATATTCACGGGTTAAAAATTAGAGTTGATGATGAAAAAAGGTGTCTATCCTTATGACTATATGGATTCATTTGAAAAATTCAATGACAAACAATTACCAAAAAATACTTCTTTAGTATTCTTAACAACCAACATGTCTCGGATAAAGACTACAAACACGCACAAAATGTCTGGGAAACTTTCAACTTAAAATCAATGGGTGGACACCATGACTTGTATTTGAAATCATTCTTTCATTATTTCACAAGATGCAGGATTGTCTTGGGATGCAATGTTAAAGATAACTGATATTAAATTAGAATTGATGACTGATATTGATATGTTTCAATTCATAGAGAAAGGTATGAGAGGTGGAATTTCATATATAAGTAATCGTTATGGAAAAGCAAATAATAAATATATGAAAAATTATAATAAAAGTGAACCATCAAAGTATATAATGTACTTTGATGCTAAAAACCACTTGCTGCTAAAAAAAATAATGTAAAAAAATATACTATCAAATTGTGAAAATATAAGACAAGAATATGGAATTAAAATTGGACAAGTTCAAAAACTAATTCCAACATTAAACAAAAAAGAAAAATATATCTTACATTATAGAAATTTACAATTATACATTGATTTAGGTTTGGGTCTCAAAAGTACATAGAGTCTTAGAATTTGATCAATCTCCGTGGTTAAAACAGTATATTGATTTCAATACACAGAAAAGAACTAATGCAAAAAATAGACTTCTTTAAACTAATGAATAACAGTGTATTAGGGTTTTCCGATTTAGCGGAAATAACGCGGAAACGGAAGGATTTTTTCCGGATATATTAGTGATACAATTAACCATTATATTATTACAATGAAATTCAATTCGTTCTATAGGTGTCGGCACATTCACTAAAGCGTGATGCTTGAAGTTATTTTTGGCGGTGAATTTGCCTGTAAAGACCTGTAAGCCCGGCGTAGCTTTTTCTCGACAGCTAGAGTTACCTTTTTGAAAACAAGGCCAAACACACGAGGATTGACCGAGCACTGCTAAATGTACTGGTATACTTAATTTCAAAAAACCTACCGTTTTTGATTTGCTTGACAGTTTGCATAGCTGTATGTTGACTTCATTTTAGACATTTTAGGCTGCAGGCAATTTTAAATTTTGAATTGTATCATGAATTTGTAGTGTTGTTTCCGTTCCCGGTTTCGCTGCTTAGGTATCTCAATACCTCTGAGGATACTGAAGAAGTCGTTGCAGTCAGAGCTTTGCAGGGATGCAGATTTCTATCATATACTCGGTCGGCATTTCGAAAGTTTTTTGACTGTGGAAATAATAATTTTAATCTGGATAAGTTGTCGGTTTAGAAACTGATGCCTTGTTTTCTCGAGAGAGCGCTACTAAGGTTTTATCTAACTGTGGTCTGCTGGTACTTGACAATGTTCTCACGGGACAAGATAATCAAGGTGGACTTACAAAAAAGAACGTATGAAGGTTAAATCAACTCCGTCGGAGTCGAAAGGACAGTCGCATGAAAAAAAAAATCGCCCACTCCAGAAACAATGAAAAATACCATGATAATAATCTTTTACGTGCAGGCTCAGCCTCACCGGGATGTAATTATTCAAGTCTCCTTTGTTAGAATGGCACAATGGAATTCAGAGTACATGTAGGAACGCTAGGAAGTAGCATTGTGTGTTCGTATACAAATGTGTACCGTATGCAAATTGCCAGGAAGTTGAAGCATAGCATGTGCAGTTCGTGCTGGAAACAAACGAAATTGAAAAAATCCGTTGTGTAAGAAAGAAATTAGCATACGAAAAAAACAGCTTTTGTCTCATACGAGCTCTGTCTCAAGGAGTCAACATTGCTTGTTGTTGTCGTACGTTTTGAGAGCCGAAAATTCTGAAGATGAAAAGAGGAACCTGCCAAACAGAGCTATTCTAAAGACAACTCGCTTAGTAAGTGGTGAATGATTTTTGCTGTTTAGCGACAGAGAATTCCTGCGATGAACTCACGTGGTTTCAGCTGAATGCAAAAATTCAACACTTGGATACTGGTTACATTATAGTCGCTTCACTTTTGTTTAGTTACGTTCCTTGTTGATATTTGCCGTTCAATGATTACTGAAAAGGGACATTAACGTTAATTTTACGCAATAGTAGATCCACTGTGTAATGCAATCGAATTAGGCCCGGTTCAAACTTTGAACTTCACATGTGCCGAATCTAAGGCCCAGCTCAAACGTCGAAATTCACATGTGCCGAACCTAATGCAAATGAGCAAAATTTATTGTTCTTGCTCATTTGCATTAGGTTCGGCACATGTGAAGTTCGACGTTTGAACTGGGCCTAATGTACTGATGAAAATGAGCAAGAACAACGGAGTTTTCTCATTTGCATTAGATGCGGCACATGTGAAGTTCAAAGTTTGTTGAAAGAATATTAAAGATTCAGTCACCATTTGTTGTGTCAGTTGAGAGTTTGATAATTAATATTAATACGTCAGGTGCAGTGACTTTATATCTAACAAGAAGCTGTACACAGCTTGAACTCGTGGCGCCTTTAACTCATTGCAGCATTGATTCCCAAGTGATTTGAGTGCTTTTACAGAGAAACATAAGCTTAAAATTATATCTAATCAAAGGCTCCTAAGAGCCAACCCGAGAAGAAGAAATGCTAACGCGTAACGCGTAACGCAATATTGCCGTAAGCTTTAATACGTTTTCAGTTCGATATATATATTTTTTTTAATTAAACGTAAGGATTTTTGACGAACGAAAAAAAAAAGTACATCACTTTCATAATGTCCAGTTCGAAAAAAGAAAAAAAAAAAGAAAAAAAAAGAGGACTTGATGGAGATTCGAACTCGGGCCGTCCGGGACTAAGCCACAAACTCAACCACTGCGCTGTCCAAGAGGATAACTACTTACAAACTAAATTTTATTATTTTAAGCTACATACGCATCAGAACGCGAGCTTAGGTTGCAAAATCCTTTTATATCGATTTTAATGTTGCACTAAAAACTCCAAATGCGAAACATCTGTAAGCTTATTGTTGTCTATATTCGTTTACATCAAATTAATTATTGTTATCGTTGGATTCACGTTGAATTCCTGTTACGAAACGTGTTCGTAACAAAGCATTTGCTCACTAAGTTTACAGCTGATGGAAGGAGCGAGTGAGTGAGTGAGTGAGAGAATGAATTTTATTTAAACACCCTTGCCGATAACCTGTTCATCATGCTTTCACGTATACACGGGTTTAAAAGTAAGACTACACTGCATTCACTAGATTCAGTAGCTGACACTTAAGCTCGACCCGGAGCTCGATCGCTAAGCAAATGGCAAGTTTAATATATAAAACACAGAACTTGCCAGAGCAAAAATCCCGCAGGAATAAGCGGCGAACACAATATCAAACGGTCCTATCCATCCATGAACGCCTTGAATTGTCTTGAAAGTGTGCAGTTGTACGCAGTAGTTCTTTATCTTGCTTCTCGAGTACACAAACGGAGAGATTTTACGGTATGTATTTCATGGCCGAAAGCCATATAGTCGTCTATATAGACTTAAATATGCGTGCATAAATTTGCATGCGCTAATGTGACACGAAAAAAAACAAGAAAAGTCAACGCCGGATTTATAACTCGTGTGCTTCGCCACGAGTAATAAAACACCACACACTAATCGCGTTCGAAGAACGCAATCCTAATTTCGTGTTGGTGGTCCTGTGGTTTATGTGCAGTAAAATCTGAGATTTTTTGGTAGACGGTCTTCCAAATAACCGCCCCTATCGTTTTTTTCAGGGGCTCATTTCCGCCGGAAATCCCTTCGAACACGTCTCCATAAGCTGTGATTACTGCTAGTTTATATGAATGTTTTCATCAGATATAAAGTCAGTGCACGTGACGTATTAACGATCTGTTTGGTTTGTGAGCTTTAATTGTTTTGAAATTGCGACAACCTATTGTATTTGCTTTAGAAAGTCTTTTCACTTGTCAAATATCTCAACAGAAAATAGAATAACAATGAATAACTGAAAATGCATTGTGCAAAATGACCCAACACCACATTTTTATCGTCAATTAGCTAGCAAGGCGGAAAAATTCTTTCCGTTTCCGCTAAATCGGAAAACCCTATTGTATTTGCTTTAAAAAGTCTTTTCACTTGTCAAATATCTCAACAGAAAATAGAATAACAATGAATAACTGAAAATGCATTGTGCAAAATGACCCAACACCACATTTTTATCGTCAATTAGCTAGCAAGGCGGAAAAATTCTTTCCGTTTCCGCTAAATCGGAAAACCCTATTTGGTAAAACTATGGAAAATATCAGAAAAAGAGTTTATGTCAGACTTGTAACTAATGAAAAAAAATTATTAAAATTAACTTCAAAACCAATTTCATCAAAAATATTCAATGAAAATCTGGTAGCAGTACATAAGATCAAAGAAACATTAACACTCAATAGACCTGCATATGTTGGAATGTGTATTCTTGATCTTTCCAAAACGCTAATGTATGACTTTCATTATAACTATATTAAAAAGAAGTATGGATAAGCTAAATTATTATTTACTGACACAGACAGTTTGACTTATGAAATTGAAACTGAAGATGTTTATAAAGATTATAAAGAAATTTATAATGATAAACATTAATTTGATAATAGTGATTACCCAGAAAACTCTCCATATTTTGATAAAACAAACAAAAAAGTGATTGGAAAAGTATTCCTACATGAAAGATAATGATGATGGTGGTAAAACAGCTAAAGGTATCAAAAAGAATATAATCAAACAGGAAATCAAACATGAAAATTATAAAGATGTATTATTCAATAATAAGCAAATCATGCATACAATGAAAACAATACGAAGTCAAAATCATCAATTAGGTAGTTATGTAATCAATAAAATATCACTCAGCTGTTTCGATTATAAAAGATATATTTATGATGATGGTATAAATTCATATGCTTATGGTCATTATAAAATATTTAAGCAATAGAACACATTTTCTATGACTTTACCGGCGTAATAGAACCACGCGGGATGTTGGGAGAACACGAGAAAAGCTTGTAAACCACGAGCCGTAGGCGAGTGGTTTACAAGCTTTTCGAGTGTTCTCCCAACATCCCAAGTGGTTCTATTACGCCGGTAAAGTCATAGAAAATGTGTTCTATTGCTTTTATGAAATAACTATGAAAAGCGTTTGGAAAGAGAGAAATTTGTTGTAGTTTTGTGCCGATCAAGTAGCTTGTTCTCATAACATTCATCATATGACCGGGAAAACCAATCAGAGCCGCTGAAAGAATGAACTTTACACGATGCCACTGACAAAGCTGCACTGACAAAATTCACGGGTTCAACGAAAGTGATGAAAAGTTTTAGCGCTTTGAAATTCGTCAGTTGGAATTTATTAGCTGAAAGAAGAAAATATATTCAATGATTCAAAAGTTCTTTGAATGGGAAATCCAGAAAATTGTGTCCCGAATCTGCCGCCGCAAACATGAATGTACGAGGAAAGTTTGAAAGCCTAAAATTTTTATGGCGTAAGCTTAAACTTAAGCTTATGTTGGATTCAAAGATTGCCTTCTTGTCAAGAATTTTTCAATTGGAATAAAGGTTAGTTCCAGAAACTCAGCTTCTGAAAATGTTTTCGACTTTATCCACTTACTTTGAAGTGTACAATGAAGCCCGTACTTCTCTACATTTTAAGTTCTGAATGAAAACTAAGCTCATTGTTTTTTAAGCCTACAGTTGAATTGTTTGATCATTCCATGCAAATAATTTGTTTAACCATAAACCTATAATTTTTGTTAGCTTCATTTTCTTCTTGCTAATTGATCATCCTTGCTTGGACACATAATCAGAATTTAAACTGCATCGGGTACAAAAGTATTCAATGAAAAAATCTCAAAAACAAAACACGATAAAGCGTAAGATAAATGGAATCGGCGTAAAATAATTATCCTAAACAACAAAGCTATAAGCTTAAACTTAAGCCTTGCTTTTTAATTGCACTGTGAAAATCCGTCTTATTTAGAAGTTATCTTAGGATTTGTAGGAACATTTATAAACTTCAGTTCAGTGAATTTCAATCGAAAATTCCTCAGTTTGAAAGCCATTGTTTTCTCTTTGGGAAATTTTTTTTTATTTTGTAGGTTTGAGCAGCAACTTATCGTTTACAAGAAACATATCTTCTCTTCTCATCTTCTAACAGACCACAATATGCAATAAGACAATAAACCGGCTCGTGTTGTGAAATTCTTTCTCCTCACGCTTGTGTTGATGCAGTGGAAAATTGAACTTTGTTTACTTTACAGTTTCGCTTGCGCGGTTTTCTATGAGTTTACCGGCACAATAGTTAATAGGTCTTTGGCCAATCAGAACGCGCGTAGTATCTCAGTTATTTTATAAAAATTAATATTATATTATGCAATCATTAATCAAAGTAATGAGTGAAACTTCATCAGCATCAAGAGGAACAAGTCTGATCACTATATTTATTCAGCCATATTCAAATATATGACTAGTTTCAAATAAATTAACAAGTGAACAATCTACAGCACATAATATTAAAAGTAGAATGGTAAGAAAAGATACTTTGACTGCATTAAAATCAGCATTATATCAAATTAATTAATTGAAATATAAGGTGACAAATGATGTAGATTTATACAAAAAATATCAAGAAAAAGATAATGACACAGGTTGCAAAATAATACTTTCAAGAAAGCTTTATCAATATGGTAAAGTGATTGGCATAAAATGGTATTAACTATTCCAAGAAATAAAAATATAGTAAATTCCAAGAAAAATTGCATTTAACCATATGATGTGCTACCCTGGGGGCCAGAGGTTTTTATTTTTTAGTGAAAACGGCGAGTTTGAGCGGCGAAGCCGCGACAACGAGGCGCAACGCGCCGAGAAAAAAATAAAAACCTCTGGGCACTCGAGTACAAAACCTCATTTCCATGCGATTTGTGGATCGGATATCTCACCAAACCGGTTTTAAACCTTGGGGACCAACGCGTGTCTGTTTGTTTACATTAAATCTGGTGACAATATTCCGCGGTCGAGACAGAAATATTAAATCAAATCCACTCCAGTCTAAAAGATACATCGATGACCTTTTTTCACTGTAGAGTGTTGAGAAGAAGTGGAGATAGAAGATTTTATTGTCCTTGCAAACAAACATTAATCTCAGACAAAGAAGTAAACTTTCTGGATACGAACGTTTTCAAAGGCGAGAGATTTAACAAACAAAGAATCCTTGATATCCGCACGCAATTAATCCAGTACACCTATTTCTCTTCCTGTCACCTACCAGTGGTCAGCGAAATCGTTCAGCGAGAATACCTGCAGCTCCAAAGCACGCCACCGTGCTAGAGATAAAAATTTTCCTCGTTCAAACAAAACTCTAAAGGTCACACTCCACGATAACACGAATTAATAAGTCGTGTCTGGCCTGTCAACACCTCTTTTCAAGACATCCTTGCGGTGAATAAATTTCAACAGCGCTTCTTTCTTAGTTCTCTGATATTTTGAAAATTTGGATACTAAAGAGTAATCCACTGCGTTTCTTAAAGATCGCAAAAAGCCGCAATCTCTATCTACGTCCGCCATTGTTGTTTGTGTGGCTTCACTTTGGGAAACCGGCTTTTCACGCGCCCGTGGCGAATTGTTTTGGTCCAGCCAATGGAAGTTGCTGTTGCATCATTAACTCCCGGTAGAGTCTGGAAACAAGCAGGAGTAACCAATCAGCGACCTAGTTCAGATTCTGAACTAGATCCTAGCATGGAAATGAGGTTGTATATTCGAGTGACCAGAGGTCCGTCTCGCGAGCTTCTTCTAACCGTTTATGCGGTTAATTTCTTTCATGATATTCAGAGAACGGACCTCTGGATCCAGGGTGATGATGTGCGAGATCAGTTTGAGTTTTTCAAAAATGCATTAAAATATATTTTTAACCGTTTGATGGTGCATCAAAATATGAATTGATTGTATTAAAAATACATAAAATTGCATTTAACCAGCTGATGTACGAGATCAGTTTTACAATAAATATATAGGCTCAAAATATGGAAATATTTAAATGCACTTCAATTTTGAAAAACATATAGTTTCAAAAATATTGAAAAACATGTAGTTTCAAAAATATTAAAAATATATAGTTTCAAGATATTAAAAATATATAGTTTCAAAAATATTGAAAAATATATAGATTCAAAAAGATTGAAAAACATAGGTTTCAAAAATATGCCGAGATCAGTTCACAAAAATATAGATTCAAAAATATTAAATAATATTGTCCATTATATGTTCAGTAGTATAGAGTTGGCTGATCTGGTACCGCCAACTCCCATAGAGTGTTTTCACATGACGTCATAAAAAGTAAAAAATTTAAAGTATACATCCTACAAAGCTGTTTCTAACATGGTATGTGGATACCAGTGTTATAATCTTTCACAAAAAGTTTCAGGTTTTAACGATGTTTCGTTTTCAAATTTATTAAGGTTGTAAATGTGTCACGCAATTCGTCACGATATTTCAGATAAGCCGTGAAAATGAACAAAATTGAACTAGTTGAAAGTTGTTAATGAATTATAGATGCTTATAAGCCGATTTCATGCCTCTTATAGTGAATACAATATTTTGTGATGAAATTTTTGGTGTTATTAAGACTTTAAATTTTTGGCTACCATGTTGGTGTCCTAAAGTGGGACACCAAGATGGCCGCTCCATACATTTCTTACTAAAAATGTCTAATAATACTCATTGGCCTATAACTCTTGAATAAAATGCTCTGGCGCTTCAAAATTTGGCCCAGATGTGTAGTTTTAAACTCTCTACAATTCCATAAACATTTTAGAATCGAAAACTGCTTCTGAATTTTGATATGACGTCAGTGAAAACACTCTTTGCTACTTTTATAGTTCATTGTTCGCATAATTAAAAGTTTGACGTTTGAACATTCAGTTTGTTTTCCTCCGACGGTAAAGTCATGTTATCAAAACTCAAAGTGGGTGATAGCTGGCAAACTGAAAATCGACATAGAGTCCAGCGATGTAGCGGTTATAAGAATGTTGCAGTAAATAAGAATAAGAAGCCGTTTTTTATACTGCGCAATTTTATTGATTCGAAACTTGAATGTTTCGGAACCCTCTTATTACTTTTAGGCAGCTATAGTATCAGCACAGCTTTGATGGACTAGTGGTTAAGACACTGCGTTGTGGCCGCAGTAACCCAGGTTCGAGTCCTGGTCAAGGCATGTTGTTTTGATCTATGTCTGTTTTGTTTTGAAGTGAGTTGGTATGGACCGGGCATGTTTAGACCAACCTATTGTTTTGAAAAGTACAAGGAATACAATCGGTGCATAAAATTAGGATAGGTTTTTACAATGAGATGACTAGTCACCTCATTCGTATGCAGGAAGCCACATATTAGTATGCAGGGAGACAAAATTAGTATACAGGAAGACAAAAGGTATAGGTAATTGACGTCATGATTAATACATAATTAATGATTTACCTATACCTATACCAAACTACATCTACCTACACAGTAACAAGGCGTAAAATGACCCTAGACTACTACTGGAGGCCCGTAACCAACTGCGCTTTTCCACGTAGCGAAAGTGTTTAAGGTGGCTCCAAGTAGTTGTTTTTGGGTCACACTTCCCTTTTTGAATGTGCTTATACATAATCTTACTTTAGCTCAATGAACCTGAATTTGATACCAGATGTTAGGCTTGGATGAAAGTTTTGGGCGATGCCCTTTTTATGCTAATCAGCGTTTCCATAGCAACGGTATGCAAACATGGCAAAAAAAACAGTTTTTCCTAATTATCTTTTGATTTTGGGGCTACCCGCAACAAGAGGATAAATGCGTTATAATCTATACAGTGTAGCACACCAAATGGAAAAATTTCAAACAAATTAAACTGTTCGATTTTGAATAAATCGCTGAAACATTTTTAACATGTGTTTTTTATGTTTGAAATATAAGCGGTCAAAACATTATTAATTATCATTAAATTACCACAGTAAGTTTCTTCAGACTTAAATTATTACTCCCTGCAAATAACTCTTACTAACTCCTCGGCGGTAAAGAGATCGAGCTTTTTATTCAAATGCTGCAGTTTCAAAAGAGTGAAAACGTCAAGTTTTCCTTGTATTTGTATTTTTATTTCCAAGGGAGTTTGCTTTTGGTACGTCAGACAGTAATGTACACATGCACGTGTATCAAGGAACAAGTTTTGGTAGGCCTTGTACAAATTAACTTTAACTTAACTACCGGTAATCATAATGTTATTTTGATTATTTGTCAGGAAATACAGAAAAAAGACTTGCCCAGTATGTAGGGAAACCTGTGAAACAGCTATTCCAGCAGCCAAGGTACAGACTGTAATACCCGAAGTTTAATTCACTGTTTTGTTTCATTTGCGCTCAGTCCATGCACCACCAATGTAAATAATAGAGCCAGTTAGCTGGTTAGTTTTCCTTCCTGTAAGTTTTCTCCATCATGCAATGCTGTCATATTATGTCCGAATATTGGTTTTGATGTTGCAATTGGGCATTTAGGTTAGAGTGCGTGGTTTCTTGAGTTAAATCTCTTTTGACAATTTTGTTTGCATCTAATTGGTAATGGTTATGCAGTTGTCTTGTGTCTGGAGCAAGTTTCAGTATACTTACAACTCGTCTGGATTTTCACCTGGTTTATTATCAAGAGCCTCATACAAACATTGTGTTACTGTTGTCTTCCCTAAACCTGCGCCACTACTTAAAAATAGTGTCAATTGTTTCTCGTCGTTTTTAACAGAGAGTAACATATGGTGAAAAAAACTCCATTTTTTCCAGCTCTGTTCAAAGATTGAACAAGTTAATTCTCTATAACTGTCATCCATACGATTACTTACTTACTTATCCTCTTCGGGCCCACGAGGACTCTCTTAATTACCAGCTTTTTATTATCATTTGCTGTAGAAAAAATTCCAGTATTACTTAAAAGGTTGTACCTTTGGTGATTTTTATCTAAACATGGGTTATTCCTTATTTTCAGGATCTCCCATAGCTTTTTCAAAGAGTTCTCCTTTCTTTTCTTTCGAATATAACATGTTTTACTTGCTGAAATCTCCCTTGTACGTACAATTTTGAATCAAATCTTTGCTTTCATTTCTACATGGGATATAAAGCATTAACAGCTCTTTGTAATTAATTTTCAGTATCCTTTTTATTAAACATAACTGAACGAATGATTTAGCTTTCATTCTGCGAAGAAGTTTCATTCCTCCTTTCAAGTAAAAATTTTCATAACTTTGTTCTCTGTTCTCATTATTGAGATCATTGTCAATCTTATCGAATCAATCAAAAATCAAAGCTAAAAACAGGAAGAATGAAGAAGTTGCCCTTCAAAACAAAGTTAATGAACTGGTGCAAAAATGTGAACAAAACGCTAGCAACAAAAAAAATCTTAAACGAGCTTTACGCGACAAAATTGCACCTACAAATAGTCATTCGACAAAAACAAAAGGTGCTATCCTTAGGAGCAAAGCTCGGTGGCACGAGTTTGGCGAGCGAAACTCCAGATATTTCTTCAATTTGTAAAAACGAAATTATTACTCATGCGCGTAGCGGCATGAGTTGTAAAATGGGCTTCGTTTTTCTTATTATTTTTCTTTTTTTTTATGTCACGATTTTGCATGCAAATTTATTCACGCATATTTTAAATTGTACATTTCCGGTTCACAGCTTTGCTCTTTACACTTCGGGTTTTGTGACTTCCGACTACTCTCACTTCTGGCAAAACATCGTTACTGAAGTGTCACGACAGCGTCTCCTACAACCCTACTCACATTAGTAATGTTCACGTCAGGTATATATTACTTTCACAAGAATGACTGCCTTCATTGTGGTACAGCCTTCATTTATAAAACATTCAATAGTAATGTGGTTTGCAGGTGCGAGACTGAATGAAAAGAGTAACTCTTCTCCATGTCGGACGTCTTCTTATCTTGTTTAAATTATGAAAATATAAATTGCTTCTTTTCTTATGGTACATTGAAATATAAGACAAATGTTTGATACGCATGCGCATGACAAACATTTTCCGTCAAGTAGGTGTATAAGTCAGTCCTGTATATCTCCCATCACTATGAACGTTGCTTTTATACACAGCATATAACTTGAGGCCGGATTTGTCGCGATTCTGAAAAAAACTAAGAGCTATTTTTAATCAGAGTTCTTCCGAGGCAAAAATGCCAAACATCGATCTCTCGCACTGATAAGCATATTGTCAATTTATTTCCCTTTTTACCGCCGATTCTTTGCAATGTCTGTATCGGAGCAGTCCTCGCTGCCTGTGGTGAGTAATTTCAAGACTTTTTTCAAGAAATAACAATAGAAACACGGCAAAACAGCGTCGTTACTTCAACCCATCAGATTAAATAAAAAATTTGGACTTCGGGACTGGACTTCTGTGGATTGTGGACTGGAGAATGCGTGTCATATTAATGTCGATTTTTACTGACTTGATTGCTTTTTGTGGTTACTAGGTTACTAGTAACCACTATGTTGTCACCTGTGTAAGTAAGTCCGACTTTCCGAAGCGCGAAGTTGTGCCAAGTTCACCAGATTGCTGTACAATAAGAGTAGTATAGGGCGCACCGGTTACTCCTCTTTTTTGCGGTGGAATCTCATTAATTTGCTGTGGAATACATTAACGTCTTCAGCTATTATTCCCATGAATAAAATGCTGTGGAATCTCATTAACGTGCGGTGGATACATTAACGTGAAGTGGAATCTCATTAACGCCTTTTGTGGAGGTGATGTACTCTTGTATCACCTTATTTGGTAGTAATGCACACTTGTATCACCTTATTTGGTAATGACAGACACATTTTCAAAGGAAGGAAAAAGTGGGTTTAACGAGTACGAAAATGGATACATTTTTGGAGCAAAACATGGAAACGAGGCAAGGTGCAGCGGAGCGAAAAAAAAAAATTGATGACGTCATAGGCTATTTGTTTTGATCTCATGAATAAAATGCTGTGGAATCTCATTAACGTGCGGTGGTATACAATAACGTGAAGCGGAATCTCATTAAGAAAAGAAAAGAGGGTTTAACGAGTACGAAAATGGATACATTTTTGGAACAAAACATGGAAACGAGGCAAGGTGCAGCGGAGCAAAAAAAAAATTAAGAAGTCAAAACTGCCGTTCCACTTGATCGCGTGTATAAATTATATTCGAGGGATTAACGACATGTAATAAATAGATTGCATGAAAACATGGCATGGAGTGTGTCCAGGCTTGTTATGCTGTTCCATTGATCGTTCTTGTTATTCCAACTGAGCAAAAACTGTTTGCAACGTGAAATTTATGTCTATTTCGAGGGCCAAAGGGACAAAAGGGCCAAAGGGCACTTTATGAGGCATATGTTTTTTACCCTAACACCTTGCGTGGAGTGTTTGGAGACCTCGGACGGAAAGGCATTAAGACATGATATGCCCCGTTTGTCTCCTTTTGTCCTGATAGTCCTCGTTTTGTCCTTATTGAACTTAAACTGTCCCTAGTGTCCTTGTTTTGTCCTTTTTGTCCTCGTCACTTTAAGCTAAACCTAAGAGAAAGTATATGTGGATTGCTTGAAATACATCCAGAAAACGATCACAAGTAGCGCAAAAATGGAATTTCACTGTAATCCACAAATACTTTCTCTTAGCCTGCAGACCCTTTAGGAGGAGGAGGAGGAGGAGGAGGAGGAGGAGGAGGAGGCGGAGGAGGAGGAGGGGGAGGAGGAGGAGGAGGAGGAGGAGACGGAGGAGGAGACGGAGGAGGGAGTGGAGGAGGAGGAGGAGGAGGAGAAGGAGGCGGAGGAGGAGGAGGCGGAAGAGGAGGAGGAGGCGGTGGTCGTTTCCCAAAATTTTTGTTCCCTCGCATGTTTTGAACTTTATCTCTCCAAATAGCTATGTGATTCCGCCTTTAGCCATCGATTCTAGCAAGGCTAATGGCAAACATGCAATTTTAAGTGTATTTAATTCAACTTGACAGTGGACGACATTTTTGGGAGAATTGTTTGGTCAGTATGTCTTGTAAAAAAGGGAACATAAAAACAGGCCCAAGACATTCATCTGCCGATAAGAAAATGATTATGTATTCATGTTCCCGTTAATTGCGTGAGATCCGTGTGTTCCGTCCTTTTAGTAGAAGTTTTGCTTGGTTGGAACTTGCAGTGTCAGTTGGCTGATTTAGTGTAATATATTACCACAACACAAACTTCTACTAAAAGGACGGAACATATGGATCTTACGGATTTAACGGGGATATGAATATATGATCAATTACCTCTCTCTATTTCTGTAAGTATATGTATTAATAGTATATTAGATAATATACTTTTAAAATACTTACAGAAATAGAGAGAAGTAATTCATCACATATTCATATCCCCGTTAAATCCGTGAGATCCATATGTTCCGTCCTTTTAGTAGAAGTTTTGCTTGGTTGAAACTTGCAGTGTCAGTTGGCTGATTTAGTGTAATATATTACCACAACACAAACTTCTACTAAAAGGACGGAACATATGGATCTCACGGATTTAACGGGGATATGAATATATCAATGAATGGCCTTGTGTTTTTCTTTAAAGACTTTTCTACTTTCTTGTCAGTCCCACTTATTTTTATTGATAACTTGATGCATTAAACTCTTTCAAGATTATACTCGCTGGTTCAGCTTTTAGTCCTATGATGCAAACAATTAAAGTTTTCAGCAACATGCGAAATAAAGCTATGACAAAGTGCAAACAATCGCCTTCAGAACATGTCAAGCACATATTCTACCCGTTTATTTCCCACTGAAAACTGTACAATAGGTTTCGCATCTTAATGCGAAATAAAGCTGCAACAACCTTCTTCAGGCCAAATCAACACCACATTCTGCTGTTTGGTTTTCGCTGTTAGTTTACAGTGATATGCAAAATAAAGCTGCCAAACGTTAGTAGCAATCGCCTTGAAATCAAAACAAAACACCACCCCCTGTATACGTTTCTTCCATCTTTTCATTACTATTGTTCAAATGGATGTTACCGCAACATGTGAAATAAAGCTGCCGAAAGTTAGCGACAATCACCTTGAAAGCAAATCAACGCCACGCCCTGTCCATTTTGCTTCATCTTTCATTACTATTAATTAAATGGATGTTATCGCTACATGTGAAATAAAGCTGCCAAAAGTTAGCAACAATCGCCTTGAAACCAAATCAACGCCACGCTTGTCTAGTTTAATTCATCTTTTCATTACTTTGCATCTGAGCAACATAATTACGCCACTCGAAGTACATCCTTTCAACACATAAATCCCAGTTCATTCAGAATAAACATAAGAAAATTTTGTCCAACAATTATCGGATGCTATTACTGGAATGATATTCCTATATCTATACGCAAAAAGCAAACTAGACAACAATTTAAAAGAGCACTTTATTTTGCTCAGTATTAATCATTGTCTCGCAAATATTACTTCTATGTTTCAATTCTTTTTTGTTTTTTTTGGTGTGTTTTCTCTTTTTTCTTAAAAAAAATGTATTCTAGCCAAAGGGCATATGAAAAAGTAGGCTTAATGAAGCTTAAAAATATCATCCACAGAAAGTGTTGAACGGAACAAAAGTGCAGTCTTCTCTAGGCAAATTTAGGTGGTAGTTCTTCAGATTTATTCCTATTAATTTCACAAGTACAGGATGGTTATTTAAGCAGCAGTTTTTGGTGTCTTTTTTGTCTGCACATTTTGGCGAAGATGCGTCGTGCCAAGCAGCCGAGTAAGCAGTAAAACAGCGAAGCAATAACAGGAACTGTCTTATGTTACATGAGTCCCGTAGTTTCTGGCCAGTGTAGTATCATTAGTGCCAAATGTGTGTGGAACGTGAAAGAAAAAGACCTGCCAAAATCACGGAACGCCATCTGCAAGAAGCGAGATTCATGTGACAAAGCCATTTCCGGTTAGTTTTGTTTTTAAAAGTTTGCTTGAAATTGGGTATACCGAATGGGAAAAAAGCGAACCTAGACAGATCTCAGGCTAAAAGCGGCAAGAAGCAGAAAACCTGCTCCAATACAATATTGAACTATTTCTCCAGCCAACCATAAACATTGTTGTTTTGATGTTCATTTATTTCTGGTTTTGATTTCCAAGTGTAACAATGACTTATAAACAGAACGTATTTATCAAAGTCACAATTAAAACGAATGGTTCTGTTGCGTATACAGTTTGATCTGCGTTTTTTCTAGTCTTGTTAAGCTAGGGGCATTTTGAGTCCTGCCCTTTTCTTTAGAGAGTCCGCGGTTCTTCCTTCTTGAAATTGGAAATCGTCATCTCTCAAAATAGCAGTCCACTGTCCAAACCCGTGCTTATTTATTCCCTGCTTTAGAAACTCGTCCTCCGCTGTCGTGAATTTGCACACCCGGCGAAGTTTTCTCTGAATGCCCAAGTTTCCCGTGGGATAATCATCCCTGTTAGGGGGGAGTGAGCTTGTCTTTCCTTCGTCAGCTTCAACTGACGTTGCCGAGCTCGAAGTTGAAACGCCAAACCTTGCGTGGACGTCCTTATCCGCCTCCGTTCCTTTGGTACCTTGGAGTTTTTGTAGACACTCGTGTCCCTTCATAGCCACTTCTCGGGATCGTTGTTTTTGATAGTGACCTTTAGCAACTGCAGAGCTGTGTTTTTGGTCTTCCGACAAAATCCTTTGCTCTTCGCTAGTGAGCTGATTGAGGCTTTGCGTTTCAACAATTTGACGGTAACGTGTAGGATGGATGTATTTTCCAATTGCATCAAAAACCAGTTTGCTCATAGTCTCGCCCAATTTGCTATGTTGGCCTCCATTTCTGGTGACCAGAACAAAGTCGCACTGGGGTTTTAGCAATGGCCTAACGAAAGAGATGTAGCCATCAAGCACTTGCATGTTTGTATCGGTCAGAATCAAAGAATCAAATCCATACTTTCCAGCAGTCTTGAACGTTTTCTGATCAATAAATCCACCGTTTTCCTTAGCTGTACGGATCATTTCTACCGTCAAGTACTGATAAGTCATAGGCCGCGACCCCTTGACTTTGATGAACAAATACATCGCTACAAATTTCGTGGCAAATGTTAAGTCTGAGGGATTAACTTGTCCTGGACTGCTTTTGCACATCTTCACGGTGTTTTCGTAGCGCGGCAAGTGAAATGTCACCACCTCCAACAATTCCTCCATTGTCGCCCAGTGCCCTCTTGTTTCCAAAGTGTCAATGTCTAGATCCTGTGTCCACTGCAATCTCATCATTTTTGCAACTGTCTTTCGGGCCCTTTTAAGGTACAACTCCGTCGTGGATAACTTTTGAAGAACTGCGTCTGATGCACCATGAAGTTTTCTGAAGTCGATTAAATCAGAAATAGCATCTATGTATCCCAAACGTCCACCATGTCCGAGCTTGCATTCGTCTTGCAAGTAGTCGATAAACGTGAACAACAGATTTGGAGAACACAGACTAAAGTCCATCACGTCGAAAGTCAACTCTTCCTCATCTTCGCAACAAAATTTAAGAAACTTGAAGCATCTTGTCACTAACTGTTTAGCTGCACGATCTTTCTTGCAACCACCGCCAGTTCCGGTCAACCATTTTGTGAATACTCCGCCAATTTTATCAGAGACTGAAAATGAAGGAAGTACTTTGACGGCATGTTTTGGGGTTTCACTTGTTTTAACACCAATTGTTGTTGTCACTGAAACGTCCCTTGCTACTTGTAACGAATCTGTGATTTCTTTCGGGTCGGGCTTTTCGTCAAAATAAAAGAACCAACTGTGCTTGGTATTTACATGTTTTCTGCACCCTCGCTGACTTTGAAATCCATCATGGTCACACACTTGTATTGGGCAATGATACAAAGTATCTGTTTCGTCCTTTTCCAAGTGAAGTCGTTTAGGTTTTGGTGATGCTCCATCAATGTTTGACCATTCGACTTTGCACTTCTTGCTCATTTTTCCCTTTAAGGAACATTTGGCCAACACACTTGCCTTTTCACTTAAGCAAAAACCAACCAGACTGAGCAACCAATGACAAACAAAGGAAACTCTTGCATGTTTCAACTTGCCACAACAAGGCCTTGCTTGCCCGCCCTTATTACTATTGTGCAAAATTCATGACAGTGTGATACAACCAAAATGGTGTTGAACTTGCCCAAGCAGGCCTGTGCGTGCCTTAAAATATTGTTTATATTAAAGCACTTACAGTAAGAAAGAACAATTGTTCCTCTTAAGTATGAAAAGGAATAGGCTGTTAGGAACACATGTTCCAAAATCACCAATTTGGGAACGATGTGTTCCATTCACAGGTAGGAATTCGGAACAAAACGCTCCTAAGTGTTCTTAAATTACCAATTTGGGAACAATGTGTTCCATTCACAGATGGGAATTCGGAACAAAACGGTACCTAAATCGTTCCTTAATTACCAATTTGGGAACACCGTGTTCCATTCGCAGATGGGCCTTCGGAACAAACTGATAGTCCTAAATTGGTCCTAAATTACCAATTTGGGAACAATATGTTCCATTCACAGCTGGGACTTCGGAACAAAACGGTCCTAAATTGTTTTTAAATAACCAATTTGGGAACAATGTGTTCTATTCACAGATGGAACCTCGGAACAAAACAGTCCTAAATTGTTCCTGAATTACCAATTTGGGAACAATGTGTTCCATTAACACATGGGAACTCGGAACAAAACGTTCCTAAATTGTTCCTAAATTACCAATTTGGGAACAATGTGTTCCATTAACACATGGGAACTCGGAACAAAACGTTCCTAAATTGTTCCTAAATTACCAATTTGGGAACAATATGTTCTATTCACAGATGGGACTTCGGAACAGAACAGTCCTAAATTACCAATATGAGAACAATATGTTCCATTCACACATGGGAACTCGGAACAAAATAGTCCTAAATTGTTCCTGAATTACCAATTTGGGAACAATGTGTTCCATTCACACATGGGAACTCGGAACAAAACGGTCCTAAATTGTTCCTAAATTACCAATTTGGGAACAATATGTTCCATTCACAGATGGGACTTCGGAACAAAACAGTCCTAAATTACCAAAATGGGAACAATATGTTCCATTTACACATGGGAACTCGGAACAAAACGGTCTTGTTTTAGCTTAGAATGGACGTTTTGTTCCTACTTTATAAAAACGTTGGTCCTCTTAACGTCAAAAGGACCAAAATAATAAGGAACAATTGATCATAGGGGAATGTTCCTTAACAAATATCGGAACAGCCAACAAAACGGAAAATAAGTTTAAAAATGGGGTAAAGTTTTGACAAAACAGCCAGGAAAGCGTATAAAAAACATTTAGTTGGGATGGAAGCACTCCTCAAAATCTGGTAAAATTTATCGCCCTCTCAAGTAGAAAAACTTGGCAACAGAAAATTTTGGGAAACGTATAAGGTGATGGTGTATTGTTTTGTAATTGTATTGTTTTCACCTCCTCCTCTTCCTCCTCCTCCTCTTCCTCCTCCTCCTCTTCCTCCTCCTCTTCCTCCTCCTCCTCCTGTACTCGTTAAACCCACTTTTTCCTTCCTTTGAAAATGTGTCTGTCATTACCAAATAAGGTGATACAAGTGTGCATTATTACCAAATAAGGTGATACAAGAGTAAGGCGTTAATGAGATTCCACTTCACGTTAATGTATACCACCGCACGTTAATGAGATTCCACAGCATTTTATTCATGAGAATAATAGCTGAAGACAATTAATGTATTCCACCGCAAATTAATGAGATTCCACCGCAAAAAAGAGGAGTAACCGGTGCGCCCTATACTACTAATAAGACAGTTCTGATAGCTTCGGATTGGACGACTCGATTGTCAAGGCAGTTCTTGTTTGTACGTGCGCTCTTTGGATCCGTGGGAAAGGTAAACGAAGCATTCTCGTTCTTTTCACTCCTTTACCAAGCACAGCTTTCACAAAATGTGGCCAAGTATTGTTTTCAAAGATTATTTTAGGTGTTTTCGTGGTTTGGAAAAAGGTTTTAGTGAAAAATCGAGCTGTAAATCGAAGTGTTTGTTTGCAGACCATGAGCCGATCCGAGCTCATGGTTCAAACGGTCCAAACGCCGCCAGCATTTCATTTCGGTACCTTTGACCATTCAGAACTGCTTTTTTTTATTAGCGAAAGCGTTATGCGAATCAACTTTCCGGATACAATTGGCATTGATTCTATTACACAGGAAATGTCAGCAATGTTAGAAAGTATAATAAAAATAGGTTGCTGAATTGAATTATTTTGTGATGTTTATTATATTTTCGCAGACGCTAGCCGGTTCCGCGCCATAATTAGAATACAATAAATTGAATAAATCGCCAAGACTTCCAGAAGCAGAAAATCACTGAATTCTGATACGTGTTTGACTCTTTCAATCAAAGGAAAGACATTTTCATTCAAGGAAATATGAGTTTCATTCAAATGTTTCGACCTTTTATAGAAAATATATTTTGGATTCAATTTTTATTTCGTGAAGTTGAAGGAACAGAACAGCCAACTGAAACTCTGTTTCGGATACAGAGGAATAAAAACTAGATATATTTTCGTGTGTCTGATTGCGAGATGTTTTATGGAATCTCTGGGGGCAGTACGCAGCTCTTACAAGGTCTTCTCTGATTTGCTGAGAAAACAATTGAACAAACAACACAACAATGGCTAACAATAGACCCTAGACCTAAAAACAATAGAGCTGCATGATATACAGGTCCAATGAAATTAGAGGTTGTAAAGAGCTGCGTGGTATCTGGAATCTCTGCGTTGTGCGTTACTGGAAAGGTTTCAAATTACTTTTGACATTATGCAAATTGCAACATTTTTACCTCAACTGAAATAATATATTTCAAAGGGCTAAATTTGTTTCTCTCCTCCTAAATTATCACTTTTGTCGTTAACTTTGATTAAATTTAAAAGTTTCATTCAAAATTTATTATGATAATGACGGGAATAGTTCCAGCAAAACGAAACGTTTCGATGACTCCGGATCCGGACCACGCAAAATCAGCTGAAAGATTCGTGGCTTCAAAAGGGCAACTTTGTAGCTAAGGCTATGTCTACACTATACCGGATAGCTAATCATGTCGACATGAAAAATACTCCGGCCTGGTGTGAACAGAAACGACCCAGAACTGGATATTAACTTCTTTTTCAGTGGGTTTCAATCCTCGCTCCTAGTTGTCGACTTCTGCTACGGTTCGGTTCGATTGCCTGTTCACACTGCCCCAGAGAGTGGCACGAGAATCTATCCGATATGTGACGATTCACTTTCACAAGCGCTGCATCGCAGCGGCGCTCCAGAACAAAAATCGTTCCGAAACTAGCATTTCATGTGTGAACGAGAGGCCTATCAGTAGTAGTAGAAAGCTGAAGATAAGCCCCGTTACAGATTAGGTGGATTAGGTACCTATGGATTAGGTGAATTAGGTGCCTAGTCAATGACGTCACAATTTACCTTCCCGCATACTAATTTGGATTTCCTGCATACTAATAAATGGAATGCTCATACCTATACCTTTTGTGTTATTATGAAACAATAGGAACAATAGGCCGGCCCAAACTTGCCCGCTCTATTCTTCCAACTCACTTCAAAACAAAACACAACTGACACAGATATCCTTTACAGACATATAGAGCAAAACAAAATGCCTTGACCAGGACTCGAACCTGGGTTACTGCGGCCACAACGCAGTGTCTTAACCACTAGACCATCAAAGCTGTGGACATTATAACCGAATGAAACTAATTAGAGGTTTCCGAAACATTCAAGTTTAGAAGCAATAAAATTGTGCAGTATGAAAAATCGCTTCTTATTGGTATTTACCGCAGTTTTAGCCGCCACATCACTAGACTCTATATCGATTTTCAGTTTGCAAGCCATCACCCACTTTAAGTTTTTATAACTTTACCAGATCGCCTTCAAAGTTCAAACTTTTAATTATGCGAACTTACACTGAACTAAATTTGCATGGAAAATTAGCACCTCGGAAAAATAAACAAAGCAACCAATTACATGCGCGCGCTAAAACAATAAAACCACACTTTATTAAGTTCAAACTATATTTATTGATAACAAACAATTTCATAGTTATATACAGACAATTTAAAAGCTTAGTTGGAAAGGAACAGAGTTTATTTATTCTTTTTCATCGGGTTTATACAAAGTACTCTTTGATTTTCTTGGTTTTCTGTATCGGAGCTTGAGGTATTTCCCGCCACGGCCATGTGCATTTCCAGAGCAGTTTCGATTTCCATAAGAGCTTCGCGCACGACGCCATTGAACTCTCCAGAGTCAACAATTTCCTTTTCCAAATCCTCATCTTCACCTAATGAGTTTAGAATTTCTTGGTCGAGGGCGCCAAGGATTGCAATTCTATCTTGCAGCGTTTTCTTGTGTACTTTGAGCTTGTTTACCTTCGCTTCGTCATCCAAATTTTCCACAAGCTCTCTGACCTTGGCGACGATCCTTTTCACATAAACTCTATGACCAGCGCGAACTTTTGTCTTTTTTATCTCAGCTGACATTATTAGGCTCGAGGGACCATTTAAAGGATTTATTCAGGAATAATCAGGTCGAAATACATTCGGTTTCACAATTCACACTCGAAGACAAAACTCACAAACGAAGACTTTATCAGATTCACAGAATCAAAGTTCAAGTTCCAAAAATGGTAATCAAAATAACGTCACAGACCATTTTGTAGGTAGTTTTTTTTCAGTCCCATTTTATTTTATTTCATTTTTTGGACCATGTTTTAGTTATTTTTTTAACCACCTTTTTTCGACAGTTAATTCTTGAGAAGTGTGGGTACGGTTTTTTTTTTTAGTTTTTTTTTCAGTCCCAACTTTCCGCCAGTCCCGCTCTTTTAGGACCCTGTCTGGGACAAAGGAACCATAACTGGAACCATGCCCTGTTCAGTACAAAAGGCCAAAAACCATACCCTGTCCAGCGGCACGTCCCCGTCTGGGTTAATATAAGAGAGTATCCCCCCCCCGGAGGGGCTTGTGTGGAAGTCGGATATTATGCAGTAAAGCACTGTCGTATACAATACGCAATTATTTCAATACGATTTTATTTCGGAATTCGGGTTGACAGGGTACAGAAATGCGGCAGCCACTATCAGTTTCATGTTTTACCGTACCCAAATTCGTAATTAGCCAATCAGAAGCCTAGTCTACTGTCCTGATATCCTACGATATCAAGTTACTGACCTGATATGGCATGATTTTATGGTAAAAAGTTTGAAAATGCAACCATTAACGTCAACTTTACCTCTGGTTCCAAACGTTCCTCCAACTGAACGTCGGCTAAAGCGAGTATTTGAAGCTTCCATGTGACATTTACACTATTTATGTGTTCGTTCTCTCGAGATAAGACTCGTAAAATGATTTCTTTGGCATACACTGTAATTTTCTCGTTTTCAAATGCCGATAATAGTTTTGCAGAGAAAGGTTTTATACATATTTCTCACCTTGCTCGCTGAAAGTAAAATTACTTTTCATTCATCACTTTTTGCGCCGTTTGTTGACTCGTATTATTCTCCTCGCGGGCCACACAATAGGACGCCTGACAGATTTTATTACCGCAACTGCTAAAAATATCACCGGATTTTGGACTGAATTTGGGTACGGTAAATACCTAATCGTACCTTTTTGGTACGCTTCGGTGGCATATCAGGCTCGTTTGGTCTCGCCATGGGTATTTACAAAAATACAAACTATGGCTCGACCAAACTCGCCTGATATGCCGCCGAAGCGTACCAAAAAGGTACGATTAGGTATAATTATCGTGCAAATGTTAAAACATTGATAAAAGTGCTGTTAAAATGATCGATAAAAGTAAGATGGAAGCTTTTCGTATTCCATTCTTGAGAACGGAAATACCTATGCAAATGAAGTATGTGGCACAAGGTGACAGTAGCGTAGCTGGAATTCACTCGGCTTGTTCTTTGAATTGAAGCAAACCATTAACCTAAAAATTGTTTGAATCCTCTTTGTAAATAAAGAATTCAAATTCTTAGTGAGCTCCAGGTGTTCATTCATTCAAATAGACCCGGCTTTTTTGAAGTATTGAAATTAGCATGGTAGCGAAAATCCAGCGGCACTGCTGGAAAGAAGAACACCTTGAAATTTGTAAAAGGACAAATAAAGTTCCGCATATTTGGGACTGAAATTTTATAGACGTTTGTTTGTATGGCGACGGCAGTGTCAAGGGATTTTCGCTAAAAAAAACTGTGATAAAGTAAACTACGTTCCCAACCCTTTCCCAAGTATTAACTGTGGAAAAAAAATGATTACAAAAAATTGAAAAAATGGTCCAAAACAATAAAAAAAATAAAATAAAAAAATGCTCCAATAAAATAGTCCAATAAATGGTCCAAGGGTCCAATGGTCCAATGGTCCAGTCCATATTTTACCCTATGCCTAAAACATGTAGTTGTAAAATGACTCCACGTTTCTCAACAAATCAGCCATTATATATTTTGTTTTTTTGATAGCTACAGGGTTTATACCCTCCACCATTTTCACCTCAGTGTGCATGCTTGTGGCTAATAACTTACCCTTTTCATCCAGTTTAGCCACAGGGAACCCAAACGCGGTATTTGCTATAACATAATCATTTAATAAAAATATTGTTATTTACCTGTGTTCCTGTGTCTTTTTGAGTCGTTTTAGAAACGATTTAAATCAGAGCGAAAACGGTTGACCTGCAAGCTTCAAATATTATCTTGTCTGCCGCTTTGTAAATTGGCCAGATGTAATCACTTTGGATTTGACTTAAGTGATTCATGGATATTAACAAGTCTGTGATTTGTCGTCACTTTGCATTTGGTTTTAAAAAAATTACCATCTTGACTTTGCTGTCAATATTGTTTGAAATTTCAGTTACTGCCGGAAGATTTTCTCAGTCTATTTGCCACAGTATGCCTTGCAGAAGAAGAGTTTAAGGAAAGAGAGGTAATTCGCTCGTGATGTTTGTGATTGCAAAGTCATTTCTGTAACTAGTTTTATGATAACCCACTCTCCTTTGCGTGGCAGTTCAAAATTAGTCGAGCTCATTACACGAATCGCTATTTGCAGAAATGTCATGCCTTTGATATTGCTCTTCACATCTGAAATTAATTATGGATTAATTATGGAAATTAAGTTGAGACAAAGTTAAATAAGAATTAAACTTTCAAGCCAAAGAAAAATTTGAACCACAACATTTGCGTAAGCTTGATTTTTATTAGCCTACAAAATGATGGCGTTCGTCCGGACTGAGTCTAACCACAATTTCGTCAGACGTGGGGAAATTTTGGTTGGTCATTGTCCAATGTCGGACTGTTATTTGCAGTTTTACTCCAGTTTCCATGAGAAAACAAGAAGGACTGTTCAATGCTGACAGTCTGAAATGGCGGCAATTAGCAGCTTTTATCTTATGGTTCATCATTTCTTTTTACAGGAAGCAGCAGTTCAGGACACCGAATCTTCAAGTTCTAGCGTACAATCAGGTAAAGTAATAATGCGTTAAATTCACGAACGATAGATAAGCGTTGGAAAGTGCCTGATGGGTCGTTCCTCCCTTAGAGAGAGAGTGAAAAAAGAAAGAAAGGAAAAAAAAAACAGAAACAACAAAAGTGTTCTTGGAACTATTCAGAGCAGTTCATTTTATTTAATAATTCAGAAGTTAAGTTTAAGCCAATGGTACATGTTTCCCTGTCTCACTACGAAAATTGGCACATGTGACCTCATGCCTCGTACCTCGTAAATTCCTAATAATTACTCATGCGCAGAGCGGCATGAGTTAAGGTTTGCCCTCTGTTTTTCTTTTTTATGTCACGATTGTGCACTTCCGGCTCAGCTTTGCCATATACACTTCCGGTTTCTTGACTTCCTGCTACTCTCACTTCCGGTTCTAAACGATAACGTAAGCAAAACAGCGTTACCTTTCTTATTTTTTTTTAATAAAAGCGTTACAGAAGTGTCACGACACCATCTCCTGCAACTCGTTACATTGCTTATGGTGAAAGATGTGGTACAGCCCTCATTTATGAAACATTCAATAGTAACAACGTGGTTTGCAGGGAGGATGACTGAATGAAAGGAGTAACTCTTCCCCATGTCGGTCATCTTCTTATCTTGTTTAAAATATATCATAAAACTTTCTTACGCATGCGCATAAGTATAGGCTACTTGGAACCTCTTGTTATGTTAAGATTGGCTAGCCTCACAGCGGAGTTCCTGCTAGATTACAGATCTTCCTGTCAAAATGTATTTCCCTTGGGGCACGCATAACGGTATGCGTGTCATATGCACAGGAGTGGTATTTATACCACTCCTTGATTCACATTGGTTATTGAAGCCTACCAGGTTCCTCGGGGCTACTTTTTATATCTGCATATTATACGCACCAGTTATGTACAAATTGTGTTTACGATATACTGCAATTGCAGCATGTATTTCATCTTAGTTGGAATACATCATATTTATATTGTATCTTTGATATATGTACACATTCTGTAGCAATAAAGATTACTAGCGGGCCCTCCTCCTCCCCTCCTTTCTGTGCGGCTAAGCGTAGCGCAAGAGAACAGAACTACTTTTTGTAGCGCGTTTGGGAAAACAAACGTACAATTAGCATATGATACGAACACAGAGCGATCTGGATAGTTTTCTTGGTTCTGTCATTCGTGAAATAGTTTAGCTTGTTGGAAATTTTCCAATTGTGCGACGTCATCGTGTGATTGGATGAAAGAATTCTGGAAACTTTTGACCAGTCATTGTTTCATTGTTTTAGTGGGGATTAGATGTAATACAGTCGAACTCCGCTTTACGGACACCCTGTTAATACGGACACCCCGTTATTACGGACGGTTGTCTTGGTCCCAGCCAAATGCCCATATATTCTCTCTAAAATTTACCCGCTTAATACACGGACACCCGTTAGTACGGACAACGGACAGTTTTTCCCGTCCCGATTAAAACATTCTCATACAAAGTTAACCTCCTAAATTGGCGGACAAGTTGGCTAATTCTAAGCGGTAAAGATGTTCTCAAATGCGACAAGTCAGTTAGCTACACATATACTATCAGTTTGGTTGAAAGAAAATTACGAATGTTTGTCTAATCACAATGTTTTGGTGTCTTAGTGGGGTTAGATGCAGCAGTTTACTGTATTTCTTTTTTCAAACAGCAAAACACTTAAATTACGTCATCCATGTGAACCCGCTTTATACAGGCACCCCATTAATACGAACAGTTTCCATGGTCCCTTCGATGTCCCTATTAACAGGGTTCGACTGTACTGTAATGTATTTCTTCAAACGAAATGAAACGACATAAATTACATCACTTATGTTAACCCGCTTGATACGGACACCCTGTTAACCCCATTCACTCCCATGTAGACATGTAGTGTAGTTCTAACTTTTGAGTCTGTTTAACCCCTTCACTCCCAGAGTCAATTATGGAGACATGTAGTGTAGTTCTAACTTTTGAGTCTGTGGACGAAATCCTATCGTGTGACCATTTATATGAAACATCTTTAGCAGTACTTTTACATGGTACCATTTGTTTTACAATATTGTAGATAATGAAATTTTGAATTTTTCTTGAATTTCGATTTTTGGCACTCTTGGGAGTTGAAGGGTTGATATGGACACGTTGCCCCCACGGTGTCCTTATTAACCAGGTTTGACTGCGGTAATTCCTCGCAAGGGCCGAAGGCCCGAGCGTAGCGAGGTTTATAAATTTGTCGCGTGGATTTGCGTGGGGATCGCGCGTGGATCGCTGTAGGGCGTAGAATCTCGGATCGACTTTATATATCGGGTTGGTGTCCTGCAGTTGCCTAGCAACAAAACCGCGTGACGTCGATGCCTATAAAAGGAATCTCGAATTATCGAATCTCGAGGGCGACCCCGTAGCTGTCCAAATGATGTCTGTGATTGGCGAACGATACAATTGATATACCACTTGAACAATGCCCCTATCCCTAATCCCTATCCCAGGGGCAATCTAGACAATGTCGCACTCTCATGTTTATTCACAGAGGGCCGATCGTCGGTTAAAAAATACTGTCGGTGAAACACGACCAATTTCACATGCAAATGAGATATAACAGCAAAAACAACAACGCTGGATTCAACAAGTGGCTAGAAATCCTCGCCCGAGAAGATTTAACACCGAAAATCGGCTGGATTGAGCGAGAACGGCGACTTAAAATTCAACACGAGCAACTAAGAAGACCACGACAAGAAACCACGCACAACAGAGATAATATCGTGCATCGATTACAAAGACCCCGAACGGCCCAGCAATAAGAATGAACAGGAACGAAATCAGCGATTACAAACGCTTCGACAAAATACCGCCATTAGAATTCGAAACCGTAATCTATCAGGAGAGGCGGCACCGAAGTTATTGGACAAAATGATTTTGTTAGACGCAACGAGAGGCGGCAAGAATTACACGATCAGCAATACTCATGACGTAAATCTTTCAAGAGGATGGAGAACAGTTGATCAGCCTTTACACCAGGAAAATGACAATGGATTCAGACGAAACTCCCGAACAACAAGTGCATCGATTACAAAGACTTCGAACAGCCCGGGCACACCGATTGCGTAATGACAATGCATGAACAGGAACGAAATCAGTGATTACAAACGCTTCGACAAAATGCCGCCATTAGACTGATTGTGAACGAAACCGATCAGGAGAGACGACACTGACTGGCGTTTCTGGAAGTTGTTGGACAAAATGGTTTTGTTAGATACAACGAGAGGCGGCAAGAATTACCCGATCACGGCAAAATACTCGTGACGAGTATCTTTCAAACGGATGGAGAACAGTCGATCAGCCTTTTACACCAGCAACAATGGGTTCAGAGTGAGATGGCCAAATTTCATGGTACTATAAACAGTTTACAACACCCACAATGTGTTACATGTAAGAAAACTTGGCCTACAAACACTCCCAATGTTTGAACGCCTAAGATATAAGAGAGATAAGGGAAATACTAAATTACATTTCCATGAAAATGATATCGATCCGGGTGCTTAACCAGTAGAACTTTAAGGGTTGACTGATATCGAGGATACTGTAGATTGATGTTTATTGACATACAGTTGTACAAAATTCAACCCTCTGAAAATATTATCTCAGAATTGCAGTAAACTTGTCCCCTTACCATAACATTTATATCTGGGTACCCTTTCAGCTTTTATATTGTATGCATGGTGTCAACATGAAATTTCTCTTTCAAGTACATGTATAATCAAAACTACAGATAACACAGGTGGAATTTATTTCACAAATATACAGCATTTACATGATATTAGCATTATTTGTCAATGACAAGTGAGTAACATATACATTGCACATATCGAATTTTTGCCATTCCTTGTAAAATAGTTCAATAAGCTGTATTCAAATGGTTTAATTAGTAGGAAGAATTTCTGTTTACAATTTGGATAAAAACATTTTCTTAGGAAGAAAACATTTTTCTGTAGCAATTACCAGTGTAATGTGTAGCAGCCGCATAGGTAAACACATGATCAGAATTACTGTTTGACGTTAATTATTGGAACGTTGATCAGCACCTCAAATCTCCTCAGAATATCAGTGTACGAGCAAGCACGTTGATTATAGGAATTGAGAACCTAATCACCTTCAATATGAAACATGAGTTCTGTGCACACTAAATACAAATTCACTGCTATGTGAACTGTATTTACACCAGTAAGGAGAAGGTAAATGTACATATTTGATTTTGGGATTTTTAAAGGGGTTACCTGGTCATGAAGGCCTAAGTCCCGGTCTTAACCTACAAATTCTCCTTCCTGGTCTCCATACATTGCTTAGTGTTTGCAAATAATTTGTTGCTGCATCTATATTAAAACATATAACATATGTTCTACCCGTCCCTAAAATTTTGCGGTGCATCCTCCCCCGAGCTTCGCGAGGTTCTGCGAGAACTTGGAACTGTGCATTAAAACCCGTTATTACTAATTATGAATATCTTGAAGGGATCGTCAGGGTATTAACAACAATCAAAAGTATTAAAAAAAGTGCTTCACTCACCAGCTTCCTATTTGCAGATGAAACCAACGAACTTAGCGACGAGGAGGTCTTCTTCGACGCTTTGGAAGAGCTTCCAGGGCCTTCTATGGAAAATTAGGAATCTGGAACCTGAATGAAATCCTTACACCCCACGTGTTAATTAATCTATTAAATGCATTAAGGTGTAAGTGCCGTAAATGAAGGTGTTTAAGGACGGTGCCTGCTATTGTTATTGCGCATACATTCTGCGCATTGCGCGATAGTCTCGCGAGACTGATTATTTTTTGAACTCGAACGCGCCAGGCATATGTATAAAGGCTAAGTTCCGCCCAACTCCCTGGCTCTGTTTCTAAACTTACGAGATAAATAAAGTTCTCAAAAATCTATGAAAATGGGTTTATAGACCTAAAAGCTGTCAGGGCCGATCATGGCTCCGTTGTGATGATTTTGTAATTAAAAACACATAAACAGTACTTGTTATAAATGTTGTTCGGGCGATCAGTGCTCATAATGATAATAAATAAAAGTTTTGAAACTGACCTGTTAAAAACTTTTAAACTTTTTATAAAATTTTTAACAGGTCAGTTTCAAAACTTTTATTTATTATCAGTACTTGTTATGTTACCATTCGTTATGTGTTTTAGAGATTTTTAGAATTATTGTTGCTTTTGTGTATGTAAAGGCGAATGCTAAGGAAATCCGCGAAGAAAGATCTATTTTTCCACATTGAAACTAAATTATCCCAGAAAAATGCGCGGTTACCCCCAATTATCTCTTTGGATTCCAATAGTCCCCGCTAAGATCTGCTTTTCCTGCATGGTCAAAAACCGGGCAAAATACCTTGGTATTAGGAGGCACCGTCCTTAAGGTGGCTCCCAACAGTTTCCAGCACTTTTCAAGACTTAGAATTTGATGGGTCAGTATAACCACTCTTTATCAGTTGATGCTACAATCATGATATCAAACGAATGCCCAATGATTGGTGAACACGTTGTTATAATTTTTGTGACACAATATTTTACTATAGCAACAGTATAACGTGCTGAAAACACCCTTAATTTTAGCTTTAAGTGTTAATAACTAAAAAATGACTCGGTGAACCCCATTTTTTATTGTCGAATTTTGATCAGTAGGATAAGATGCATTTTTTGGCAAAGTTTAAAAAAATTCTGTAGGTGGGGTTCAGAGCCACCTTAAATTTTCGAAAATTTAAGGTGGCTCTGAAACCCACCTACAGCATCAACTGATAAAGAGTGGTTTTTATGACCCATCAACATCGAAGTCGTGGAAAATGCTGGAAACTGTTGGGAGCCACCTTAAGTGATATTATTTCAGACAAATGGATTCTATTTTTACTATATGATAAACAGGAGAGCGTGTATTTATAAAAACAATAGATTTTAAAAAGTAATTTCTGCTAGCTAGTAAGTATCAAGTAAAGTTATGTCATTTTTGCTCTTTGAGGCAAATTGAGACATTGTACGTAGAAGGTATGTTTTATTAATACGAGAGTATGTGACTATGTGCGACTGGAAAAACCTTGAACGCTAAAAAGCCAAAGCTCGATGGGTCTTCCGACCTCACCGTTTACTACACATTGATCAAAGTGTCCAAAGAATTCCAAAGGATTCTATTGACTTTGGGGTGTGTGTGTTTTTAAGAAAAAATTTTAAATCCGATTTTTTTCGAAAACGACCAAGTTTGCAAACGTTAAGGTCCACATGAAAGAAACAGTAGGTGATTTTTAAAAAGTTTACTTTCCATTATCACAGTTAGAATTCTGCGCGCGCCGTGATTGGCTAAAAACTGTATTTTTAAAAAATATAGAGGCTTCTAGTTCGCGAAATCATCTGAGCAATTGTCAGTTACATTGACAGATCACTATCTTGTGCCACCTGTCATATAAAGTCTGATTTCATAGTTCACATTTATAATGAGCTAAGTATGAGTACAAGGTATTGTAAAATGTTTATTTTTCAATAATAATCTGATGAATTAAAAACAAGTTTAATTTTTTTTCAAGCCCCCCCCCCCCCCCCCCCATCATCACACGAAAAACTTTTGAGAGCCCCCCACCCCCTTCTTGTTACAATTCTTTTTTTCGTTAAATGTGTTTTGTTAAGAGTGGTTTCACATAGCCCCTGAAATATAAATAAAACAAATAGACACTACCAGATTTTTGACTATGAAACGATGACTGTTAATTTTTTTTCACGGGTTTTGTGAAATCACCCCAACCGACTGCATGGTGTCTATGTAACTGTTGGTATATTGAAGTGTTTTGTAGATAATCATTTTAACTTTGGACCCGTTGCTCAATGGTTTTAATCACAGACCATAGATGAGACCTGAGTGTAACCACTCAAAAAAAAACTTGTCAAGCAATACTTTCCTGTCTTATTGTTTAGAATGCCGTGCAAAGTAGTTCTTACTTTTTCGCCTGGATAAAATCCTTGTAAGAGTACCGTGGAAATAAAAGTTCTTCAACAGTTTGTACTGTTTGTTATCATTTAGATTAGATTATATTTAAGTGCACGGCATGTCTGAAAAACAGTTTTACTGAGCCGTTTTACCGTGTTGAAATAAAGTTGATTGATTGATTGATTGATTGATTGATTGATTGATTGATTGATTGATTGATTGATTGATTGATTGATTGATTGATTGATTGATTGTGTCAGATGGTTATACCACAGGCAGCCAAAGTTTTCGTTAGGAGCGACTGAAAATTAATAAAAGCATTTGAAATCGACAATGGTTTTTGTTTAGTTAATAGCACATTTTTGGCTTTAACTTTGCTTACTGCTAGCAACACCCGGGGAATATTTACCTCTAATAGATAGTCTGTGATGTCATTCGAAATGGCGGCCGAGATAAATTCAAATTATTTGCAAAAATGCGGAAATTGAAAACAGGTGACTGTATTTGCAAAGACCACCGTAACTAGATAATCAGCTATTACATAATTAAACGATTTCATAGAAAAGCAAAGCTGATAAACGGTACGGAAACGACGAGAGAACGCCTGTAAACAAACTTAAAGGGGCTATGTCGCGAGGATGGCGGGTGAGTACTGGGTACTAACAACTTGAAAAACGTCCGGTGGCTTTTTATCAAGTTGGCGGCCATTACTGTCGAATTCGCTGCAATCCGTTCCATCCCGTCGCATTGCGTGGAAGGATAGATCTCAAGTTTACAAATTAGTTAGAGTATTTACTTGGCAAGATTTTTGTGGGGAGGAATTTAAGAGTGTATGTCTGAGAAAACCAGGCAGGGGTCGGAAGAAGGGGGTCGGCCGATCTTCGCCGTATTTAGGGATGGACCATTTTATTTTTGAGGGGTGGGGGGGTTGGGCAATTACCAAAAAAAAATTCCTGCACAGCAAAAGTCAAGAAAAAAAAAAATCATGCACAGTGGGCCAGGGGGGGAAAAAATTCGAGCAAGCCGTTCTACTGGTAGGATCCTGTTAGAGCAAATAAAAAGGTAATCTGTAATTTTTGTCAATTTTGATAAAAATAAGTAGACAGGCCTACACGACTCTCGCGCACGTGTTTTAGCCGTTTTTATAGTTTTGATCTCACGAGTATATCTTCCCTTTTGTACGATATTAGAGGAGGTTCTTTGTATATTTCTTTGAGCAATGGTTGTTGTTCTATTAAATGCCAGTTTTTCATGAGTATTTGTTTTAGGTTAGGTACTGATGGGTGGTATTGTGTAACAAAAGGCAGGATTCTTTTGTTTGTCTTAGGTTTAGGTTGGAGGGCCTGTTTTCTATTTTCGAAAATCACTTCAGAGAGAGTATTTTTGACTAGATTTTTTGGGTAACCTCTCTCAGTAAGGCGTGATTCGAAATGTTTGATTTTTTCCTCAAATACTGTTTTAGAGGAATTAGTTCTAAGCAGTCCTCCTTTGATGAAGCCCTTCTTAACTCCTGGTGGGTGACACGAGGAGAAATGTGTGTACTGAAATGTTTCAGTTGGCTTGTAGTGGGTCTGTATATCAAGTACTGATTCTTTTTTGAATCGTTCGCCTTTGTAAACGCTTGTGTCCAGGAAAGTAGTTTCTGTTTCTGAAATTTCAGCCGTAAACTTGATAGTAGGGTGATGGTTATTCGCTTGAACAATGAACTGAGTTAAATCCTCTCTGTTGGTGTCCCAGATTGAGAAAATATCGTCAATGAATCGTTTCCAAACGAGAGATTTGAATGCGCTGAGGCTAAGGATTTCTGTCTCGACTTTGCCCATAAATATATTGGCAAAAGCGACTGCCATTTTAGTGCCCATGGCGGTTCTGTGCTTTTTTAGGTAATTTTTACCGCAAAACTGGAACGAGTTTTCCTGTAATATTAGCCTGAGAGCCTGTACAAGTAAATGCGTGGGAATTGGAGGTGTGTCTTTATAGAAAGTGCCGTATGCTTCGCATATTGCACGGATTCCCTCCTCTTGTGGGATATTAGTATATAGGCTCGCTACGTCCATTGATACAAGGATTGCGTTCTCTGGAACTTTAGTTCTTTCAATGAAGTTAATAAAGTCAGTTGTATCTTTGAGATATGACTTTTGTTGTTGTGCTATCGGCTGGAGTAGTTTATCAACAAAAGCTGATAATTTCTCTGTTGGGCCTGAAACTCCCGAAATAATTGGTCTGCCGACCGGGCTCGGTTTGTGGATTTTCGTAAGGGTGTAGAATATCGGAATTCGAGGTGGGTTTGGTGTTTGACAAAGCCATTTTTTAGTCATTTCGTCAATGTGGTGTTTATCGTGAAGTTCATTAATCAATTGTTGTACTTTACGTGATGTCTCTTCAACCATAGGTCCTACAAGAGGCCTGTAGTTTTCTCTGTTCTCTAATTGAATTAGCCCTTCATGGTGTAATAAAGAGTGACAGGCCTACACGACTCCCTCGCGAGTGTTTTAGCCATTTTATATTTAAGCTCGCAAAATGATGCTTCATGTATTTGTAGCGGGTATATGGAGAATTCGAGGTGACTGAATTAAAAGCCTTTTAAACTCGCAAAATGATACAGACTATCGTCTCGAGGTCATTTGTGTTTTTAAGTTGTCTGCTAGTTTTGACCTCTTTGTCGGGGCGTCTATGTCATAGCGATGTTCTTTATTATGCCATCGTGGCATTTGTAAGAATAGCTCTGCAGTAAAACCTTTAACATTGCACGTAGGCTTAGAGCAAGCTTCGATTTGGAGGTCATTTTGAAATTATGCTGTGTTCTCGGCGGTTTTCTTCAACTCTGGTTTCTTCAACTCGGCGGCTTTCTTCAGTTCTGGAGCGCTGATAGAAGTGCTATGAGCATTACCAGTTTTAGGGTGAGTTCCTTCAGCGAAAGCACTCCAACGTCTGGGTAAGTTTGGAGGTGATTGAGTACTATCTGAGGATCCCAGGTTTCAGTGTAGCGGGGCAAAGCTGGGTTTTGGTTGAATAGACCAGTCATAAAGCGTGAGACCAGTGGGTGGTCACCCACTTTTATGCCATTTATTTTGATGAAGGAGGACAATGCACTTCGAGCAGTTGCTACAGCACTGTATCCAACAGTTTTAGATTGAAATGAAAGGAACTCCAGAACCTGTTGCAAGGTTGGACTCAATAGGCTGATGGAATTATGACTGCAAAACTTAGGATGAATTTTTGTTTCTGGGGAACCGAGCTCGATTCATACGAACCGAGCACGAATTAAAAATCGAACACGGATAAAAGCCAATCGAGTACGGTTTATTAAACGAGCTCGACTTTCATATTCAATACGAGCTCGGGTGGCAAACGAGCTCGAATTCGAGGCAATCGAGTACGAATTAGATAAATCGAGTTCGAATTCGAGTAGTCGAGCTCGAGTTATGGTAATAGAGCTCGAGTTATAGTAATAGAGCTTGAGTTATAGTAATAGAGCTAGAGTTATAGTAATCGAGCTCGATTACTTTAATTCGAGTTCGAGTTAGAGTAGAGTACAAAATGCAAGCATAAATATTTTCCATTAATTTTTTTTTAATCTGTACATTTATAGTAGTTATGAATAAAAAGTAATGAGTACTTAGAATATGTATTTTTTGACACTAAAATTAACAATTAAAAAAAATCGGACGACAGTCGAACCTCTCTACAACGGCCATCTTTTGACAGACCTTCGTGGAGAAGTGGCCGTAAAAGTAATCAAGTAATCAAAAAATAAGTAATCAATTAATCAATTAATAAATTAATCAATTAAGAGTGATCAATTAATTAATTAATTAATCAATTGAGAGTGATCAGTAAATGAGAAGTCGAGACAGGAAAAACTGGCCGTTGTATAGAAGTGGAGAGGTGGCCGTTAGTAGAAGTTCTACTGTAATAACTTATGTATTTTATTTTGGGCCTGGTCGCACTACAGTCAAAAACAAAAATTATCCCGTGCAAAATGATAAAAATAAACATTCCACAAAAAGCGTGTCCCACCAGACTGGTTTCTTTTGTTTTCCTCGATTTTTGCACGGGCTAATTTTTGTTTTTGTATGTAGTCGCCAGGCCCTTACTCAAAGATAATATTTATAGACTGAACAATACATGTCCATTTTTTCCCTATTGGACACTAAAAAAACTGTTGCATTATAGTTAACGCGCCTATGGAATTACGGCAGCTTCTGCCACACATTGTGACATATTTTGATCCCACATTTATCCTATTGAAGTGATTTTAATCTCTGCACATTAGTGTTGAATTAATTGAAACAACAAAATGATACCCATTTTGGGCGTTTTTTTCCCCGTTTTAGACCATGCGATAGTAGAATGGAGATTGGATTCTAACCGGCAAGTGTTTATCATCTTTACAAGTATATGATAATTAACGGAAGAATTAACAAGAGAACGTGAAATTGGTTCTTCAAAACAAGTTCAGGGACTGTTTACAGTAAAACTATGTTAACACAGGGAGTAATACAAGAAAATCAAGCGGTTTTTTTTTGCCGCATGTATCGTTGATGAAACGGAATGGAGACCAAAATATTGACCATTTTAATTTAACTGTATTATCGTCTTAGCATAACAACATTAAATATTTAAGAGGAAATAGCAAGGGAAAATGCGGTAAGAGAACAAATCCCGGTGCTTCGTGATATCATTTGAAACATACAAGGGAGCTTAAGCAACGGCGACGGCAACGCCTACTACTTTGCAGTTGTTCCAATTTGTTTAGTTTGCCTAATGTGACTAGATTTTCCAGGAGCTGAATTTGAAGGGGTGGCTTTCCCGTTCAAATTTAACCATCGTGTGTTCGCGTTCTCCACAAAACCTATAATTTGATCATTTGATGTTTTTGTTTTGCAGGGTACGTCGAAGAAATGTACCAAAATGTAGGGGCAATGTAAGAGGCATTGCTTTCGCTCAGTAAACCTATTGTTTTGTGTTGTTCTCGCTGCCCGTTACCGTCGTGGTTGCTTAAGCTCCTTATTATAAGTTTGCGCCCATGCTGTTTTATTACTTGTACCTGTGTAAGCGCGGTCTGTGCTCACCATAAAACTCCATTTACACTACAAAAGAATCAGCAAGGGTAATTTTCATTTTCGGCAACGCGAGGGTAAAATGTGCAGTGTAAACGGCGAAAGTCTGTCTTGCCTTGCCAATTTATTTTTTTGGTTTTAGGACCACGTTTGCAAGTTGTACCATTTTTGAAAAACATATCCTTATCTAAAATAAAACGAGCAAGGTAAAAACGGATGTGTGCAAACTGTCCTTGACTAACCAAAATGAACATTACCATTGCAGATTTTCATTTTCAATTTCCTTGCTGATTCTTTCTCTCCGAGAAGGGTGGACCCAAATATACAAAAAACGGGAGTGCTCGTCAACAGATTTTCAATAAATAACCTGAAAGGTATCAGAATCTCTTTTGTTTGGCGTGGCTCAATTGCATTTTAAACCCCTAAGAGCTATGTCTTGATAGCCAAATTCTAACGGAGACATTTCAGATTTTACCACCCTAAATGGTACCAAACTACACTTTTGACCCCTACGATGAGCACCACCGTCATTTTAAAATGGGAGTCCCCCTCCAACGGGCTAAGAAAATAATAACTGAGAAAAAAAGGCTAAAAGTATAGCTGATAAATTATAAATTTAATTTTGAGGACTCTATCGCTGTCCACCCATTTATGGATGGTATTGATATTCGTTCCCCACATTTCTCTTTCTTTGAGAGTAACAATTCGAAGGTGGAAAACCTTTTCATCTTCGTGTCCTGGCCTCATGACAATCCTATAAGTGAGTAAAAACGTTTTAGTTTGCAACTGACAAATTCTTTCATAATTTTAACACAAAAGATGTGTTTGATATTTGTTAAACCCGAACAAAGCAAAAAATTATGCTATTACTGGATGGATAATTCATGCAAATACGGCATGCAATCTAACATTCTGAGCTACATTACATCATCAATTCATTGGTATACGAGTGACTAGGAAATCATACTGATTATTGGACGAATGGTTAAATTAGATTATTCGCTTTCAAGAGTTAGCAGATTTGATTTTTAGCTTTTAATCGCATTGTTGAATAATAATAATAATAATAATAATAATAACATCTTCTCTGATGGCCAAGTGAAGTATACGAATCCCCCGTTGTTTTATAAAGTAAACTTTAAGGTAATGGTTCCTCCAACAGTCATTGTACACACTTGTGTTTTCACGCTTTTTGACTAAAACTTCCTACTGCTCAAGGATGTGAGTTCCAACAACTTCTATATTTGGCATACCTTATTTCTACAGTCACGGGATGTACGGCAGAAACCAACTGCAGAAACAAATCTTTATTCCTCTTTAAAACAACTCTCCACCTGTTTCCATCACTTGAAAACAGGTGGCTAGTCAAAGGAACCGTCCCTTCACCCGCAAATTCCTGGCTAAAATTTGCCACTGACCACAAGAAGGACACCACCTTGTGGTCTTCGGGCATTTCTTTCTGGGCAGCACTTTCCTGTAAAAAATAGTAACAGGCGTGATGTGTACAAATTGTAGCATTTTTTCAAACGTTTAAATGGGGCGGTACGCAGCTCTTACAAGGTCTTCTCTGATTTGCTGAGAAAACAATAGAACAAACAACACAACAATGGCTAACAATAGACCCTAGACCTAAAAACAATAGAGCTGCGTGGTATACAGGTCCAATGAAATTAGAGGTTCTAAAGAGCTGCGTGGCTACTGGTTTAAATGAGAGCGTTTGCTTCAGCTTTTGAAAGTTATAAAGCGATTTTTGTATCTCGCTCATATAATTTGCTTTCGGATTTTCGGACCCTAAGCGATAAGAACATTTTAGAATAATGCGAAAAAAAATGTAGTGAACACGCGAAAATGGTTCTCAATGAAAATGTTGTCAGTAATGACAAATTACGTCCTTGAAACTGTTCAAAATCTTCCCAAGGCGCCAAAAGTTCTTAAACAGCTTCAAACACAAGGGGGGGGGGGGAATCCCATATAAAAATGACGGGGGTGCCTCATTATCATCGAGAATTTTCGAAAAACACCCTAAAAAGAATCTCGTTTGATGGGCGTGGCTCAAAACAATTTTTACCACTAAGAGGTACCAATTCTAATACAACACATGTCAAATTCGGTCATATTTTTCGGCTCATACCCTATCGGTGATCATTTTAGATTTTAGCACTCTAAGCGGCCCATAAAAGGTACGACGAGCACCTCCGTCATTTTTATATGGGAGTCCCCCTATGGGGGCTTTAAAACCTTTTGTATTTTCTTTCCGTCGCGATTCAGACCTATTATTGAAAATATTTTGCGATCTGAAGGTACTCTGTCACTTAAACAAATTTATAAAACATAACATTTTTAAGAATACTTTTACGAGAATATTAAAGAGTAAATTTCCTATCTAGTTACCTTTTCATTCAAGACACGACGGAGTCGCTGAATCTCTGCAGACTGCAGAATGTTATGACTCTCTGCAGCCTGCAAAACATGATTGCTCATGTCCTCCCTCGGAAGTATCTTTTTACAACCATGTACAGCGCACTGCACAGCCTTCTTATTGCAAACATGTAAATGCATGTTTACTTGGCTCCTAAAATCAAATAATAAATGTATATAAGCATTTTCAATATGATTAATGTGATTAATTTAGCCAGAGCTTCCTAACTAGTTTCTAAAAGTTCTGTATAACCTCCACCCACTTGTAATTGCTCTGTAGTGCAGGCTATTTGGGCAGAGCCTCCCAACCGCCCACTTCTCCCCTCTCCATCGAAAAGCGGGAATGAAAAAAAAAAAGAAAAGGAAGCAGAAGGAGAATGCTTCCTTCGATCAAGGTAATGGTGGATAACTGAATGGCGTGTAATATTGCATAAAAGGCGTATAACTGTATGTGAGACGGACGCGATATGCGAAAACAGCCTCTGACAGCAATCATGGAGCCTTGATTGGAGAAGAAAACCTTACTCTGCGAAATCTGGTGTCGTTCGTTCGTAGAAAAATTCGTTATTCCTGTGAAATAATTCGTTGCATTTCTTATGATTTTTTTTGCTGTTATTCTTCGCTTACCCCCACCCCCTCCCCCCATTTTCCACTACCCTGCAGTCGGAGCCGGTTTATTTACAGAGCGAAATAACGAGGACGCGCGCGCGCGCGCGAGGGTCCGAGAGTTCTCGAAATTTCGTCCTTTAAATGCTCCAGCGCCTCGTTTTTCTTTGCACTTTACCTTGGAAGGGTAGTCCCACAGCCTAATGGGCACTTTATTTGTGCATGAACGCAGTTGAATTTACGGTGATCCTCTAGTGACTCCCATGACACAGATTTCAGGCAATCTGGACATGCGATCGTCCGCTTGATACACGTGGCAGCGTGCACAGTCAACTGCTCGCGAACTGCCACATGTTGGCAGTCCCGGTTGGCACACTGCACTGGCAGTTTCGGACATTGCTCTTGGTGGTCCGCCGCTTCTTCGTATTTCCCTTGCCATGAACAATCAGTGCTGAGGCACCGGACCTTTAGATGTCTGGTGATGGTATGCAGGCTAACGTTTATACCAAGCGATTGTGCTTCGAACGTTCGCCTGCACCTAGCCTGTTCCAGGCTCTCAGATGGTGGAGGCGAGCGAAAAATGTCGATGGCGAAGAAAAACACGAGTGGGGACTGGGGAGAGGGAGAAGGAAGGAGAGCCTGTAAGACTTTCTTTACCGAGCCTCTTCCGCCCACTTTTGTCACTTAGTTGGATAATTGGATTTTTGCTGTCAAGATGTCCATCTGTCGATTTACCGAAATCATTCTCAGATTTCTCGCGCGAGTAGATCGCTAAATGTTGTCGTTTCTTTGATCTTAGGAAAAAATCTCTAGCTGTGATACTGACAGGAGGAATTTACGCTTTCCAGAGCCGTTTAGAATTATTTAGTTATGCGTCGTTTCTTTGCTAGCTCTTGGCATAACATTAGAGTTTTTTGGCTCACTTTGAAAAAATTGCAAGATCAGTTTTAGCCGATTAAGTAGGAATTATTCGTTGCTTAGGATCAGTTCATTTCTCATTCCGTGATTTAATGTGAGCGCAAGTCTGCGGTTGGCACCTTTGCGGTTAGCATAACTTGCGAGATAGTGTTTCTTCTGATCACGGCTAAAAGAGTCTAAGATTCAAGTCTTATGCGATAGTCACGGTCAATATTGGAATAGTGGCATCTTGCAATTTTTTTTTTGCTCAGAGTTTATTCTGCGTTTAAGTTGATGTGTTTCTCGGAGCTAGGCAGTATCTCCATTGTCAGAAGTATGGCGTCATTTATACATCCGGTTTGAAATATTTGAATCTCCAGTCAGTCGCGGAAAGAGCTGAAATATTAAACTCTTCCCAAAACGGGTCGGCAGAACCGCACATCTTTTCCACGAGCCAAGTTTACAAGACACGTTTTTTGCTCCTTCCTCCGCGACCTTACTTCTGGGAAATCTAGGAGACATTCTTTCAAAATAGCACATAACTCGGATTCCGCGAAATCGCGCGCGTGAACCGTGTTCACTATAATGCTGATTGACATGAGTGATTCAGATTACGCGTTTTGCGGGTGTTGATGCTATCTGTCAAAATTGACCAATCAGAGGGTATACCAGGAGCTGGTATACCAGAAGCGGTCCGTTAAAGAAAGTCTTACAGGCTCTCCTTCCGCTCCTTCCGCCCCTTCCCCCACCCCCCTTTTTTTTTCTTTGCTCGCTCCGACATTTTTCGCTCGCCCCCACTGTCTGAGAGCCTGGAACAGGCTAGCCTGCACCGGAAACGAGAAGCGAACGACTTTGAGAAAGTCTAGGTAGAACTGTCTCGCTAGCGAGCGTTTCCAAACAAATCTGGCATCCGGAATGGCCGCAGTTTAGGCCAAGTGGCCTTAACATGGTGTTGAAACTGCAATTAAACGCATATGAAGATTAATTTTTATGTACTGAGTTATTTCGAAAAAGGTGAGAAATTTTGTTCTTTCTGTTCTTTAAAAGAAGACATAGCTCACCAAATAGGACACTGTAATGTGTCATTTACAGGCTCCAAGAAGGCACAATTGAATGCTGACACTGTCTGGTCCATATTATAGCATTAACAAACGTCAGACGTAGAAATGAGAAAAGAAACGCCGGTCGACTTGACAGAATAGATTCTGGAATAGACACGAACACGCAGTATATACCGCTCGGATGTGACTGAGAACATGAGATGCTCTATAATTTGGTACCGGAAACTTGAGCCGAAAAAGAGCGAACAAAAGCCTTTTGTTGTCTGGAGGATGTGGGATTATTTATATGCCTGAATTTTAATAAAATTTTAATAGGTTTAAAGACGGGATAGAAGAAAGAAAATGATTTTTGGAACACCAACAGACACTGAGTTGATTCCCTCACAAGAGCACTCCATGTTGCTAGTGGACACAAATTATTATTTTAAAACGTCAATAAATCTTAAATATTTCTTATTTCTCTTAATTTTACAGATCCTTTGAGAAAAACTATTTCCTCCCAAAAACACCCAAAAATGAATTTACAAAACATCCCAGAATATAGATTTATGAGATGAGTGAAGGGTTTTTGGCTTGCTTGAACCGTGAATGAAATATTTCGATCAAAGCCATGTCAGAAGTGGCGGAAAAATTGATTTGAGGTAAAATCTCTCCATAATCGTAATGATTCCGCGTGAAAAAGTCCTCAAATTTTATTGGAGTCGAAAAGTGATATGAAAGCGCGATGATGTGCTCGTGTGTGTAGATTTTCAAACAGACCTTTCAGGAAAGCAAAAAAATAAATTTAGAGTTTAAGCGATGTATTACCCATCGCCCCACCCCTTTCCCCGCCTCCCCCCTCAATCAGTGGCGACGTTGCTAATTTCCCTTTCGTAAACGGTCGATGCCATTTTTAACGGCCGATGCCATTATTAGCAAACGGTCGATGCCATTTTTAACGGTCGATGCCATCATTAGCATTCATTAGTAACCAAGCCTTTTGTAATGGTCGATGCTATTTCTCTCTATCATTATTAGATCAAATTGGGCCTAGGTAAGATTTAGGGTGACCCGTTATTGATATATATTAAGAAAAGCACTTTTTGTAATGAAATTTTTCTTGGGTTTGACGGATCAACCCAGTGGTCTAGTGGTAAAAGAGAGATGTTAGCATGCAAAGGTTCCGGGTTCGATTCCAGGTAATTATATTCCATTTTTCTTTTCTGATAGAAAAAATAATTCTAAAATTGGTGAAAATTTTTCGAAGTGTCGCTAAAATGGCATCGACCGTTTACGAAAGGGAAATGCCCGGCGACGTTCGCTCATGATGCTTTTTCAGTCTCGTTTATAAGTGGGCAAGGGTTTAAATTTGTGAGAAAGTTGCGAAATCAAACTGGAAACCTGTATTATTATCGATGACTGGAATACGCGGAATATATCTGATTGACCTGCAGCCGGGATCTCCATATTGAAAAAAAGAAAACAAGTTTTCAGTGGTCTTGGCAGTGCCTTGGTACTTAACTGTAGACCAAGGGCCCTGTTTTTTTCCTACACGGACTGACCTAGGCCGATAAATAAATTACTGTTAATATTTTTTCCTACTTAAATTTAATTTAGTTGATTTTTACAAAGTCAAGAGTTATTCATTCCGGCATAACATCGAGAAAGATTAAATTGAGCTATTCTAATTTAAAAATAGTATTTTCTTGAATAAAAAAAAAATTACATTATTTAGATGAGAAATAACAGCATTCAAATCGAGCAGTGGAGTGAAAGTACGAATTAACTCGTAAAATTAAATCGCGAAATGACGCTTAAAATATTGACAACAACTGAAACTACAGTAAAACAACAACAACAACAAAAAGTTTTATTTCAAGTTAAGTTATAAGTTTACAAAGCTTGTGCCCGCAATAAGAAAGGGCTATTCGAGGCGGGCACAGGGGAAAAGAAAAGGTAACAAAAAAGAAAAGAAAATGAATCTCTAAAAAACTAGTATGATGAAAATAATTGATGAAAATTCACAGAAAATCTATTAGAAAAGCTCTCGGGGAAATAGAAACACTTAAACCAGATGGAGTCAAAAACGCGCTTCGAATAAAAACATTACACCATACCATAACATAACAAAACACAATACCTGTAATTGTTTTTCTAAAATTTCCCGACGAGCAACCCCGTAATTTTTATATACGAGTCCACCCACCCACCCACTATGGCTCCCCCCCCCCCCCCCCACCCCACTGCTTAAGAATGTTAGGTTTTTATGTGGTTGGGACCATGACTAAGTGTCTGCCTAAGGAAGGTATCCGTTAGTGGAAGTTCGACTGTATTTGAGTTATAAAATAACGTGAAATTAGCCGATTCTCCACCATTAACTCCACCAGTGGAGGCAAACAGGTATCACTAAAAAAGACGTGCATATACAGTCGAACCGCCACCGACGTATACCTCCCTTGACGGACACTTGGCCATGGTGCCAACCGTAAGTGCCTCCCATATGTGTACCACCTCACTAGCTTAAGCAGACACTTAGTCGTGGTCCCAGCCACATACAAACACTGCATTTTTCACCTGCCATAAGCGGATTAGACTCTTTTTCTGGTCGCGATGGTGTCCGCTTCATGATGTTCGACTGTATAAAGAGCGTATTGAACCAATGCCGTTTGAAGCTGTGCTCACCAGGTAAATTTTCCAACACCCCCCGTCACAAAAAAAATAATGGTCCGTTCCTTAGTTAAAAAAAAGAACACGCGATCTTTAGGCATTAACCCTTTAACTCCCAAGAATGCCAAACATAAAACTTCAAGAAAATTCCAAATTTCATTTTGTAAAATATTGGCCGTGTTTTCACAAGCGATTTTTCAAGTCGCTGAGCGAGTGACAGTCGGAAATCTCGTGAAAACAGTTGCTTGTCCAACTCGCTTAAAGTTAAGCGAGTCGGCGAACTACAATAGAATTCTCATTAAATTTAAGCCACCAAACCAGGTCGCTTAAGCTTGTCGGCAATTAAACAACAAAGAAGGGCATTGTGTTGCCGTTCTTTTGTGTTCTAATTTTCTATTGTTTTAACAAAAGAAAATATATCGCGCATGGTATAAGAAAAATGAATAAAGTTCTGTCCGTGAAAACGCATAAATTTTTTAAGCTGCTTAACGCGGTCAGTAAACAAATTACCTACAGGAATGTTAAGCGAGAAAAACCGCCTCGTGAAAACACAGCCATTGAGAAACAAATGGTATCATGAAAAAGTACTGCAGAAGAGGTCATTTGAATGGTCACACCAAAGCATTTTCATTAACAGACCAAAGAGTTAGAACTACGTTACATGTCTCCATAACTAACTATGGGATTGAGAGGGTTAAGGTGGTTCGATACAGGCTGGAGACCATACCTACATTTTTCAATCGGCTTTTAAGCGATCTTCTCCAAGTCAGATAAACGTGGAATTTTCAACACTAACTAGCTTTGCATTGTTTGAAGTTTGGCAAGATGTATTTTCTGGTAAAGTCGATATTACCTTGACGACGGTAAATAAGAAATTTCAAAATCAATTAAAGTGAAATTTTGCGCGTTTAAGACTGATTTCGCATTGAAAATCCCACATAGACATCTTAAAATATGCAAGAATAAAAAAATTCTGTATGTTTGATTTCAAATAAATCGCAATAACATTTCAAACCTTAATATTTGTATACTGGTGATAAATTGATCTAGAGATTAACGTCTGGTTTTGTGAAATTACTTAAAGATAGTGTCAAAAAGTAGCTCGATGGTATGTCTGTACACCTTCAAAGTTTGTTTACTTTCTCTTTTGCGATCTTGAAAAATGCCTTTTCTCCTGACATCGCTTCATGTGCAATTTTGGGGTATTTTTCGATTTAAATCGCTTTTGCAAAAATCTCGTGAGAAACGGCTCGACGGATTTTTTGAAAACGTTCACCACGCATGCTTACCGATGTGCAAAATATTATCTGAAAGTTTTATTGACATTGATTCACTAGAACGCCTTTAAATTTATAGATGAAGACGACGTACGAACCGGCCAAAACGTTTGCGTTACAAATTAAATTCACTTTTTTAAGTTAGGCTCAGTAACGATTTCGAATCAATGCGCACTACATTCCTCCGTGATTGAAGCGATGTTTGGAAAAGAGGCAGTTCTCAAGATCGCATAAGAGAAAGTAAACAAAACTTTGAAGGTGTACAAACATAACATCAAGCTACTTTTTGACACTGTATCCATATCTATATCTATATCTATATCTATATCTATATCTGTAAGTAATTTCACAAGATCAACGTTTATCTCTCGATTAATTTAATACCAGTATACAAATAGTAAGGTGTGAAATGTTATTGCGATTTATTTGAAACAAAACGTACAGAATTGTCTTATTCTTGCAAAATATATATGCCATATACCATATTTTAAGATGTCTATAATATGGGATTTTCCGATTTCAAAATGTAAATATGGTCTCCAGAAAACTGTATCGAAACACCTATGAACTTTTCCTGTTAGTATAACAACTTACTGACGTCATGTATGGAAAAAGTCATACCCAAAAGCAATGTCACAGAACTGGGTTGTTGTTCGGGAACTGGATAGGAATAATGTCCAGAAAATTTTGCATTATTTGGCGATGATCGCCTCCTCGCCATTGCCTCCACATTCTTTCATCGAGGTAGGATTGCAGATCTTGCCTTCTTATTCCTCTTCTTCGTTTCTGTCCTTGTTTAAGGTTATTCCAACAGGACTCAACTTCTTGGGTGTGGACCCCAGTGGGTGGGTCAACAAAATTATCGGAATGAACGACAACTCTGTGCCTGCGGACATTTAGCAAGCGAGCAAGTCCCCCGTAGGCCCCCCAGTCGTCCGTGTGGACCTCACTCCCAGGCAGGAGGCATCTTTCTACTATTGGCAGAAGAGTTGCTGCGTTTCTTCGTTTAACCACTTTAAAATACCCCCGCGCAGGATGGTATTCAGTCGTAATCACTCCAAAGACCCACGCATCACGGACGGCCCGCCTTCCTCTGCCGTACTGCAAAGAGACAAAATGTATCAAGATACGTTACAGCCTCGTTTTCGACAGCTAAGCTATGGGAGGATACCGCGACTGTTGGCGCAATGGGCGCGCCGAGCGCGCGGTTAAGGATACGGCGTCAACCCGCACAAGGGGAAGTGGGAGGGGCGAAACTAAAACGTCACCTCCACTGAACTGGTCGAAAATCAATTGAAAGCGTACTATTTGAAGCGAGGGCCGTGATGCATCATACCACTAGCGGACAGGCTAGACACGAAGAAATTTAAAGAAGTTTATTCTTTTCCGCGTTATGGGCTAATTATGTAAGCATTGAGAACAGTAATAGTTAACAACACGACTAGGAATGTTGCACTAGGGAACTTAAGGTGGCTCCTAATAGTTTAAACATTCCTATCATGATACATCTATGATATTCAATCACAGCTACACCAGTAAAGTTAAGAGAAAACGTTTAGTACAGGTTTGTAGACACTTAACCAATGAACAAATTTAGGTGGCTACGACATCAAAATTTGTTACCATGGCAACGTAAAAAAGAGGCCAAAAAGACCCCAGTTTCAACCTTTTGAGGCCAATAACTTCAAAATTGCTCGGTGAAATTTTTTGATTTTTATATATTTTCGTCTTATAAACATAATAAACATTTGTGCCAATTTTGAAAAATATCTGTACATAGGATTCAGAGATATGTCATTTTTACATAAATTTAAGGTAGCTCTGAACTCTATGTACAGAATTTTTTAAAAATTTGTTAAAATGTTTCTCTTGCCAATTAAACAAAAATATATCGAAAACAAAAACTTTCACCGTGTAATTTATAAGTTATTCGCCTCAAATGGTCCAAAATAGCGTATTTTTGACCTCTTTTCACGTTGCCATGGCAACGAATGATGACGTCATTTGGATACCACTTTGTTGACTGATAAAAGATTTACTGGTTTCAAGTACAATATTTTTAGCCACACCATCGGGCTAGCTGTAATAGAATGCAAAAGATGAGAGGGCTGAACAATATGGAGCCACCTTAAGCAATCGGCCACGACGGCAAAGTCAGGAAAAACGTTTTAAGCTACTTATTGTGGAAACTACTTCGAAATTGTTCCAGCGCATTTGATCATATACACATGGGATATTTGTTGTATTGTCTAATGTGGCTGCACCGCACGAGACGGCGTTTAAGTTCAGAGAAAGAAAAGAAAATTAACCGTCGTGCGCTCGCACTTCTCCATAAACCTTGAATATTGCATCGGACAGACGGCAAATAAATGTGACAAACTCTAGAATTAAAAAAAAAAAGTGCGTTGTCATTTTTTGTGGTTGCTTAAGTTCTGTCAATAGAGCGCTTCGCCAATTTTCCCGTCGTAGCACGCGATTGAGAAACCTGGTTTCGTCCTGGGGCTTATACATTCCAAAATGCACTTTAACCCTATTTTGTGTTGTGGCCACGGAAACGTATCGTCTTTTTAAGGAGCCGAACAACGCACGCCGCCAAGTATGATCTACACCGTACTTGAGAAGGCACTTGACCAATGTGAAAAGAAAAGAGTGATTATAAGGCACATGTAGCAGCGTGATAAACATTTGCTTGGTATTGATAGCTTGTGTTCCAAGTAATACACCTTCTCGTCAGCTGTGAACCATGGTTGACTGAAGTATTATTTAAGAATCTCAAGTGCACATGAGTCAAGCTCTTGCTCATCTGCAACATACTTGGTTTGTATAGTGTGAAACCACCAATTATCGACAGCGACATCATAGTCCCTAATGCTTATGCTATGTTTCGTTTTCACTAGCTACATAAGGTGAACATAAGTGAACTAAGCGGAAGCATAATGAACAAAAACTTTTTTTATCCTTATGCTTATGTTTGCGCTAATTCTTATGTAGGGCCCGTTTCAACCTGGATATAAAGGTTGTTATGATTTCGCTTATGCTTATATGCAAAGGCAAAAGGTTTTAAAAATTTCACATTCTTAGTGTTTGCCCTTTGTTGGAGTGACGTACCTGCACGAAGATATACGGATGTACAATGCACTTTCCATTTTGTAAACCTGATAAATTGGATGAATCGTGAATTGAAAACCCAGAACGGACCATTGCGCACGTTTTTGTTTTCGTTTCGGCTAACATCGGAATGAAGGGTATGGTTTTCAGACAGTTTAGTCTGGTTATATAGGGTATTGCTATCAGAGATGTTTGGTCTAGAATAGGGTATCGTTTTCCGTAAAACTGATCGATTGGGTGAAGAATTTAGTCCAGACGAGGTTTACTGGCAAATGGGATTTAAAAATCGGTACGGCAGGCATTACGGCATTTTTACTGACCCCTGTTAACCAATAACTGTGATAGTGAACGAGTTTCTGGAAAATAGCGAGTCTGAAATAGATCTAGGATAGGGTAGGGTTTTTCGTTGTTTAGTCTAGAACAGGGTTGCAAAATGCAGCTAAAATGGTCTAGTATAGGTTGAGGGCCTCAGCGGCACACCCACAAATTTGCAGAGCACCCCCCCCCCCTCCCTTCCCGGCCTGAATTGTCAAAGGATTAAAAAAAACACGTGAATGTCACCTTTGCTTTATGGTTAAATTTGCTCTCGTCGCACTTGATAACTGCCGTTGGTCCGCCAAATGGTAATATTGGTCTGTTTTCGAGATCCACGGAGCATAAATCCTGAAGTCGTCTGCATATTTTGGACACCAAGCTTCGGCTTAAGTCCAGCGTTTCCGCTATCGATTTTTGGGGATGATCTTGTAGGAAGTAAAAGATTACCCGAAGGATGGTCCCCAACGGTATTTTTGGTAGTTCAGCAAACAAGCTGTTTGTTCGCAGGCTCCTTCTCTTTCGACAGCCACTGCATCTCCTTTAAAAAAAAGGATAGAGTTAAGAAAAATGTCACAATTTAACTTAGAACAAAATATTTTTTATGATATTTAAGACTGCTGTTGAAGGAGAAGAAACGGTATAAAAATGGTTTGTGAAATGTTTGTGAGTGCTACTCCCGCGTTGTTGGCCCGCCCAGTATCGACTCTATAATCATAGATAGGCATGATTGCTTTCCTGCTTTTGCGTTCAAAACAAAAATTGATTTTAATAGGTTAATCGTCTCCTGATTCCAAGTTACAATTTCAGTTATAACAATGCCCGACTGCACAAATATTAAACTTTTCAGTCGAGCTGTCCAATGCAACCTGTAACATTACATCGATTCTGATACCGTCAGGTGACATTTACTTTTCGCGCGATTTTAATTTCGCTGATTTCATTTCGCAGGAACAAATTCGCGAATTGGATTTAAGACTGGAAAATATATTGTCGGATCTTGGTTTTGCAAATACATGCAGTACTTGTATATACGTTTGTGACAACAAGAAAATAATGTTGTCTTGTTATCGCCGCCAAGTTGTATCACGTTTCGAGCATGTTCGAAACCTCTGCAAATTGGCGCGACAAATCGCGCCAAATAAATCGCACTGAAATCGCCGCGCCCGTTTACACATTCGCGAAAATTAAATTCTGTGAAATTTTCATTCATTTTCGTTTAAGGACGTTCGCGCCCAACATGTTCCCACGTACAGATTTTTTTAAAACTTGCCATGCAGTAAGGTGAAGATCAACTATTGCCAAAATGACCAAAAAATGGGGGGTCACCGTGCTCGTTTTCGAGATAAGGCGCATTAAAGACCATGCGTTTTAAGAAGTTTTCGTTATTTTAAGACGATCTTAGCTTACAACTATTAGCAATAAAAGAAGCTACTTTAGTGAAATTTAGATCAGGTAAACGTACTCAATTCAATACAACTAAGTCTATTACGTAAACTTTTGCATCTTATGTCGTTCCTTGAGGTAGAATAGGCTTAAATCAGTTCGGTGACTCCCAATATTTTTTGCATTTCTGATATCAGTAACTCATTATCAGACCGTAGCATAAGTTTGAAAAAAAAAATCTGACTTGTAGAAGATTTTCGCGCGAACGTCCTTAAGGATCTTATACGCGCACTACGTTTGTTATGAGTATTTTTCATTATAAACGACTATGAAAATCCTTGTCCCAAAAAGTGTCAAATACCCGCGTATCACATGGAACGAAATCGAACAAACTTTCCATCGAACTCAATCAAACGAAAGAATTTGACGCAGTTCAGCCATCGAACGAGTTTTGTGAGTTCGAAATTTGAGCTAAAATACAAAATAAAGAGTCTGAAGTAGATCCGTTGAACGCGTTAAACTTTAATCTATTTTCGCAGAAACATCACATTATTACGATGTATTATTGTACTTTATGGTGCCGTTTTTCGCACACATCTTTCGAAACAGAAGCAAATGCGATGGATAATAAAACATGCAACTATCGCGCGACAAAAATTGCACCAACAAGTGCGACCAAAATTCTCCAAAAAGTCGGCTGTGTAAGGTCCCGTTTACACATGCGATTTTCGACGCGATTTTTGTCGCGCTCTCCAATGCAACATTTATCGTAAGTATAAACTACTGGCGATTTCTGGGCGATTTAGATGCGACATTTACTACAATATCCCAAAAGTCGCCGCCAAGTTGCATCAGGCTTCGAACATGTATGAACAGTCATGTTCGAAACCTCTGCGACACCGCGCGACAAATCACTCCCAAATCGCACTGAATTCGCTGCTAGTTTACACAGGCGATTTTAATATGCAACTTGCGCGCGACAAAATTGCACCGGATAGTGCGACAAAAATTGCAGAAAAAAATCGACTGTGTAAACGGACGGGCCTTAAGATCTGCAGCCGTTCTGTGAACAGAAAAGTCTTTTTCCTTGGTAAACAATCAACGCAGTGATATCTTCACAGGGATAAGAATAAGCTTAGAAACATGGAAAAATAAAAGAAACAAGAATTCAAATCGACTTGATTCAGTTTTAACGCCGGATCAATTTACGTACCACTGATAAAGAGTTCAAAAATCGAACATTCGATTTTGTTTCATCGATTCGCGTTTTTCTTTTGTGGGTTCCACGTCTTTCCATGACCGAACTTAATCGTACTCTTCCATTCGATTGACTTCGAAAATCGAACTCTCGATTTTGTTCGCCTCGAATTTTTTTTTTTTTTTGTCAGTTCGATCGAGTTTCGATGGCCGAACCCTATCGAACTCGAGTTCAATTAAGTTCAAAAACCAAACGTTCGATGTGATACGCATGGCAAATAGAAAGATTGAGAAATAAACGGTTTTCAGTCGTTGTAGCATGGTGCGATCCCTTGATTGTAGCTCAGAAAGGAAAACGAAAGAATTGCTCACCATTGAAAACCATCCACGATTGACATTCCTTTCCTTAAGTTCCATTCCTCGATTACACTGCGCGAACTGTAAAGGATCTTGCAGTAGTTGGCGCCTTTGAAGCCATTCGATCAAATCTGCTCGCGGTCCTCTTTCCAAATCGATGATCAGGTCCAAGTCCATATCTACTGAATAGTAGAACAGAATACTTGCAAAGAGCGAATGTTTAGATCTCAAGAGCCGAATGGGGAATGGAAAAACTGGCGGCAAGACCGCGACGTCAAATTTGTCAAGTCTATTGTTATGCAATTCAATTGTTTTAAAATTCACAACATCTTTTCACCATCACACGATCATCGTGAATCCATTGAACCAGAATTGCAAGCCTAATTAAGAAAATTAATTACTTTTTCTTCATAACAAGCTCATGAGTGTTAGTGTAGGTCAGTGGTGCTTGTGCTAATACTATAGGAAGCCACTTAACGCGGGTCCTTAACTGCGAAACGATGTTGCACGATTTTGTTTCAGTATCTCCGCGACTTAAATCGTTTTAAAGAATCAACAATAAAATAAAATTATTTGATTCTTTTGTGAAGTCGTTTAACGGTTTTAAGTCAGGCGCCTGGATTGGGTCGGATTGGAGTGACTGGAAAATTCTCGAGTGAAAAAAAAAATGTACGTCATTAAAAGTGAAGCCCGAGTTCTTCTGACAAATGACCTAAGCTGTTTTCAAGTACTTTTTAACCTTTTATACAATGAACAAGTTATCTTATTTCATTTGATAAAACCGTCGTGTTTCATCGACAGTCAACAACAGTTTCTTCAGAAACTAATCCCTTACATACTCTGGGTAATAGAGGTTTAATATTTTTTTTCAGTCAAAACCGGCGTGCGACGCGGCTTATTCCACTTTAGATAGGGTAATTGTCTCCAATATTCGTAGCATGAAGCGACAGGAAGTCCATCCCCCTGGATCGGATGCCATTGCAGGTACGCTCGTACCCATTTATACCAATGCACACCTGGATGTAGGGAGGCACTGTTAGAGAAAAGTGTGGAATTGTCCAAGAACACAACACGATGACCCCGGCCAGGGCTCAAATCCAGAGCGATGTAAAAGGTAGAGCCTACCTTCTATCGCTCAGAAGGAGGTTGGACACCTATTGAGAATATTATAACGTAATGTCGACACTTAAGAATTTTATTTCAATAAATGTTAAAGTATAGAAAAGAAAATCTAAAATCCCCACTCAGGATTGAACCTGTGACCTCAGCTAGGCCTAGACTTACATAGGCTACCGTACCATAGCATCACCTAGCTTCTCGGGTTTAGGCCTAAATTTAACTATGTAAACTGCTAACCCCAGCCTCAACTGAAAGCACCAGTTACTCCGTTATATAAATCTCAATAAGCTGTCCGACCTCCTTCTGAGCTATGGAATATAGACTTTTCCGATCTAAAAGGAGCCATGCGCAATGACCATTGCATTAGGGCACCGCGACCGTTTAGGGTACCCTTACAAAATTTTTATGAGATTCCTGGCAACGTTTGGGTGTTCTCTCGTACACAGAGATGCGATTCGCAATGTTACCGTGGAGACATGTTTTCCATGAAATAATAAATGGAATAAATAAAAATTTAAAAAAATGAAGCCATAATTAAACAAAAGATAAGTGAGCTGCAGGCAGTTATTTTCTTTGCGCTTTTTTCTGCGGCCTCTCGGTGAAAACAATTTTTGGGTCTGTAGGGCCAATTATCCCTTTTCTATGGACGACTTCTCAAGTACTAGTAGGGAAACAGTTGTGGGGAAGTCCGGACATCTGACCAGTAAACAAAGCTCTTAGACGAATAGTAAAGATATAATCCCTAACGACGTCAACTTAACTCTCTGAAATGACTCTGAGAGGTGTGACTGAAGTTTGAGGTGACGGGGGTAGGGTGTGGCAGTTACTGCAGGGGAATATTGTCCTACAAAAATCCAATAAATGGAAGAAACGTCACGAATAGCTTACACGCCCTGAAAAAAAAAAATACAAATCCTTGCCCCCTCTCAATGGTTGTCCCTAATAAGAACACCCATGAGCAATGCATTTTGAATAAGGAATTATTTATTTATTTTTATATATTTATACACTAACAGCGATCAAATGATTTTTTTTAGCAAAGCGGCCACATGTTTATTGCTTATTCAGGACGCGTCTGTAAACAGAATACTTGGGAAAATCCTGTTTTTTACCATCTCACGATGGTTTCTACTCAGTTAAATACAGTCTTGATCAGGGAAGTCAATTAAGGCACTTGCGGGGGTACTTCCTCTTTTCGCGGCACTAATCATGTCTCGCCATCTACAGAAAGACAAAAACAAAAAGTTGTCGGGGTAACTTACGTAATTATAAAATTAAAATTAGCATCCTGTGCACACATTTTTTTTTTACACGAGCCCCAAAGATAGCCCGTCTCCGGTTTATGGATATTAGCCGTCAAAACTAGTTCAGAAGAATATATGTAGCTTTGGCGCGCGCGCCTTAGCCGAGAACGGTTGCATTAATTTATCGGCAAATTACAGGAACTGACAGGAAGAGGTTGTTCCAGAAAAAGTTTATGCAAAAAATACACAAAGTTAGGTAAGTCTAGTAATGTTTATACGATTTTTACAACACCGCGCGCTGTGTTGATAATTAACATAACGGAAACAGTGGTATCCTATTTCTATCACTTTGTAACACCGCCGGCCCATTTGGAGTGGTGTCAATTTTCTATCATAACGACTCGAAGACGCGTTTTCTACCTCATTTGCCATTTGCTGATCTTGGAGTTAAGATGAGTGCTACTTCTAGTAGCAGTGACACAGATCCCGATCCCGTTGACCGACTGATGTTTAGCCGAAGGGCTTTTACGCGGACGTTTGTCCATCTGGACAAACGTTTTAAAAAGGTTCCAACTAGAAGTGAGCTTAAAGCGCTGAAAGACGCAGGCAGAGTTAAAGATCTGGCGTTTACGAAAAATAACTCTGTCGGCGACATGGAAAACCTATTGCTTTCGTCGTTTAGCTCGCTATCGGGAGTTGACCTGTCTTGGTAAGTGTTCTTCCTCATAAATCTAACCGTGTCTCTTAATGAAAACGCTCCATTTACCATTTTTACTATCAGATTTTATCAGATGTTTTGCGGTTTAACCCGATTCCTGCCGATTTTCCGTTCTTGCAGTTTAAGATTTATAACATCATACGACAAAGGCCATAAGATGGCAGTTATATTCCAAAAGGTGCCAAGTGGAAAACAGATCATGGAAAAGTTCACTGGATCGCAGAAAAAAATATTTATGCACTGGAAACGTGCACGAGGTTAGTCAGCCCGTTAATCCCCTTCCATCGTGACGACCGAAGTTTATAGCATCGTGTGAATAATACGAAGCATATCGTTTAGAAAAGCGTACAAATAGCAACAACTCTAATGCGACCCACATGGTAGCATTGCATACAATCTTAGAGCAATCTTGTTTTTAGATATTTGGCCTCCACGCAAGCAATCGAATCGCTAGCAAAATGATATCACACCCTCCACACGTGCCTCGTGTCTAGCGCTTGCGCACGTACGTGTTCTTCGAAAAAAAATCGTAAACGCGCCAGTTTTAAGAATAATATGACAAACTGTCTATCAATAGAAAGATAATAGATAAAATAAAATAATAAAATAATTTTTCCAACTTTTTCTGTAACAAACAGCAAGACCGAAATAGCTACACAGTGTCATTCACAAGGGTCAATACTTTTACGGCATATCTGAAATAGATTGACCACGAATGTCATGACAAATTTTGTATTGCAATAGCATGAAACCTGCAATATGCAAACACCATATGAAGCGACCCCATATTAGGAATTTTCCGGGACTGTTGCAAATGTCCGCTCAGTAGAGGGTGACTGCTTAATACAGGTTTGACTGTAGTTCAACTACATTGTATTTTTTGCATTGTGATACAGTGAAACCTGTTTTAAGCAGACCCCATATTAAGCAGCATCCTCCATTAACACACCAGCTTGGATCCTGGAAATATATTTCCATATTTACTGTAAATTGAACCCTTAAGTGGACATGTACATCAAAATTAGGCCATTTTGTTACATGAAACCTATATTAAGGGGACATATAAAGTGTTTTTTAGAAATTTTTTTTATCACAGTAGAATTTAAGTTCATTAATATATTAGATACAGGTGGTTTGACTGTATGTGTCATCACTGAGTAGCAGAGAGGGAAATGCATGAATATAAAAATTGGTCCCTTGCAAAGTCAAATTCCCCCCCCCCCCCGCCCCTCTCTATGAGCTAATTAAATCGCACAATGATGAGTAATAAAGATCCCAAGCATAAGACTTTTCAATAATTCATTACACACAAAAAAAACATTTGAGGAGTAGTATTAGAGTTGGGGGCACCAGATCAAAAAAATATTTTTTTGATCTGATACCAACCCAACTCTAATACTACTTTCCATATGATGGTAACCAGTTTTTTGTTTCCATTTAACGTAAAACATCTATGCAATGGAACAAAGATAGTTTCCCAACCGTGGGAATATTTATTGTGATGAAATGAGTCATCAGATTGTAAACAGGATGGAGTTATCGGTGTGTGACATTCTCGGAAAAAACAGGGGAAGCCCCCTATGAAATGAAGTCATCCAATGCTATTGTTTTCTTATCTTAAAATTCGTTTCCCACGCGTGGGAAATAGGAAGTTGATGATGTCATAGGGGTTTTCCGATGAAATGCTTTATATTTTTCGTATTAATTTGTGAAACTTTTCAGTGAAAGTCATTTGTGAAGTTTAGAGAAGATGCCTTACTCTCTGAAAAGAAACAAATATCTTCTCCAAATGAATGAATACTGATATGTTAAAAGGTAAAGAAATATTATTTTAGTTGTTAATAGCATAATGTCCATATGCGTGACTTGTTACACCATTATCGTGAATATACCGCTTATCATCGAAGCAAGATAATGACACTTTATTAAGCTCATAGCTTCCAAGTTGATGGTTATTGCTTCGGATTGTTTTCATTGTATGATACATTTGCTTGTTATTAAACAGAACCTCTTTATAATTTTCATGTTTGATGTCATTTTTTACGACATTCTTTTTTATTCCTTTGGCAGTCTTCCCACCGTTATCATTGTCTTTTATGTAGCTATACATTTTTGATCTTAATCCAACGAATTCACATATAGGAACTCCCGCGGCTTCATCTTTGAATTTACCGATTACTTTTTTATTTGTCTTATCAAAATATTGTGAGCTTTCAGGGTAGTCGCTGTTATCAAATTTGTCTTTATCATTCCACAAATCTTGGTATACATCTTTAGCTTCGATTTCATAAGTCAAGCTGTCGGTGTCAGTGAATAGTAGTCGAGCTTTGTTTCCATACTGCTGTTTTATATAGTTATAATGAAAATCATACATTAATACCTTACTGAGATCTAGGATACACATAACTACATATGCCGGCCTGTTTAGGGTTAGTGTTTCTTTGATCTTATGAACGGCTACAAGGTTTTCATTGAAGATCTTACTACTTACATAAGTAGGTTTAGCAGCCATTTTTAATAGTTTCTTTTCATCAGTTACTAATCTGACATCAACTCTCTTTCTTAAGTTTTCCATTGTTTTACCAAAAACACTATTATTCATAAGTTTGAAAAAATCTTTTTCAAAAGCATTTTTAGCATTCTTTCGTTTGTTGGTGTTGAAGTCAATGTATTGTTTAAGCCAAGGTGACTGATTAAATTCTAATACTCGATGAACTTTAATGACTTTTAATCCAAGATCTGTATATAATTGAAGGTTTCTATAATGTAGAACGTATTTTTCTTTGTTTCTTAAAGTTGGAATCAGTTTTTGTACGAGACCTGTTGATATATTATATTTATTCGCAATGTTTTTACAATATTCAGACAACATGTCTTTAGTTATTTTTATCTTTTCTGGTCCTAATGGGTAGTCATTGTGAAGATTATGCAGTTCTTTGGAATATTCTAAATCAACTTCTAGTATCAAACCCTTTTTACTGTCTTCTTTGTACTTATCCAGGTTAATATTGTCAATCTGGTTTTTAGTCATCCATCTAAAACCACCAGTTGGTAAATATTGACTCATTGCCCAACCATACAGATTGTTGGCATCAAGATACATGATATACTTTGAGGGCGCCTTCTCATCGTATGTTTTCATGTATTTATTATTTGACTTTCCGTATCGATTGGCTATATATGATATACCACCACGCATACCCTTTTCAATAAATTGGAACATATCTATATCAGTCATTAGTTCTAGTTTTATATTAGTCATTTTTAGCATAGCATCCCATGACAAACCAGGATATGTGAAATAATGACATGGATCAAGTTTATAGTATTCTAAGCATGTTTTCCTAAAGGATTCAAACACATCAGCTAATAGAAGTATATCAGATTTCAAATACAAGTCATGATACTCACCCATTGTTTTAAGCATGAATGTTTCCCATACAGTCTGAGCATGTTGATAATCTTTATTGCTTACATGCTCATTATTCATGATACTAAAAAAGTCTTCTTTTGTTGGTAGTTTTTCATTGAATTTATCAAAACTGTCCATGTAGTCATAAGGATATATTCCTTTTCGAGCCATCAAATCAATTTTTTCACCTTTGAATTTTTGAGAGGTACATTTTAATGATTCTCTTGGTAAATTATTTACTAGTTTTTCCAAACTAGAGCTCATGAATTGGAAACTATCAATGAAGGTAAGATGATTACCAAGCATGAAAGCCATATACTTCTCCATGTTGTTAGGTATGGCATTGATATTCATCTGTTGCTCTTCTCCTTTATTATTTTTGTATGTATATTTCTTTACAATAGTACCAATCTCTTGCATTATAAAATGGCTGTCATAACCTCTCAAATTATGGAATATAACAGGAATTTTTATCTCTGCTGGATTTACTCTGAGTTTCAGATTACATTCTTGATGAGCAGAGCCTCTGTATTTACCAGTGATGTGACAATGGTCTCGAACTCGAATGTCTTTGTCAGTATATTTTTTATCACAAATATGACATTCTTTGGCTTTTCGAAATTCGTCTTCATCATCTTTTGTCATTTTTAATGGTTTGTTAAATTCCTTTTTCATAATATTTTTACAATACTTAACTTCTTCTAGCATCTTTTCCATAAATTTATAAACAGCCTTTTCACCCCTATAAGATTGAACCTTCTTAGTATACCGATCATTATAGCAACAAACCACTTTATAACCATATCCACAATCTGTATGTTTTTGATAGGCTTCTATATATGATTTGTCATTATTGGGTTGGCAACCATGTATTTTTTCAGTGATAGCTTCAAAATCGGCATAGATCACAAATGGTACTGGTAGTTGTTTATGGAAGTTGTTGAATTTTAGTATGTTGTTATTTTTGTCAGGCATTTTTATAGCTTGTGTGCCATTCACTTGTATACAGTTTTCTTTATGATTAGTTAATACTCTTTCAGAGCTGAAGCATTGAAGACAATACATGCAGAAATGTTTTCTTTCTTTGTGTTTTGTCTGATTGTACATTAACTTGTTGAAATCTTTGATCAACACATAGTGCTTGTTTTCATTTTCAGTTATAAGAAGCAGATTCATATGGTCTTCATATTTTTCTTTTGAGACATAAATTGGATATGGTTGTTTGTCTTCATATCCAAATACATTGATATTGATATTATTCTGTTTCTCAATTTTATTATACTGTTTTTGATTGACTGGAAATTCAATTCCTGAGTAATTCAACTTTTCAAGAAATTCTTTATCACATTTTTAAATTCTCTGTGGGTATTTTTCTTGGGAATTCAAATGTCTGATGTGACACCACCTAAAGCATTCATTATCCTCATTTTTCATATTTATCAATCCCTTTGCACTGTTTCTGAGTTCTTGTGGTAGTTTAATGTATGAAGAGCCTCTCATTGGTTGATATTTTACTATGTTAATATAATGATTATCAACCGATTTAACAGTCCAACCAGACCCTTCAGATATCCATTGAGCTATCTTATTCAAGATTTGCTGTTTTGACAATTGTAGTGATTTAGTAATTTCTAGATTATTTATGATTGTTTGAGCTAGACTGTTGAAATATGCGGTCTTATACACTATTTCTCCGTCTGACATTTTTGTAAATGTTACCTTAAGCGTTTCAACAAATTTCAGTCCTTTCATCGATGTTAATATGTTTATGAGCTGGTATTCAATACCCTTTCTAGTGTTTTGTAGTTGAACTAATGGGTCTTTATCGTTTTTAATCGTGATTTCATAGGATTTAGTATAACCTTTTAGAGCTTTGTCTGTTTACTCTATTTTAGTTCTTGGAGCAGGAACTGGTTTTTCTGCAACTGACTTTTTAGTTCTAGGTGCTGGAACTGGTTTATCCTTGAATTCCAATGGTGGAAGAATTATATTGTTTTCATAATCTTGGACCATTTGATTTACACTCTTACGAGGTGCTGGCACTGGTTTGTAAGTTCTTGGTGTTGGAACTGGTTTGGTATCATCTACCACAATAGTTTTAGGCTTCTTATTCTGTTGCTTTAAAAGCAATTTGATTAGTTGAGACTTACTCAATTTTTTTAATTCTGATTTTTCCAATTCCAATTCCAATAATTATATATAATATTTCTTTAAGTCATTTTCATAGTGCGTTTATTTTTGGAATCATTTTTGAAATAATTTGAGATAGTTATATATGATTGGTCATATATGATTATCTTTTTATGATATCCTTGTGTTATTCGTTGTTGTATTTTTGTGAATTCAATTGATGAATCATAGTTTTATTGTGTTTATATTTACTTGCAGGATGAAAATATTTATTACATTCAATACAATGATATTTATTATCTGGATTGTCATTATACTTCTTACAATAAAGACGTCCCATAATACGTTTTTCTTCATCGGTCATATACTTTTTAGGTCTTCCCCTTGATTGTTTTACCATTACTATATAGTATGATTATTTTTTAAGTCATTTTAGTGCGTTTAAATATGGTTGATAATAGCCAGAAACATTAATATTTTTGGCTACCAATGAATAGCGAATGCAAAGATATAAATATCTTAGAAATTTCTGGGATACTTGTAAATAGTAACATCTCTTTAAACCTTTTTTAAAGCCAAGTCTCATTAATCAAATTTGCATTACTTGTTGTATTCACAGGTGTAAAAATATTATTTTCACGTTTGAGATATTTGACATTATCCACTTTGGTTTGTTTCAACACATTACATTCATCATCGTATCTATTGTTTTCTATCTCATTGCAGATAATATTCAATAACTGTTTCAATGTTATATCTTCATCAATTTCATGTATTTTTTTATGATAAAGTTTCAATAATTTCTTTTTATATTGTAACAGATCCAATCTACGCTCATTATCATATATTTTATCATGAAGATTGCCTATTTCATCTTCACATTCCTGAATTTGAAAATTTATTTTTTTGATATATTTCTCAATGCCACTCATGATATATATAAACATTATATATTTTTGACATCTTTTAACGGTATCCATGAATTAAATTCTTTTGGATAACCAGACCATGATACCAAAGCTTGTTTTTTCTTATAGTCTCTTTTGATAACCTTATCTATACGAAAAACATCTTGTTTAGCTTTCAATAACTCCTGTTGATAGAAACTCCCTTGTATCTCTTCATCATTGAGATCCTTTAGTTTGTAAGTGACTGGTGTTGTGTTTTGAATTTTATCAACAATAAATATTTCTTCGCTAAAATTGCTTGTATAACCCTTATCAAAAACTGGTCTTTTGTATTTGCTTATCCTAACCTTATCGCCTTTTTTGAATTTCGGCTTCTGTTTTGATGTTTGCATATCACCGTATAAATTGAAATATACTAAACCTTCATTCTTCTTTTTGCTTGCTTCAATAGGTTTCATTTTAATACTTGAATGCTTTGTACTGTTGTATTCATTTAATAGTTTTGGTAACATGTCTAAATATTGTGTTGTATTTTGAGCTGTAAATTGTTTCCACATTTTAGATTTTAATGTTCTGTTAAATCTCTCAATAATAACAGCTTTACCTTCATTGAAAGTAGAATACATCTCAATATTATTTTTCTTTAGCCAGTCTTTGAAAGTTTTATTATAGAATTCAGACCCTTGGTCTACCCAAATAAATTTAGGTTTCCGTTTGGATTTTTTAATAACATCATCAAATGATTCAGTAATTGTATTACCTGTTTTATTTTTAATAGGGATGCTCCAAGCAAATTTTGAAAACACATCAATGATGTTTAACAAATATCTATATCCTTTATTCCATTTTGAAAACTTCTGCATTTCTACAAGGTCAGCACTCCAAATATCATCTATTCCATTAACAATAACTCTTCTTGTTTTAAATTTTCGTTTGATTGGCTTATGTAATTCATCGGCTAATTGTTGAGCCCAATCATTTTTACTCAACGCCGCTTCAAGTTTTTTGACTTCCTTTTTTGTTTAACACCAAGACCTAATCCAAGTTTTTGTTTTACATCAATCGTGTTTCTAGCCAACCAATGACCCCATTGTCTTTCATTGTATGGTACGTTGTCTAAAGCTTGAACCATTTTTCGGTCTGCCTTATTTTTACATTTCCTATCATCCTTGCAGACTGAATAATCGACATCGTGCTGCATGGCAATGGCATCCGTTCTTCCTGTAGGTTGGTCATATATTTCTAACATTTGGCCAGTTGTTGGGTCATATTTAACTTGACTCTCTAAATCATTATAAGGCCCAGTATATTTATGACCGGGTAATGTCCACCCTCCTTTTGGTTTCGGAAGCTTCCCAATGGCCTTATGAATATCAATCCCACTACCTTTATGCAATGGATCTAGTTTCTTACTAATATCTGAAGTTAAACTATCTAAGGCTTGATCCAGATATTTGTTAGCCATACCTTTGATCTTTTGTTTAGCAAAATCTGATTTAATAGCCTTTGAAGCACCAATTCTACCTAAATTATACAAACCTTTTAAAGCGCTTTTAGCTGCTATTTCACCAAGACTGTGACTACCTTCTATATTTAAAAAGCCCCCATCTTGTGAGGGCCCAATTAGTTTCCCTGTTTTTGTTTTATAAATTTGGTTTTTGTAATACCACATTCAGCACAAGTGCATTTTAGCATAATTCGACCATTTTTAGTTTTCACATAACGTTCGCTTCCTTGAATGCATTGAGTGAATTGTTTCTGTTTCACACAATAACTTTTCGTCATTTATATATATGAGTTAGATATTTTTGAAATAATGTTCGAGGAATCTCTCATTCTTCATTGTGTCATATATGTCAAATACTTGCAATAAATTATAATACGAATTCCCCTTATTCATTTCGTTCAGAAAGTATAAACAGAAGTAGCCACATGTAGACGTTTTTATGTTTTGGATTTGGTTGTTTTGGTGAAGCAGTGTCATATTCCTTCTTTTCGCATGATTTACGATCTCTTGAAATGGAGGCATACCGAAACTATCAAAATAATTTATCACGTTGTCTTTTACATAAGTTGTAACCCAATGAGATCCTGCCATATAACTAGGTTCTAGATTGTAAATAAATAACGCTTGGCTATGATTATGTGGAACTCTTTCATCCCTTGACAGAACATCACTGATTGGGATGTTTAAATATCTGCACCATTTTATTAGATCATGATTACTTAACGGGATGTCTTTGTGGAATTTCGGTTTTACAGTGTTGCTCCTAGTAGTGGGATGCCATTGAATGGGCTGTTTCTTCCGAATAGCAAGCCTTGGCCTCTTTGGCCTCTTTTCCCTGTCTTTTTTGTTGTTGTTTTTTTTATGCCCATACCGATCATATTACCAGGCCAACTCCCATAAAATGGAGGTGGTTGTCTGTATATGCCGAGTCTTGGAGCACCACTACCAGCTTTTTTCTTACTAGTTCCGATTCTAGGAGCACCACTACCAGTTTTACCCATCAAAGTATTTAGAAGGAGTGGGACTCCTATGCTTGCTAACAAAGTTCCGAGGAATCCACCTGATTGTGTTTTTGTGGGTCGTACATGAACACCTGATCCTGACTGAAGAGCATTCAATATGTCCTGTTTTTGTTTCGTTGTTAAAAGATGCTTATATTCTATCAGCTTATTAATTTTATCTTGGGGTATAAGAAAACCACCCGACTGTATACCTCTTCCAGATATTGCTTTAACCACTTGAGAAGCACCTTCAGAAGCCAAGCCGGCTAGAGCTGATAGACCAAGGGTTTTACCAATAGTAGGTAAAGCTGCACGTCCAAGGGTTAGAATGGTAGTTAACAAACTTCCACCGACTTGTTTTCTAATATTTGTTTTCGCAAGCTTAATGTCCATACCTTTACCCAATTTCCGATTCTTCTCCAACCTTTTTTTTTACCATTGCTGGGACATATAGAGTATCATTCCCATGAAGAGAGTCGTTTGAAAGCCTGAGAACGATCGTTTCCCTTTTATGGAAAGCATTGCTAAGATTTTTCTTTTGATTGTCAGACAATTTCACATTAATCTCATAAAGTTGAGTCATTCGTCGTATATAATATATGTTATATAATTATCCGGTTATAAAACATATATGAAATAAGGGTATCATTATTCATTTATTTATTCATTTATTCTTTTATTTATTCATTTATTCATTTATTACTTTTTACACTATAACCAATTCATTTCCCACTTTGTCAATGACAACTGTCTCTTCATATAGAACTATAGCATGTATGCTGAAAGGACTATTTCCAGCACTATTGGCGTTCAGTTTATACCTGAAGATCAACTGCTTTGGGTCTCTTGTTACTTTCTCTGTTTGATATGATAGATCGAAATAGATTAGTGGATAGAGACCATTGTAATTCGATAGGTTAAGCTGTGTACCGCTGTTGTAATCATTCTTTCTCATACCATAGGACATTAAATCATTGAAGATCCTTACTTTTGATTCTGAATCGTATTCAGTCTCTGGGTAGAATACTCCATTGCCGTATTCCAATCTGCATGTTGTAAGACTGCAAGCATTATCACCTGAATTTACTTTAAAAGTGTCAAACAGGTACGGATTCGCCTCTGCATTGTTTGTTTTAGCTCTTTGTAGATATACAAATATAGCCTTAACATTATCAATACTGGATGAGATTTGGAAGAATCCACTACTATGTGTTGGTGCGGACACCTCATACATTTCTCTCAGATATGTCAATTTATCATCTTTCAAAAAAGAACTAACAAACTTATCATATAGACTGTCCTTAGGTGTCAATTTTGGTACCCAAAGTAGTAATCTATCAATAACAACTCGTCCGTCATCTGCTGCACCTGCCTTAAATATTAATTCATTGTCATTCTGTAACTTTATATTAAACTGAAGTTGCATTGGGACTAACATTCGACCCTCTAGCTCTTCGAAGAAACTGTAACGATTAAGAGGTATGACTACATTGACATCATGGTTACCTGTCGTTAAAAGACGTCTTGACTCAAACCCAGTATTAGTATCGGCTGTAGTGACATCTGTGTCCAAATACCATAAAGAGTTTTTAGCAACACTACGAGCAAAATCGTCACTATATTCAAGCAGGTTCTTTACAGAAGTCACTTTATGGAGATTATCAGTATCATACACAATTTTCCCAGCACTTTTTATCATGATGTGACTAATCAAACTATGGGCTCCATTAATAACTGTCACCGTATCATCAGCATAGGCTGTACCATCAGCCAATATTTGTACCTGGAACTGGACCTCGAAATAAGCATTATACCAATCGTAGAAACTCGATCGATCATTAATTGTAAATTTATACCCATTTTTCACTTGGTGTTGATTGTTAGCTGGGGCTCTGATTACATCATCAAGTTGGAATCGCACCAACTCATTTCTTTGTAGAAATTCACTTGTTCTGAAAGACATTATATTATTATGTTAGATAATTTTACAATTATATACCATAATTTTGTAATATATAGATGTTTTCAATCATTTTATTGATTCTATACTACTCTTACTCTACGCCTTCTTTTCACACCAGATCCAGATATCAATCTATTGAGTATCATATCAGTACTTTCATCTTGCTGTTGCTGTTTAATGGGTGAGGATGGAACATTTGCCGTTTGTCTTGCAGCTCCTTTTCTCAAATTTGCCAATCTTTTCATTATTAGGTCTCCTGACTTCTGTGATACCGCATTACCCAGTCGCTCACCTGCATGCGATATCCCCGATTCTAATGCCTTCTTTGCTATTGGCTTAGCAAATTTCTTGAAAACAGCTGATGCCACACTCTTCAACGGTTTGAAAATATTATCAACGATAAGCCCAGACCCTTTGTGTTGATATACAAATTTACCAAGTTTTGGATGGTAAAATCTTTTGAATTCATATGGTTTCATTTATACTATTATGTTATATTATTCTAAACTTTTCAGAATTAGTGAGAAAGATGTATCTGCTCCATTCAGGTTAACTAATCTTCTTTTTCCATCGGTGATATAAATCCTTATACTAGAAATCGTATTCTTATTCACAGGATTGTAGGTGACTCTCCGGGGTTCTAAGGTGAATGAATAACTAGGTTGGAGAACACTGGTTGAGAAGGAATAAATGATGTCGGTATCTTGACCATCCACCAGGCTAGCATTAATCAGATCGCAATGAACATTGAGGACATCTGTATCTTGAGATAGATTTGGAACCCTTGGTCCAATGTTTGTCCCACTTGTTAATACTTTCTTATCGAACCCGATTAGGTCATTAAAATTACTTGCTGTCAAATCAAGCCGATAACTCTGAGCTAATGTAACCGTGACCCTAAATGTTGTATTATCGAATTCAAGAGTGATAGGATACGTATCACCAGTTTTTGTTATATCTTTAATATATGTATTGAAGTCTGTATAATTCCATACTCCGGCTGGAAAGGTGATGTTGTTAAATGTTGAACCACTATCGGAGCTATATTTGATTAATTGATTGTTGTATCCAGCATTAACATTAAACCATGTAAAACTCATATTGATAATTCTGTTAAGACCAATAACATATTGCATATTACTATCCAAAATTATAGGTCTAGTAAATTTTGTTGTAAAATCCTCAGGTTTATTATTCCCTTGATTTTTTACACTATAAGATGATAATACTATCTCTCGTTCCATTTATATAATAAAGTTATATTAATTATATTTTGAAATATTGACTAAACAATTTATTATATTGCGGTCTTTTGATTGTCGACATTTTCAATAATGTGTCCAATATAGTTACTCCCATATTTCGCATCTCAATGCTGGTATTCCCTGCCAATCTTTCACCAATAATCAATTCCAATTTTTTCAAAAGCTGCTTTATATCATTATAAAACATAATATTTCCACCTCTCTGTTTTTTCCCCGACTCTTGATCCCGGAACCTTTTATTGTTTCCAATTTAGTATTATAATGTTTTATGTATTCATTTAAAGTAACTCTTGCGTTGTCTATTCTTTTGTTCCGCACTTGCCTTTCACCTGATGATATCTCCCCCTTATTCTATTGTTTTGTAACATTTGCTTTATAGCCTCTTAATTGTTTCCTTTTTGTGTTGGCCACCTTTATTATCTTTTTAAGATAGGCCCTAGTTTTTTGGTTTGTCATTTCTGGTTGATTCAATCTCTTATCCACATTTTCATAATCCATAACACCCATATCATTTAAAATCTCATTACTTATATCTTCATCGTATAATCCATAGTCGATCTCTTCGTCGTCATCATATTCTGGTGGTAAATCAAGTTACTGAGGGAAGTACTGAGGATCAACATAAATCTCCTTCTTTCCTTCCATAAGATCTTGTAAAGATTCTTCATGTCGGAGGTTTTGGCACCAGTTGTTTATCTTGCTGTTGTGGTACATAATCACCAAAATCAATCAGACCTTCTACATCCATGTCTTCATATGGATCAACTTCAGGCATATAGTCAATACCAGGCTCACCTTTCTTAGGTGGTCGCTTTTTTCTCTGAGGCATCCTTAAATCTAAATTACTGTCAATAACATCATCTAATTTACTAGTCACTGGTTTAAATACCTTCGCCAATGACTCCTGACTGGTCTGCTGACTAATATCATGTTTTGTAATTGTATCATGAACATAATTGATCTTATCCCCTAATTCAGATTTCCTCTTTGCAAGTTCTTTCCACTTTAGTAAACTCATTTATTGTTATATTATTACATTACATAAAAATGAAAATCATATATAAAAAATAACGTTTTACACTGTGTTCTACATCGTGATCTACACCGTGTTATATTGAAATAATATACCCATATATTATATAATGAAAATACCAAATTACGACGTTAAAGACGATGTTGTCTCAAACTTTAGACAAATATATGATTTCATGCCTAATCAATGTTTTAGGATGCTGGTTTGTGGCCCATCTAGTTCGGGAAAAACAAATACACTGGTGCATATGATCCTCCATCTATTGTATTTTGATAAAATATACCTGTATGCGAAAAACGTAGAGCAGTCGAAGTACCAAAATCTTTTAGATATGTTCCAGCCAATAAGTGATGAAGTTGGTTATGATGTTATTGAAGCAAGTAATGATGAGATTATTCCCGTTGAAAACCTTGACAGTGACTCACAGAAAATTGTCATTTTCGATGATTTCGTATGTGATAAAAACCAAAAACCATTAGTCGACTATTTTATACGAGGGAGACATAAAAATTGTAGTGTGATTTATCTGAGTCAAAGCTATTATAAGACACCAAAAGACATAAGATTGAACTGTTCACATTTCTCTATTTACGAATTCCCAAGTGCTAATGAGAGGAGTCTAATTTGCCGTGAAAACAGTATTCCAAAAGAATTATACGAGAAAGCAACTAAAGAACCATATTGCTTCGTATATATTGATAAGCCACGGAAATTCACAACCAAGAATTTCGATGAAAAAATATAATATAACTCAATTATATATGAGTTACTCAAATGAATTTTACCATCGTCAACATCAACGGCGACACCCCAACGTGGATTACCTGGCGTAGGATTTAAATTAACAGAGGACGGTGATTACGACATGCAAGGTAAACAATTAGTAAATATAGGACAAGTTACTGGCTTGGATAATGTGATTAATTTCAATTTTGCTAGAAATACATTTGTTAGTAAGCATTTACCATTAGTTACAGCAAATCTTGATATGAAAAACAATAATATAAGAAATTTAAAAACACCAATTTCAGAAAAAGATGCTGTTAATAAAGAGTATGGAGACACGCATTATTTAAAGTTAGATGGAACAACTCATATGACTGCAGATTTGGATCTACGAGGAAATAAATTAATTCTACCTGGAGAAATCAACATGAATCGAAAACTTATCACCAATATGAACACGGATGAAGACAATGATCTTTCTGCCGTCAATATGATCACTTTAAAAAAGTATCACCCTGATGCCCCAGCACATACACATGAAGTGACCAAAGATATTGATTTGAAGGAGATGTACAATATTGTCCAGTCAAAACAACAAACATGGCATGATTTGGGAGCACATTATAACAATCTAGTTTCTTACAATGATGTTAAAAATATATTCTTATCCCGTAAAGAGATGCTTCCTATGGAGAATTCAATTGATATGAACAACCACGTGATATATAATGTTCAAACCCCAACTGTAAGCGATATGGCTACGAATAAAGGTTATGTTGATACACATTTAAACGAAAAATTAGACAAAACGATTTCCAGCGATCTCGATATGCAAAATTATAAAATTACTAATTTAGCAACACCTAAACCAAATGAGAATGACGCTGCCGTAAATGTTTCATTCTTCAATGCTGGACTCAATGATTCTAATACGAACTTGTATACACGAATAACAGACGATTATAAGAGTTATGTTAACAAGTCACACATAACTTCCTCTACTGCAGAAAAAGACGTTTTCAGGTACCTGATGGAAGATGTGAACGAGAGCTCGTCGGAGAGTAATATTGTTGTTAATGGAATTATCAATTTTGTATCAAGCCCACACAAAATCAATAAGAAAGCCTATGATATGACTCTTACGACAGACAATAACGATGAGTTCAGGTCAAGGATAGGTTTTAATGCATACAAACTTCCTCAAGGTGAGTTCACTTTGGTGATTGAGTTTTTCGTCCCAGATAAAGCTCACATTAGTTCGACATCTGTCAATGTTGTCTCATCAGTTATTAATATCGGACAGCAAACTACAAAGATATTCAACACTGAAGGATATACAAAAAGCATTGTTCATTTACATAAGTATCAGGTATCTCCACCTGAATATATTATGATAGATCTTCATGGAAGTATATCGAAGGGGAATACAAAGAAAGTACATCTAATCGTTTATGGCGTTCAAGGTCATGTCTCGAGTGTCGATCCAGATGTATTTGATACTGTTTTTGTAATTGAAAATGGAAAAATGGTTCTGGAGGTTGATATTGATTTGAATGGTAGAAACCTAATTGGTTTACCAAAACTGAAAAATAAATTCATATTTTCAGGAAATTATACGAAAAATAAGAACAGTAATAATATCATATTCAACAGTTCATCATCATTTATTGCATTAATTAATTTGAAATTAGTAAAATTATGGTTGATGATATTGGACCATAAACCAACTGAAGGATATGAACAAATGTTTATATTAATTCATAACACTTCGTTCGCTCCGCAGAATTGGGAAAAAACATCAAATAAAATTTTATACACTTTCAATATATCAACATCAGTTATCAATTTCAGGGAAGATGCAGACATACAAATCAAATTGATATCATTTGATGATGACATTAAATTTGCACCTTATAATTGCCATATCAGTGCACTTTTTGAAGAGTTTTAATCACATAGGAAAAACATACACCATATTTTTATATATAAAAGCTACATTTAATATAATCAATAAATATACATGTCGAATTTGGAGCAAGCAATTAATTTTTGTAATAAATTTTTCACAATCCAAAAAAACCTACATCCTAATACTAAAGATGAAATATTAAAATCGGCTTTAATATATCAATTTTTGTATGTAAACTATTTGAATGAGCCAATATTATTTAACCAAATATTAGAAAAACACTCTGACATTGGATTAATAGGACCAGGTTCTTGTACTATAAACACCAAATACCAATTTTTAATTAAACATGCTATTTTTCATGATGCATTTGGAAGATTTTACAATGACTATGAAAAGGGGCCTGGATACACATATTGTTGCCTTTCATTGCCTAAGAAAATAAAAAGATCTCCAATAATGGGTCAAATAAGTGGTGTATTATATTGTCTTCTTTCAAATCCTAAAATATAATTATCCAAATATATAATATAATGACTAAAACAGATATATTCAATTTTAATCACATAGATAAAAACATCAGCCAAGAAAAATTATCTGAAATCAAAGCATTGTATAAATTTTATCATAAACGCTTTTGGTGCTATAAGAAGGCTTTCAAATATTTCAAAAGATTGAATTTAGCTATTAATTTAACATCAGTTTCTTTAATATCCATTGGTACAATAGCTGGTTCAATAACATTAAATCCTATTATTTTAGGAGTAATTAGTGGTAGTGGTTTATTGCTTAATACATACAGTGAACTTAAGAATTATAAAAAGAAAATCGAATTGTCTCATTTTACATTCACAACATATCAAAAAGTATTAGTTGATTTACGCTCATGTCTCAGAGGAAATCAATTTAACCATACCGCATTTATAAATGAAATGAGACAGTTAGATGAAATAATCATCGATCTTTGTCCTCTTGCCGATAAATTTGAGAAACAGTATGATAAAAAATTCACTTCCGAGTAAACTTTTACGATAAACTTTACTAACAAACTTTACCATAAATTTTTATTTTGTTACTCATTCAAAGGGGTTTTTCCCTTTACATGACGTATGACTTCCTGTTTTTCTGAGAATGCCACGCAACAGGTCACCTTTTAATAATTTTGTTGACATCATTCTTTATTAATTTATAAACCTGTTTCCAATATTGATCATAGAATCTTAATGTTTTCTTTGATTTTGAAAGTGGTATGAATTCATATTCCATTCCCAAGATTTTAAATATCCGCATCAAAACATATTTGATACTAATCATCCGTTTCCGATTCTTATTAACTTCTGGTAACACGTTGTTTATTAATGCAAATATCTTATATATTTTGTCACGGTCTTGAAAACTCAATTGAATTTCTTTATTATATTTATTTATGGTATTTTCGATATGATATTTTCTTACATACGCACTCTTCCTCCTTATTCTATACATATTCTCATGAAAGTCAACATATGAACTAACATAATCATACCCATATACACAACCACAACTCTTACAAACAAACATTCCATTGTCATTTAACACATCTTTATTTTCACAACATGGCTCATCTTGTTTCGATACATAATCTACTAATCGTTGGTTACAAAAATAACAAAGAACATTACCCATTGCTTTTAACTCATTATGAATTTCTAAATTACAACTCATTCTATATATACTATTATATGAGATTATATTTTTTATACAACTACATATGACATCATAGACTTGACAAATGGAATTACCTTTCACTGAAAAGTTTCACAAATTAATACGAAAAATATAAAGCATTTCATCGGAAAACCCCTATGACATCATCAACTTCCTATTTCCCACGCGTGGGAAACGAATTTTAAGATAAGAAAACAATAGCATTGGATGACTTCATTTCATAGGGGGCTTCCCCTGTTTTTTCCGAGAATGTCACACACCGATAACTCCATCCTGTTTACAATCTGATGACTCATTTCCTCACAATAAATATTTCCACGCGTGGGAAACTATCTTTGTTCCATTGCATAGATGTTATTTTTAATCCAATAGTAAAGGGAAATCAAAGTCCACAATATGTTGAAAATAGTTTCTTGTTCATGTTTTCACTGAAATACTCCTTCCCTTCAACTTCATTGATTTAAAAAAGAATCTGTCTGATGCATCAGACAACAGGGGGTTCCCCTGTTTTTTCCGAGAATTGTGTCACGCAAAGGATTCTATTATGTGGAATCACGCAATGGAATAAACGCAAAGGAAATCACGCAATGGAATAAAGGCACCATTTTGTTTTTATTAATATATAGTTTAATTATTTTATGGAAACATATAGTTTAATTATTTTATGGAAACATATAGTTTTCCAAAAACTGATTTACGTTAAATGGAAACAAAAAACTGGTTACCATCATATGGAAAGTAGTATTAGAGTTGGGTTGGTATCAGATCAAAAAAATATTTTTTTGATCTGGTGCCCCCTGTACGATTTTTACAGTTCCAGGAACAATAACCGAAGCTAATCTTAAAATTCTAAGGTTCAAACGAGTCAAAATTCTAAGAACAAAATCCTTTCACGAGAGTTCAATCAACATCCGATCCGAGCGTAACATAAAACTCAACCACATGCAAAGTAATTTTACTGAGCAAACATCACGTGATTTGCGTGACAAATATCAACTAGGGGGGGTCCCCTAAATGTCGTACACCCCCACCTTAACCTAATGCACCGCAAGCATTGGTTAACAGTCTTCTTGCTGTTCAGTCTCCACATTAACCTAATGCACCGCAAGCATTGGTTAACAGTCTTCTTGTTGTTCAGTCTCCACATTAACCTAATGCACCGCAAGCATTGGTTAACAGTCTTCTTGTTGTTCAGTCTGCACATTAACCTAATGCACCGCAAGCATTGGTTAACAGTCTTCTCCTCTGTTCGCCTTCTTGTGCCGCATGTCTCCTTGGGCGCGAGGGACTGTCCACTTGTGTTGCTTGGACTGACTCCTTAATAGGCTCCTTTAGAATCTGCTCCTTAACTGTCAAGTTCTCAACATGGCTCTGTGTTTCTGTAGCTGGCTCATCTCGAATTTCAAACGGGAACAAGCGCTGTACAGGACGCCTTAGAAATGAAGTCTTTCCTTTGTCAGCAACTCGAATAACTGCTCCTCGGGTCTTGTCATCTGTTCCTTTGATTAACTCATGTACAACTCCGGTTCTCCAAAGAGTGCGCGGAAGATTTTCATCATGGATGCTGACCACATCTCCCTGTTGCGCGACATGGCCTGGTGAGGCTTCCTTCACTCGATGGGATTCTCGAAGGGCTGGCAGGTAATCACGTCTCCACTGATTCCAGAAGTGATTCATCAGGGTCTGCAAATATCTGGCTCTCCTTGAAACCGTCTCCTGTGTACTTGTGGGATTCACCATCCCCCTTGTGTTTGTGTCCGGTAATGACAACATCCGTCTGCCACTGATCAAATGTGATGGAGTTAAAGGTTCCTCTATCTCATCTGGATACATGTATGTCAAGGGTCGTGAGTTTAAGATGCACTCCACTTCAGCTAGAACTGTACAAAGTTCCTCATACGTCAAACGCGCCTTGCCAAGAGTCTTCTTTAAACATCTTTTGGTGCTCTTGATCATGCGCTCAAAGAAACCCCCCCACCAAGGGGCCTTCTCGAGATTAAATCTCCATTCTATCTTCTGTCTCAACATGAAGGATGCGGTGTCTGGGTCATTGAAGATCTTGGCTAGTTGTGCCGATGCTGCCTTGAAGGTCTTCGCATTATCAGAAATGAGAAGTTCTGGATTTCCACGGCGGGCTACAAATCTTCTAAGACACCTGATGAAGGCAGCCGTGGTGAGATTGGGTGTGAGTTCAATATGAACTGCTCTGGTGCTTCCGCACGTAAACAAACATATATACGCTTTACTGACTTGTGTCTCATTTCCAGCGGTGAATTTCACGAATATGGGTCCCGCAAAGTCCACGCCCGTGCTTGCGAATGGGTGTCCTTCCTTGAGTCTAAACTCTGGGAGATCTGACAACGGTTCCGCCCTATACGATTGTCCCTCATGGCGTCTGCAAACTGAGCAATTGTAAATCACCTTCCTGACGACCTGTCTCCCCCGAATGATCCAATAACTAGATCTCAGTTCCATGAGTGTTTCTCGCACGCCGTTGTGCATTACTCTGTGATGACAGTCTTTGATGATCAGCCTTGTGACATGATGATCAGCTGGAATCCAAGTCGGATACTTGGCAGATGGTGGAAGAGTAGACTTGCCCAGTCTTCCCTTGCATCTCATGATTCCATCCCCATCGGTGACCACTCCCAACTGAATACACTTCTGTGAAAAATTCGCATTTGGTTTCAAGGTTTCTTGCATCTCTCTTATCCACAGGAGTTCACTGGTGGCTAACTCTTCAATGCTCAAAGGACCGGACATCACAACGTCACAGTTGGGTTTGGCAGATCTTGCCTTAAGATTGCTCACAAAGCGCAGAATGTGGCCCGTAACCCGATAGAGTTTGAAGACGTCACTGTAGTCGTTACAATTCATGATTTGAGAGATGCCCACTTGCGATGTATTCTTCACGATGAGTGAAGCGGTTCCCAATTCTTGGCATGCTACTTGAACCTTCATTTCTTTTAGACATTCTGGTGGTGGATTAACTGGTTCAGGCAAGTCTGCAGTGTTACTTGTTTGTTGAAAACTTAAAAGCCATGATGGGCCATTCCACCAAAGATTGCTGGTCAAAAGTGTTGATGGGTTTGTTCCTCTTGAGGCGAGGTCAGCCGGGTTCTCCACACCGGGTACGTGATTCCAAACATCTGCAGGCATTAACCTTCTGATCTCCTCCACTCTGTTGTTGACAAACTGCTTCCATTCCTTGTCCTTTCCCTTTATCCAGTAGAGAACATTCTTTGAGTCTGTCCAACAGCGGGTGCGCCTAATGGCTAAGCATGGTTCTAGTGTCTTCTTGATTCGCGAGATTAGTCTGGCTAGAATTAGAGCAGCCATTAACTCCAGTCGGGGAATTGTTTGTTTCTTCAATGGCGAGACACGGGTCTTCGATGCAATCAGCTGAACGTGTGCACTGCCTTGAGATTTAGTGACTAGGTAGACCACTGCCCCATATGCCGAGTTTGAGGCATCACCAAAACCCTCAAGTTCATGGGTTTGACCCTCATCTCCCATTTTTGCCGTGATGCACCTTGGGATACAAATGCTGTTCACCGTTTCCAGTTCCGTGATCAGTTTACACCATCTTTCCTTCAACTGAGAGTCAAGTTCTGTATCCCAGCGGTACTTCGCCTTGCAGATATCTTGTAACAAAATCTTCAACTGGACAATAATTGGAGAGATTAAGCCCATTGGATCATAAAATCCTGCCGTCACACGTAATACATTTCGTTTGGTGGGACTTAATCCACGTGCCGATTCCACATGCGTTTGAAACTTGAACAGAAACTCATCATCAACATAGTTCCAGTTTGTACCAAGTACCTTTTGCTCGGTACTGGTGTCTCTCTCTCCAAGGCCACCGACTGTGATTCGATTGAAAGTTTCATCTTCTTCAACAATATGGCTGTTCCCTTGTTGAGGTAAGTTATCTTCTCCCTGAGATTCCATTTCCGTGATTTTCTCCATGAGGGGCCTTGAGTTAGACAGCCACTTTCGTAAGTTAAATCCACCTTCATTCATTCTCTCTTTCGACTTGAGATAGAGCTGGAATGCTTCATCCACCTCCTTGAGGCTCAGACTGAGATCATCCACATACAATGAGCGAAGAATCAGCTTCACAAACTCTGGGTCTTCCTTCTCATAGCTTGTTACATGCTTGAGCAGAGTGGCGTTCAACAGGAAAGGGCTTGAGGTAACTCCGAAGACAACACGTGTGAATCTGTAAACTATGACCTTGGGCTCCACCAATTCTACATCATTTACCCACAGAAAACGCAGGGAGTCTCTATCATTTTCCTCACCAGATACCATCAGAAAGGCCTTTTCAACGTCTGCAATAACTGCAATGGGATGGAGTCTAAATCTGATGAGAATGTCCAGAATGTCTGGGGTGAGTGATGGCCCAGTGTACAGGCAGTCGTTGAGTGCTGGCCCATTTTCCTTTGCCGATGCATCATAGACGACACGAAGCTTTGTCGTCGCCTTGTCCTCTCGTACTACACAGTGATGAGGGAGGTAATGAATCTTACCATTCTTGACTTGTTTCGATAGATCAACTCTCTCAATTATTCCTCTTTCAAGCTGATCCTTGATCACGTGATCGTACTCCTCAAGTTGTTCAGGTTTAAGTCTGAGTCGTCGTTACAAGGACTGTAATCTTCGTAGACTGAGACTATAGTTGTCAGGCAATGGGTCATGATCCTCCTTCCAGGGGAGTCCTACTTCATATCTTTGGTTTCTGAAAGTTATCTTCTCATTGAATGCCTCTAAGACAGAGTTCTCTTCCGGCTTGATTCCTAGTGATTCCAATTCCCAAAAGGTGTTGAGCTTATTGTCAAGTTCCTCGTCAGCTTGATTTCTGTGTGTGTCAACACGAAGCACATGTGTCACTGCCAAATTGACTGAGTCAGAGTGGTTGCCCAAAGACGGTGCGTTCTCAACAGGACCAGATATTGTCCATCCAAATCTTGTGTTCATAGCAACAGGGCCAGATTTACCACGCCTGGTTTCTCCATTTGCAACATTCCAGTATTGATCAGCACCGATAAGAATGTCGACCTCTAAGGTGTCTTCTGAGCCAGTTTCTGATAACATGATGTCTGCCAAATGAGGGTGGCTTTGCTGAGCAAACTGAACTGTCTGGTTACTCAATGGAGAGCAAATCATTGGGACAACATGAGCTGCGATGACCAGTGTTTCATGGCTGTTAACATTCTTCAAGCACAGATTCACAACATCAACTGCCTTGACACTGTTGCAATCCGAGCCAAATGTTTTGATACACAATTTCTCTCGTGCAATTGGTTCAAGTCCCAAAGTTTCCTTAAGTTTCTGAGTGACATAGGTCTTCTGGCTCCCACTATCCAAAATGAGCCTTGCACGTTGTTGTATTTGGGATTTCCTTGAGTCAGGGTTCGAGGCCAAGGCAATACAGGTTTGCAACAAAATCATAGTTTTGCTGTCAACATACATGCTGATGGTCGAACCGCCTTGTTCACTTCCTTGTGGGGTGGGGTGATCCTTATTTAAAACCGGGTTGTTTGATGAAGGGGGTTCATAGCTTGCACACAAACTTGGATGGTGTCGTTGTGAACACTTGAAGCAGGACCTTTTAGGATCACAATCCTTAGCAAGATGACCCCGTTTGAGACAAACAAAAGCAACGCCCATATTTTCTGAGAATTTCTTTTCTTTCTCTAATACCATTAACAACATCACAGTCTGCTGACCGATGACCGTGCTTACAATAGGTGCATGAAACCTGTTGAGCTTCTGGGGACAAGAGTGCTTGGGAACTTATTGGAGGCTGCCTTAGGTGACCTCTTTTCTCTGAGCTTGCTGAATGTGTTGTTGCAACTTGACTACATCTCTCTCTAGCCCCCACTTCTGACTTAAAAACCTTTAGCAACTCATCCAGCTTCCAATTTTCATTGCTAAATTTTCTACTGATTATCAGCCGAAGCTCCTGGGGTATCTTGTTGAGGAGGACTGGGACGAGTAAACTACCGTATTGTTCCGACTGCACTCCCAGGGCCTGTAAGCCCCTTATGTTGATTTCTATTTTATCATAGAGTAGCCTGATTCCCTTAACATCATTGACAGAATTTACTACTGGTAGTTTTAGCAATTCATCCATGTGGGCGCTAATTATCAACTGTTTATTTCCGTACCTTTCCTCCAGCAGTTCCCTTGCTGCTTCGTAGTTTGTTGATGTCAAAGTCAGCCCCTTGATTGAAGCAGCAGCCGGACCGTCTAACAGAGATTTCAGATAATTCATCTTGTCGATGTCGTTGAGCCTTGAGTTGGAGTGAACGGCGCTGTCAAAACTATCGATAAACGCTTGCCACTCGGTCGGTTTTCCACTGAATCTTTTCAATTCTAGTTTCGGTAATTTTGCATGAACTTGATCCTGTGGCGTTGAATTTGAAGGATTTAAACTGAGTGACCACTTAAATTTCCAGTAGGAGAAGTCGAAGAAACAGTGTCGCCAATGTGCAATGATTTCAACGTCGAATCTATTCTCACCATCGCCCACGTGATTTGATCCGTAATTTCACTTGACTCGAGAACTTCATTCTGAATTGATTCCTCGTCTTCCACGAGCTCCAAAATTTTGTTATCCAAACCTTTTAGCGTGTCGAGTTTATCCTGAAGTAGAATCCGTTGTTGTGATAGTTTCTCCTGAAACGATGGTTGGAAATTTGTGATTGAGGTTTCGACTTGTCCAAGGAGTTTTGTGACATATCCTCGATGGCCGCCACGAATCTGCCGTGTTTTCTTGAGCTCCGCTTCGGTCATTGTTGTTTAATCCGGCTCGAAGGACCATGTACGATTTTTACAGTTCCAGGAACAATAACCGAAGCTAATCTTAAAATTCTAAGGTTCAAACGAGTCAAAATTCTAAGAACAAAATCCTTTCACGAGAGTTCAATCAACATCCGATCCGAGCGTAACATAAAACTCAACCACATGCAAAGTAATTTTACTGAGCAAACATCACGTGATTTGCGTGACAAATATCAACTAGGGGGGGGGGGGGTCCCCTAAATGCCGTACACCCCCAACTCTAATACTACTTTGAGGTTACCTTTATTATTTTCACAGATTCATCCACAGCCAACTCTGCTTCTGGTTCCAGTTCAACCACCTCTACTGCTGCCTCTACTGCCACCTCAAGTGCTGCCTCTACTGCCGCCTCTACTGCCACCCCAAGTGCTGCCTCTACTTCCACCTCTACTTCTGCCTCTACTGCTGTTTCCTACGCTGCAACTGTCTCCGCCAGCATATCCTTCCCACATTCTACAGATAGACATAAGTAAAACAGAATAATTATAGTTACAGTCAAAACTGATCAGGAGTAAATATTTACCAGGCCAATTTTTATCAAAAACAGCAAATTAACTGGCTTTGAATGCAAACATACAAAGGAACTTCTATAAAATAGTAATGGAAATGTAAATTAACAATGAATACAGAGTGAGTCACACAGAAGTTCCCCGTTTTAAAACAGGCGAAGACAATAAAAATTACTTGTTGGGACCTAACCTGTAAGAAAAGGTGACACCAACCAAAATATATAGGACTATAACAAATGTCCACTTAGTAATGGGTGACTGCTTAACACAGGTTTGACTGTATTTCAACTATTTTTGCATTGTGATATATATCATCACTGAGGAGCTGACAGAAAAATACTAGGTCTTTTGCAAAGTCAAATGCCCCATATATCCATTAACTCTACCCCTTGCAAATGTGTTGTGTTATTAGATACTAACACTAAGCTGGGCAAAAATGGCAGGCAAAGGGAGTGTGGCTTACATATTGATTTAATGTAATAGAGAAGTGATGCACAAAGAAATTGATGTTTGGGTTGTAAAGATCCTTGCATAAAACTTTTCAATTGGACATAAGACATTTGAGGTTACCTTTATTATTTTCACAGATCCATCGATAGCCAACTCTGCTTCTGGTTCCAGTTCCACCACCTCTCTTACTGCCTCTACTGCTGCCTCTACTGTTGTTTCCTGTACTGCAACTGGGCAGCCTAATCTCACTACTGTCACCGCCAGCGTATCCAGGCCCTTAATGTCATCAATTGTGTTCTTGCCACTTCCTACAGATGGACGTAAGTAAAACAAAATATAGTTACAGTCAAAACTGGTCAAGAGTTGTATAGAGTGACATAATGAATTCATTTATTTAAATAATTTTGCAATTTTATTTTATTTTACCACTAACTTTAACAATCCACTTCATGGGTAAATGTTTTGGTCAGTTTCAACCAAAAAAAAAGCAAATTGACCAGGGTTGAATGTAAAATACAAAGGCAGTCCTAAAGTGACAAAGCTGTATACATAATGACTGCAAAGTTGACTGGCTGAGTGGAGAGACCCTAAAATCGAGACATGTTGACAGCAACTTAACACCCAACCACTCAGTTAGTCAGTGGCTCTGTTTATTTTAAACAATACATCTCCATTTATAGATAATGCATACATACATGTACAAATGTAGTCGGTGAATTAATTGTGTTATATTATAAGAATGAAATCATGAAATCACATATTCTTTTCTGAAGGGTCAACTAGAAGATACCTAACTGCACTTGCAAGCAGCAGAAACACAAGCAATGGTTCGTTTATTAAAAAATAAATAAAAAATATGACAGCTCTGTTGATTTAATACCCTGGACATACCTGGACTGTTTCCTGTCCAAGTATAACTTAATGTATTCTTAGGGTTAAAAACATAAACAATAGACAATTTTTCCGCTACTTTTGCTTGGACATGTCCCAATGTAAAACAATGATTTCCACTCCCACAATAGTTAAATCCCATATTGCATGTTGGTTGAAATAATGTCATTTACAGTTTCTTTATTTTCTTTATGCCACTTTCTGTTAGTGTGGACATGATGATTTGCATTGTGTAGTTCCAGAAAAAATCCATACCCACCCCATGGAAGGTCATTGGAAATTCCTAGGGGGAGGGGGGTCTTAAAAGCCAACATTTTAGAAGCAAAGTATGAACCTAAACTGGAATTTCCTGGGGGAATGGGGGTGCTAAACAAAAAAACCTTCTGTGGGGGAGTATGGATATTTTCTGGAACTGCACATTAATTCATAACTTTATAACCTCTGTATTCGATCTGGGAATTTGCAACTTTACACTAAACCTTCAATAAAATAATTGCTTACATGTATGACACTTTGAAATTTTTTTTTACACTATGAGTGATGTCAAAAACAATAAGTGTATAAAGTACCAGTATCTCAAAATTGCATGACCGGACAACATGGCTGGCGATCCAATGATTTGTCTGTGATCATTTAATACCTGAACTAAAAGTGCAAGAAACTTGTCACTTTCCCAACCATCTCAAGTATTATGTCTTATTATTTATTTTAATAGATGCAGATCACCTGTATATCGAAGACATTGATGGCAAGTATCTTTATAAAAGACTAGTGTTAGCTAAATGATAAAATCTGGGTTATTCTTTTACCGTAAAATAGCATTTAAGTCACAGCATAGAGAACTTTTATTAATGAAATGCTTGTTCCAGTTGGAGTCACTTCTGAAAACTTGTACTTTGTTTTGTTATAAAATCACTTATGGTATTTTGCAAGAGTTGGTTACCAGTACTTTTGGGTGGGTCATTACTATAGATGTCCAACAAATTAATAGTAATGAACTCTACTAACAGTAACTTACAATACTTTATTATTTTAAAAATGCTATTAATTAGTAATTGTTATTGCATGTTCATTGAGAGTTATATGAAGCTAATTATGAATCAAAGGTAATGGAAAACAATATGTTAAAACATTTTCTGTCAATTAACCTCTCAAAGATGATGACCTGCTTCAAAATCCATTCGCTGATGATGTAGTTATTGTAAACACGCCTCCCCAATCAGGTAAGAAATATTTAATTTTCAAAATTTAATGCCAACCATAAAGCATCCCTTGAAATGAAACTTAAATATACAATATTATTATATTGTAAACAGTATGTTGAATGTAATCATCCAGGTTAGACCTCATGCATCAGGCTCCAGTTGTTAAGAAAATTTGCAGGGAACTTAGGCCGGTGCTGATGTCAGAACTTAGTTTGTGCAAACATTACTGAGTTTTCTCTTATAGCCAAGGCACTGCTAGAACACAGCCCTGAAAAAAAAATTGTCTGATTTGTAATAATTTAAATTATTTTTACTAATAAATATTTTTTCTATAAATGCCATGACATATTTAGTGCCAAGACATCTTCGACCAGCAACAACATCTACAAGTACAAGGACAAATAATTCAGGTCCATCACTTTCTTCAGGTAAACATTACTAAGACAGTGGGTGTGTTCCTTTAGGCAAATCCAAAAATCAATTATTTTGTAGGGAAGGATTCACACTTTGTCTGATTTGTAATAATTTAAATTATTTTTACTAATAAATATTTTTTTCTATAAATATCATGACATATAATATTTAGTGCCAAGACATCTTCGACCAGCAACAACATCTACAAGTACAAGGACAAATAATTCAGGTCCATCACTTTCTTCAGGTAAACATTAATATAAAGACAGTGGGTGCGTTCCTTTAGTCAAATCCGAAAATCAATTATTTTGTAGGGAAGGATTCACACTTTGTCTGATTTGTAATAATTTAAATTATTTTTACTAATAAATATTTTTTCTATAAATGTCATGACATATATTTAGTGCCAAGACGTCTTCAACCAGCAACAACATCTACAAGTACAAGGACAAATAATTCAGGTCCATCACCTTCTTCAGGTAAACATTACTAAGACAGTGGGTGCATTCCTTTGGTCAAATCCAAAAATCAATTTGTAGGGAAGGATTCGTTGGATTTGCAGTTTTCAAAGAAACACCAAATCCAGAAAAGGATTTGTGTCATGTGAAAGGATTCTAAGAGCATGAAGAATTTTGCAAAGTTGGGGTTGGATTGAATCGATCGAATCCTTCCTCAGAGTGGATGATCGATGGATTCGAAATCCTTTTTACGATTCGTCCAACAAAAACAACAAAATCCATTTTTGGATTCGAAATCTGGACTTCGATTCCAAAGGAATCGCCCTGTGTTTAACTGTCAGTTTGTATTGATGTTAGATATTGCACTGCACAAAATGATTTGTTCAAAATGATACCGTATATGACATTTATGCTGCTCATCATTTATGTACTTCATATTGTTAGAGGATGAGATACAACAAACTAATTATGATTCAAATCTTTCTTTTTCAGGGTTTCATGGCACAGCATTCCATGGAGAAGGAATTTGTGGTAATTACAGTAACTCCATGTCATTAAACCCAACCAACCTGTTGAATATTATGACCAAATATTTATGTTCTATACCCTTCATCCTATTAAGGTTACAGTGTACCTTCAGATCGAAAATTTATCGAAATTTTTTTTTTGGCGTCAAAATAACGTTTACAGAATGAACTTTCATCAAAAAAAAAATTATCGAAAAATAGTGAAAATTGACGGAGAAATGACAGTATAACTTTTGTGGGCGGAGTTTGTTTATGAAGCGATATGTTTTTTTAAGCGCTGTTTTCTCAAAATTAATTTTTCGCTTGTTGGGGACACTTTAAAGAGCTACAACTCAAAGGGAATTTGTTCGATTTTCCTCAAATTTGGACAGAAGCTAGGCTAACATATAATCAACAAAAATGTGTCGGCGAATTTCTTATTTCCGAAAACTTTTTCGTCAAGAGCCATTTCCGTGCGATCATTCCAATTTTTTTCTCCCTTTTTCGAAAATATTCTGTAACTTTTCACTGCAATTGAATATGGGAAATCGGTGACACGTTTTTTTAGCGCTTCGTGTCCGGAAACCCGAAAACAAATCAAATTAGCAAAATACAATAATCGCTTTGAGTTATAGCGTTTTAAAGCTGATTCGGACGTTCGAATTAAGACATCGTAAAAAATTCGACAATTCACTTTATTACCAAATGGTTTCCATATTTAGATAGCCAGCTATATAAGCTTTAATTTGATATCTGGGTTTAGGTATATTAAGTGTAATCTTAAGACGCTAGAGCTGTTATGCTGGAGACACCCCCGAAGGTACTCTGTAACCTTAAAAAAGTTCTCCTTGTTTCATGTTATACATACAATGTACATCGCAAGTATAGGCTTAAATTTTATGTCCTAAAATTTTGTTTTCAACAGTTGGGGAAGTTACTGAAGATCTATTTCCTTACGGCTTTCAAGGAGGTAGGTTCAAATATTACTGCACAGGCTTAAATAGACACTTAATTTTTTTTAATATTAATCTTCTTATTTTACATCACTGGTTATATTGCCCAAATGTTCAACAAATCAAAACAGAATATCAGTATTTTGGGGATAAAGTGCAGGATTACAAGTACATGTATAGAATGGAACCACTCATGTTACAGTTCAGTAAAGAATGTTTGTCTTCAAAACACACATTTATAATACAGTCAAGAAATCAAACTTGCCCATCCATTGGCAAAATTTTTATTTTTTTAGCCATCATTTCTATTTTCACTTTGGATTATACTACTTGCTAGAGATTTTTTAAATACTTGCAATATCAACAGTTTTTTTTTTTGTGACACACACTTGTTTATATAGGGATATATAACAGAGAGTCCAGGACAAATGAAGTGGCCAGGTGTGAAGCTATTCTACAAGCTTCACACTCTGCAGCGGATGACACCTCATTGCAGGTGCCATTTCTGCATCATTCATTTGACGAGGTAAATAAACTACATACCATTTGCTTCGCAACTGCGGTGTCATGATTTTTTATTTTTGCACATCATTTTACCTCAATCAATTAATGCATTGCAATGAGATGACAAACAATTGAAAACTTAATCTGCATGCCATCTCTAGTTCTTCTCAAATTTGCACTCAAGGACAAATTAATAACATATAACAGTCAAGTATTTTTCTACAAATGTGCAAAACATGCACATATACTTGTCATACAATATTATAGTCATTTTTTTAATGCTCATAATAATATGCTTCCCCTCAAAAATTGGCAAATTGGAATGTTGGACCTTGATCTAATTAAAAAAGATTAAAAGATGAATTCTTATTTTATGCCAAATGAAAAAATACTTTAATTATAAATACAAGAACAATTTGAATCATATAATTTGGTGTCACCCTGACCCGCAGCCATTCAAGATGTCATTTTTACATAAAATTTTATTAATTCAATTAAGGTTACAGTGTACCTTCGGGGGTGTCTCCGGTATAACAGCTCTAGCGTCTTAAGATTGCACTTAATATACGTAAACGCAGATATCAAATTAAAGTTTATAGAGCTGGCTATCTAAATATGGAAACCATTTGGCAATAAAATGAATTGTCGAATTTTTTACGACGTCTAAATTCGAACGTCCGAATCAGCTTTAAAACGCTATAACTCAAAGCGATTATTATATTTTGCTAATTTGATTTGTTCTCGGGTTTCCGGACACGAAGCGCTAAAAAAACGTGTCGGCGATTTTCCATATTCAATTGCAGTGAAAAGTTACAGAATATTTTCGAAAAGGGGAGAAAAAAAATTGGAATGATCGCACGGAAATGCCTCTTGACAAAAAAGTTTTCGGAATTAAGAAATTCGCCGACACGTTTTTGTTGATTATGTGTTAGCCTAGCTTCTGTCCAAATTTAAGGAAAATCGAACAAATTCCCTTTGAGTTGTAGCTCTTTAAAGTGTTCCCAACAAGCGAAAAATTAACTTTGAGAAAACGGCGCTTAAAAAAACATATCGCTTAATAAACAAACTCCGCCCACAAAAGTTATACCGTCATTTCTCCTTCAATTTTCACTATTTTTCGATACTTTTTTTTTGGATGAAAGTTCATTATGTAAACTTTATTTTAACGCCAAAAAAAATTTTTCAATAAATTTTCGATCTGAAGGTACACTGTAACCTTAATACCATTAGCATAATAGACATTTTGCTGATTCCTGTAAACTGAATTTTTTTCTGGCTTAGTTATGCTGGCAGGCACAGCACAGCATGAGGGCAATGGTGGTTGTCCTGCTGGATGGCCAAAAACAGTGCAGTCAAGAGGGCACCACCAGGTATTTTCTCAAGTTGCAATTTTTTAATCTTTCAGATAATTAACAAGGGATGTGATATTTAAAAGAAATAAGGGGTGGGGTAGCCTAAGGAAAGTACAATTATTATAGCTGAGGCAACCCATAATCTATGTAGCTTGTAGTGATTTACCAATATAAATTACCCTTAACTCTAACCCACGTCCCTTAAAAAACAAAATTACACTAAATAAGTTCATTAAGATTGCTTCAATATATGTACTGTGTGGTTCAAGGGAATATCAATACATGCACTTCCCCATGTCATTGGAAATCTGAAGGGTTAGGGAGTTTTAAAAGTGGTACATGGAATTGTCTTTTTTTTTTTAAAAGGATACTCAGAAGGCTGATCTCACATTGCCAGCAGGATGATGAATGGTTGTTTTGGGTAGCCCATACTCAATCAAAGGAAGGCCAAAAAGGTATATCCTTCACAATGACAAATCAAAATTAAAGCTCTTTTGTTAATTAATAAATCATTTTCAAGACTAACAGTGAAACCTGTATTTAGAAGACCACATATAAAACAAACACCATCTATCTAGCTGACTAGGTCCTTAACTTTTCTTAATATTTATTGAAAAACGAACCTATATTCAGTGGACCCCTCCATTAAGCAGACACTAATGAGAATCCCTATGAAGTCTGCATAATACACAAATTAGTATTTAATAAGTATTAATAAAAAATCCCAACATCAATTATAGTGCTTAATGTTATGGCCCTCAATCTTTGATTTTTCTTTTAATTTCATTTTGAATACTTTTTGTTTTGATATTACTTGGACAGCAAATTTACTGTTAACAGCTTGATCATTAATTTTAAGCAGTTTTAATCGAAAGGCACAATTATCAATTACTAATTCTGTTTTCTTTTTGCTTTCATGAAACAGTACTCAAGTTGTATGGACATGGTCAAGAAGATCAAATATTCTTCTTGGCCCCATCCTCTTGCCAAAAGCCGGTTTTTATTGACAGCATCAAAGGTAATTAATCCATGGTTAATGGAGTATGGTTTATAGTCATTGTTTCAGCATCATTGTGGAATACAGTATGACATTAGAAAAAGTTGAAGAAAATGCAAAAAAATGCTGGCAACTGGAAAAAAAAACCGGTGTATTCACCCAAGTTCAATTTTATTCTTAGGATAGGTTATGTAAACAAAGTCTATAAACTTAGACTGCTGGACCTCCATATGTGTTTATAAGTTGATCATTTTTAGTAGATAAATATTTTTCTATTCTTGTGCTTATATGTCTTCTTGACATTATTTACAGTTAGGGTTGCAAAGATTAAAATTGTCTAAAAGACGGCAGTTGTGTTAAACACTGTCTGAACGTCATTGAAAAAATTAACCCTAAAACTCTAATTTCCACTTTTTCTATATATTATAAATATTAGGTGAAGAATGGAAAGAGTTTGATATTAATAAAGTATATCAACGAGTCAAAGATATGATAGAAGGACTCAAGTTGGAGAGGTGTGTTTTTACATTATTAAATAATTTACAAGCCTATAGAACACAACACAACAAATTACCATTATTTTTACATTTCTGCTGCTGACAACAAAACCAAGCACCAAAGTAAGGGGGTGTTGGGTTGCTCATAAAAGGCAAGCCTACTATATGTACAGTCTACACAATGAAAAAAAAATTCATATTTTGTTAAATAACAAACAATAAATTATTGGAATCTACATGTAGCTTTACTACTATAACAAGAGGCTCAAAGTAGCCTATACTCATGCGCATGAGTAAAAACGTTTTATGATATTTTTTATACACGATAAGAAGATGTCCGACATGGCGAAGAGTACTCCTTTTATTCAGTCATGGTTCCTGCAAACCACGTTGTCTAATATTGATTGTTTTGGACATGAAGGCTGTACCACAATGAAGCCAGTGATCCCATTAAGTCTTATATATACTAAACCTGAACATTAGTAATGTAAGGAGGTTTGTAGGAGACACTGTCGTGACAGTTAAGTAACGCTATTTTACTGTAAGTCAGAGTAGCCGGAAGTAACTAAACAGGAAGTGTGGCATAGCTATGAACCGGAAGTGCACAGTTTACAATTTGCGAGCAGAAATTTGCATGCAAAAGCGTGACACAAAAAATAAAAATAATAATAACAAGAAAAACGGAACCGAAACCTTACCTCATGCCGCTTCGTGCATGAGTAATTATGCTGAGCCTTATTCAAATCCTTTGCGAGAAATGCCATACACTAATTATTTCTAAGTTCATGTACTTGTAAACTTATTTGTGAAGGAGATCATCTATTGGATCTGACGAGATTGCAAGTTCTTAAGAATAAAACTTTTGCATCAAAATTATTTTTAATTATCTTAATATCACACAAAAGCTAATTAGTTGCTGTTTTGGTAATTTACATATTATTATAATAAATTATGACACCAGAAACCCATTAGTGAGTTAAAACGTGCAACTGTCTCTTATACACTTCAAAACAAACTTCTGATTATTCAATTTGCTGAGAGGTTGTTACAGCCATATTTAGAAAATCAAGACAAACATATTAACCAGTCAATTCGCTAGAACAACTTGCTTCCAATCTCGAGGGACCGAGGGGTTTCCAAATATGGTACTAAGCAAAAAATGAATACTCGGAAGCTGTGAATGCGTGTTGCTCGTTTCAACCCACTTATGGGTTTCTGATGACCCTTATATTATACATTCACAGAGAACAACTAGCCCGATGGAGGAAATTGCGTGAGGAGCAGGATCAGGAGCTGGCGAAGGAGCTGGAGAAGCAGAAGGAGCTTGAAAAGAAGAAGCAGAAGGAGCTGAGAAAGGAGAAGCAGAAAGATCTGGAGAAGAAAAGGGACCTGGATAAGCAGAAAGAGAATGAGAGGCACAAGGAGAAGCAGATGGAGCTGGAAAAGGCACAGCAGAAGGAGCTGAGAAAAGAGAAGCAGAAAGAGTTAGAGAAGGAGAAGGAGCTGAAGCTGAAGCTGGAGAAGCAGAAAGAGCTGGAGAAGGCGAAGCAAAAACAACTGGAGAAGCAGAAGGAGCTGGAGAAGAACAAGGAGCTGGAGAACAAGAAGCAAAAAGAACTGGAGAAGAGGAAAGAACTGGAGAAGCGGAAGGAGCTGGAGAAGCAGAAAGAGCTGGAGCTGGAGAAGCAGAAAGAACTGGAGAAGAGGAAGGAGCTGGAGAAGCAGAAAGAGCTGGAGAAGAAGAAACAGAAAGAACTGGAGAAGAAGGAGCTGGAGAAGCAGAAAGAACTGGAGAAGAGGAAGGAGCTGGAAGAGCAGAAAGAACTGGAGAAAAGGAAGGAGCTGGAGAAGCAGAAAGAGCTGGAGAAGAAGAAACAGAAAGAACTGGAGAAGAAGGAGCTGGAGAAGCAGAGAGAACTGGAGAAGAGGAAGGAGCTGGAGAAGCAGAAAGAGCTTGAGAAGAAGGAGCTGGAGAAGAAGAAGCAGAACGAACTGGAGAAGAAAAATGAGCTGGAGAAGCAGAAAGAACTGGAGAAGAAGAAGAAAGAGCTGGAGAAGGAGAAGCAGAAGCAGAATGAACTGGAGAATAAGAAGGAGTTGGAGAAGGAGAAGCAGAACCAGAAAGAACTGAATAAGGCAAAGGAAAAGGAGCTGGAGAAAAAGAAAAAGGAGAAGAAAAAGGAGCTAGAGAAGGACAAGGAAATTGAAATGGAAAAGGAAAAGGAAATCAAGGTACCATTACGTTAAAGTTGTATTAACTTTGAAGATGTTTTGTTAAACTCATAACATACAGTAATACTACACCAGGGTCACAGTTGAACAATTTTTAAAGAGAGATCACAGATGGAAAAGTTGCTTTTGATGGGTAGACGTTTTTGGGCAGTTAGCTTTTACAAACAAATACAGTCAACTTTCTCTTAATGACTACTTAGCGACCACTTTCTGTACATGACCACTTTGTAAAAAACGGTTTTGTTTCTAGGTCAAAAACTGTTTCAAAACTCTTTCTTTTCAGCAAACACCTCCCTTAAGCAACCACGTTTTCCTGCACCAAGGGTGGTGGCTCAACATAGAGTTGACTGTATGAGAAAAAAAAAATCAATCAGACACATGCATGTATGAACTGCATATACAGTGTATGAGATAGAAGTATATGGAATTAGGCATGAATAAGCCTTGCATTATTTTTAAGACTACTGTTATTTATAGAATTCGACTTCATTTGTTCAAAAACCATTAAAAGGCACCAATAAATAAGATAAATAAGATGTACACTCGTGATGTTGTGTGGTATTGTTTAAGATTAAGATTTACTTACTAGTTACTTTCAAAATGTTTTATGAGTATTTCAATGAAAAATAATGCAGTGATATTGTCTGTCCTCTAGATAAGAGAGGCGAGGAAATCTCGAATTTCCAAAGAACCCAGTGATGATGGGAATCATATCAAAATAGTTCTCCAGCATCAAAAAGGAACAATCGGGAGACGGTTTGACAAAGCTGCCCTCTTCCAGGTAAATATTTACTTTACATAGCATTTCATTCTATGATAACACAAATTATAACCCTGTTAGTTGAGAATGAATGACTAACTCAATTTGTTTTTACTATGTAAATGATAGGAGGTGTATGACTGGGCAGGTGCAATGGACATCATTCCTATCCATTTCACCATCCAACGTGAAAAAGAAGTGGTAAAACACAGTGACAAATTAGAAAAACATGAAGTATTACATATTTGCAAGTGAGTAAGTTGTAACAGAACCTTAAGTGAATTTTATAAAAAATGGTCGGTAATGTGTAATGCGTAAAAGGTTTTTTTTTTTTGTAATACACGTAGTTTTTATTGATGTCTGTTTGCCTTTGTGTTTATCGTTAATATCGTAAGTAGTACAAGTAGTGTAAAGTAACATGTAAAGAAGTACTTGTATTTGTGTTATTAAAATAATTAAAAAAAAAAAAAAAAACTTTGCTGCACATAATAAAATTTTTCAAATATGCCATGACCAACTTGACTGGTTCCCTTGGGACGAGGCTCTTCAGGAGCATTGACACTTGGGACAGACAGACTAGAGTGGTACGTTCCCTTGGGACGAGGCTCTTCGGAGCATCGACACTTGGGACAGACAGACTAGAGTGGTTCTCTTGGGACGAGGCTCTTCGGAGCATCGACACTTGGGACAGACAGACTATGAGTGGTACGTTCCCTTGGGACGAGGCTCTTCGGAGCATCGACACTTGGGACAGACAGACTAGAATGATACGTTCCCTTGGGACGAGGCTCTTCCGGGGCATCGACACTTGGGACAGACAGACTGACTGGTTCCCTTGGGACGAGGCTCTTCTGGAGCATCGACACTCGGGACAGACAGACTGACTGGTTCCCTTGGGACGAGGCTCTTCTGGAGCATCGACACTCGGGACACACGAGCATAGATAGGATTGTCTTAAAGGTGATACAATTTTTTTTTCAACAGAAATATACTTATAGCAAGTTTAAAAGAAAAGTTAGGCTGTGTGGATTCCCTTTAGTTGACCACTTTTATTAACTGGAATTGTCACATTACATGGCTGCTATTTGCATAACACTAACAGAAACACTAATGCTAACAGCAAAATCAGCCAAATCATGACACCAGTTACTTTTTAGTGTTAACTAGTGGGGGTACATGCATGTGTTTCATATAATTTATACTGTGGGGGAAGTGTGATACCCAGAGGATCCTGTGTCACTTGCTTTCACAAACAGTTTGTATCCTGTTGTAAAAGTAAGTTACACATGACTCCTCTGGGTAGCATACTTCCCTTCCCTAACTTTACTTGCAGGTGTCTTTCAGAGGAAATGTGCCACCATGTGAAGAAAAATTATCTTCTACAATAGTAGGTAAGAAAATGTAGTGAATTTGATACTGCCATAGTTCATATCGTTCCAAAATATGCCCATGCTGATCATTATATACAATTAAACAAGAGAACGGAATATAGCAATGAGTCAAAAACTTAATTTATCTGAACAACAAAAAAACATGTAATTCACAGTTTTAACATTAATGCAGGTTAAAAGATAGATAAATGCATTAATGAAAAAAGGAACACTGAAAAAGAGAATAACAAAACAGAGCAACTGCATCACCAAACTCACAATTATTCTGTTACCACAGATGCTGCACAAACGGACAAAGACGAAACAGAAGAAAAAGATGAAAAAGAAGGAGAACAAACAGATGATGATGAAAATGAACAAGAAACAACATTAAACAACAAAAGAAAAAAGATAAAAGATAAAAGGTCCACGGCACAACGAAAAAAAGCTAGAAAAAATTGATGTTAAACTGAATCGGGGGGGGGGGGGGCAGGACATCTCTAACTAAAACAACAGTCTGGTGATCACTCTGCCAGTGTGTGCTAAGCAATTCTGAACAGCTCCATAGATCACAAGCCCGACCTGTGATTTATGCTAGACAAAGAGTAAGGAAGCCGCTAACCAGCTATTTTACATTTATGTATTTTACTACGGGTCAAGATCCGGCCTCAAGAGTCCTCGTGGGCCCGAAGAGGATAAGTAAGTAAGTACGGGTCAAGATACTCAAAACATGGTTTGTAACTCTACTTAAATCCAAGATTGGACTTGGGGTCTATGGCAGAGCTCTTCAGAATTCCTTTCCTCCTCTTAATAGAGATACATCCCCGTTCCTGTTAAAACCATTGAATGTGGTTGGCATTTTTCGTCTGTTATAAAATGGATGACAGTGAGTTTGAATTCATTTGTAATTCCAACACTTTGCGATCCTACAAATTATGCAAGTTTTGACAGACTTGAAACCTATGCACCATAGAACTATAGTTTTGTAATTTTTTTTTTCTTTTTTGTATTTTTGATTTTTTAACTCAACCATAACTCGCAGGTTTTTAAAAAGGAAATTCAAGTCTGTTTTAAATTTACATGTCGCTTGAGATCAAACTCGCACTGTGCTATCATGCACTCGGCTGCAGGCAACAAGCCTAGGTTTAGCAAAGCCCATATACAGTTCAAACTCATTGTCGTCCATTTTACAGCATTATGTTATACTGAGTGACATAAATAATGTTTTAGTTAATATCGAACTACCGGTTGAAAAAAAATGGAACAATTGACTGATGGTACAAAAGACAGATCACAGGCCATTTTACAGTTGTGACTGAAAGCAACACTGAATCTGACTTTATTTTGATGCAAACCTGCCTGCTCTTCGTACTTGTAAATCATGTTGCTCTCACACCAACTAACAAACCTGCCTGCTCTTCGTACTTGTAAATCATGTTGCTCTCAAACCAACTAAACATCACACCACTTATACTTACCCTAACCGAAAGGTCATTCCAAATCCTGACCAAAATAGGGTTACGGTTAGCCAAAGGGTAAGCATAAAGGGTGAGCGTGGCCTGCCTTTTAGACAAGCCATTGGATGCAAGACATTACATTACATTAAGTGAGGAATTATTAAAACTAATTATCACTGATTCAATGATGACTCATCAAATTGTTAAAAGAGTTATTGCCAGTACTCTCATTTCTACTTGAAGCTTTTGCTTTCTTTGAAATGCAATCTACTGATAAACAGAAGTAATAGTTTGATAACAGATTAGTGTAATCCTTAATACTGGGTTTCACTGGCAAACAAGTCAGAGTTGTAAGAGCGCTTCCAAACTATTGAAATCAAAAATCGGAGTCATAAGCTTGACAGAATTGGAGTCGGAATAAACAGAACGGTTCCGCTTATGACTCTGTAATCTTTCCATCAGTTTGATTTTCACTAGATCATAACACTCTGTGCTTTTGATTATGACTCTGACTTCAACTCAATCGTTAGTGAAAACCAGCCTTTAGAAGGCAAACAAGATTGGACTATAGTTGAAAATATACATTTTTGTTACTTTCCAGACTGTTTATTGAGTTGAACATTACAAGGTTTTACAATAATTGTTAATTATTAAACATCAGCGAACCTTCACTTTGCTTTTAATAAATTGTTTTAAGGAAGCAAAGTTTTAAAATTATATACCAGTAAAAAATGAAAACAGTCAAGATTATCAAGGGTAGGACATGATTTTAGGATTAATGAAAATAACTTAATAGTTAAATTTAAATGTTAAATTTATAGCACAATTTATCTGACATGAAAACATTTGAGATTCGGGAAAGATTTCCGTATAAATTAACCCCATACATTAGTTCCTCTGCATTCTTAATTAACTGCAATCAAAGGCAAAAAACGGAACGCCTTAAAAAACAATAGCGCGTCCACACAACTGATATATAGTTAATCAGTGTGTAGTTAATGCATGAGGTTATAAGGAAATCTTAAGCTTAAGTTTTGTAGAGCTATGGATTCTTACCGGCATCGTTCCTCATTTGCCAATCTTTTCTTCTTCTTTTTCTATCAAACTTTGCTCCTTCACTTCTGAACATTTCCGCAAGTGTCAAAACGTTTTACAAAATAGCCGGAATTATAAAGCTTAAATCGTTTTGAACGAAATAAAAACTGAAAAAAATCTTTACCTCCTCTGTGTGATACTATATGCAACCTCGTCCCCAGGGTCTTCTCGGTCTGTCAGTCGCCATTTTATTCGTTCCCACGCTCGCTTCCAGATCCTCTCCAGCATTCGAGCTCGATTACTTCAATTCGAGCTCGACTGGCCGAATTCGAGCTCGATTGCTCTAATTCGAACTCGACTGTTCAAATTCGAGCTCGATTGCTCTTATTCGAGCGCCATTAATTGAATTCTAGCTCGATTACTCAAATTTGAGAACTCGAGCTCGTATTGAATATGAAAGTCGAGCTCGTTTAATAAACCGTACTCGATTGGCTTTTATCCGTTTACGATTTTTAATTCGTACTCGGTTCGTACGAATCGAGCTCGGTTCCCCAGAAACAAAAATTCATCCAAAACTTAACTCATGCTGAGATGTATGTCTGGTATTGTTTACGAATTCCTGATCTCCAAGACTCAAAAAATGGTATTCAGCGGCTCCCCTTTTACACCTTCAGCCATTACAGACGCCCTGACACAAGACATCCATGAAGTTGTAGTTTGAGGTAGAGAGGGTGGATTTCCTCTGGTTTGTAAGGCAAAGTTAAAGTCTTTTTGTCATCTTGATTGTCACTGGAGGAGACTTCATTAATTGAAGAAGGTGAGGATACTAGATGTGGGTACACTAGAATGGCTGTCGTGTTGCTTTCTTGGATATACTGAAAGACTTTGCCTAAAAGACTGAAGGGAGGAAAACAATAGATAAGGTTATACTTGGACCAGTCTAGGGAGAATGCATCAATGGCTACTGCCCCGGGGTCTGGTTGCCATGCTACATACTGGGGCATATCAATATCAGGTTCACCCAATGTAGACTTCAAATCACTGAAAACAACTGGGTCTAAGGACCATTCTGTATTGCTGTTGTGAAACTCTCGACTAGCCCTATCTGCTTCTGTGTTACATTTCCCTGGTAAGTGGGATATTGACAGTGTTAGCTGTCTATCAATGCAACACATGAATATTTCCCTGGTTATGTCATTGCAGCTTCTTGATTTTGTACCGCCCATATTACGAATATATGATACAGCAGTTGTATTGTCACATAGGACTTTTATGTGACGATTGTGCATATGGCAACAGAGAGATTGCAGGGCTAGTAGTATGGCCTTCAACTCTAAGTGGTTAATATGGAGTTGGGATTCCTGATGTGACCATCTGCCACCTGCTACACTAGATGTACCCTCTATCACCCCTCCCCAGCCTTTGAGGGAGCTGTCAGTCATGAGGGAGAGGTCAGGAGGTTTGGGGGTGATGGCTGTTGGAAGCTGATCAACATGAAAGGTCCTGTTTAGCCAGGTGTGAGGGACATTTTCCCTTCAAGGTCCCAACCATTTGCTTTTAAGGCATCAGTTTTATTGTTTTCTAACGACCTGTAGAAAAGAGGGGCATACTGAACTCCTGCAAAGGATGATACCCACTACAGAGGCCACAACTCGAATTGGAATAGGGCCTTTCAGCTGTGCTAGACTATGACACTTGGATTTAATAATGGCTGCTTTGTCTGGGAGCATGGAGATAGTCATGTCCTTAGAGTTTAGTAAAAATCCCAGAAATTTAGCCACCTGATAAGGTGTTGTGACAGATTTAGATTCATGAATTGTAAATCCTAGTGACCTAAGCAAGGCAATTGTATCCGCCACAACCTGGGCTAATTCATGGGGTGTTTCCGCTATCAAAGGATGTCATCTATGTAGCCAACTATAAGGTATCCCTTTGACCTCAACGTGGCATAGACTGGTTTCATGAGTTTAGTAAACACCCTGGGGGCAGACGAGAGCCCATTGGGCAAACATGTAAACTCATAAAGAGATCCTTTAAACTCAAACCTTAGAAATTTCCTGTGTTGGGGGTTAATAGGCACAGAGTAATAAGCATCCCTTAGTGTCTGTGCTGCTGATTGGAGCGACTTCATTTTAAGGTGTTGATATGTAACATACTCATTCATATTTTTTTAGGTTTAGGATGAGTCTATGAGACCCATCTTTCTTGGGGCGAGTAAAGATTGTGGAAATGTATTGTGTGTCACAATGTAACATTTTGTGAATTACTCCTTTCTCAAGAAGTTTAGATAACTCTCCAGCAATAATACTTTCATCACCTTTCGAGAAGGCTATATGAGATACAGTAGATTAGCCAGAGACAATCTCAAGGATGCTTATGTCTGAGGTAATGGATCTCCAACTAGACAAATAATTAACTATGTTGCCAGCAACAAAAGTTGAGATGGAATTTACCGTGATTGTAAGATCCAAGCGTAAGATTTTTTGCATAATTTGTTTTTCCCTTTTGTTGCGTACGTATCAGGCTTATAGTTCATTACATCCCTTTGTTTAGTTTCTTTGCGCGCATTTAGGTGTTTAGTTCTTAGTGTTATTTAGCGCCCCCTCGTTAGCGTCTCTTTGCTTTGCATCTTTATTAGCGCCTTTTTTGGTTTCTTTAGTTTTCTATTCTGCATATTTAACCGTATTTTTCATCGCCGTTGGCAGTGCAATTTTTGCAGTTCATTCCAGTTCGCGCTTAGCGCAGTTCTCTTTGGTCTTCCAAGTGCCTTCGTCGCGTTTTACGCAGTTCGCTACAGCAGCAGTTTTCTCTGGCCGTAACAATGTAAGTGTGTTTTCGCAGTCCTCGCTTATCGCAGTTTCATTGTTTCTTTATGTCAAATTTCCTTAGTCGCAACTTGTAATTTTTTGCTCTTTTACTGTTTTTAGTTTCAACCCACTTACCCACGTACAACTAGTTCTTTGCATCACGTCTTCGTATCAAATAAACCTTCGTTTGAATAGTGGATTTGTTGGTGGTGTTGTCATTTCCGGCCACGAGAGCTATTCGCTTACTGCAGCTTCATCGTTGAAAATTGTTCAGGACATGTCGTTTTCGTCATGAGCGTAAGCCATTGGCAGTTTACAGAGCCCATCGCCCGGCGAGTTGGAACACGTGTGCGACAGTCGAATCGTACGTTGGATTTTGAAGCTGTTCGCCTGGAAAGACTTCGTTTAAAGAAAAATTCAAGATCGGGTCACGCATCTACAGTTACCGCCATTTCGAATGAAATCTCTGGTTTGTTATCTGACGATCGCAGTCTTCAGGAGGTGAAAGAGAAGCTTGTTCATTTGGACAGCGCCTTTGAAAGATTTAGAGAGGCCCATCGCGACTATGTCAGTGAAATTCCGGATGACAATGCCATTGCTGAGGGTCAGCGCTATCTTGAAAACAAAGAGAGAAAGTTCTGTGTTTTCCGTCAGCAGATCATCGATTGGATCACTGAGACTGAGCACAAACTGTTGGCAGAATCGCTTCAAGTGGATTCAGCGGTGAAACCTGAGGATTCAATTAGCTGTGCTGGCACGTCGATTCCTTCTCGTGCTTCCAAGGTTTCAAAACATTCAAGTCGAACAAGTTCCCGCAATTTTTGCAGTTCATTCTAGTTCGCGCTTAGCGCAGTTCTCTTTGGTCTTCCAAGTGCCTTCGTCGCGTTTTACGCAGTTCGCTACAGCAGCAGTTTTCTCTGGCCGTAACAATGTAAGTGTGTTTTCGCAGTCCTCGCTTATCGCAGTTTCGTTGTTTCTTTATGTCAAATTTCCTTAGTCGCAACTTGTAATTTTTTGCTCTTTTACTGTTTTTAGTTTCAACCCACTTACCCACGTACAACTAGTTCTTTGCATCACGTCTTCGTATCAAATAAACCTTCGTTTGAATAGTGGATTTGTTGGTGGTGTTGTCATTTCCGGCCACGAGAGCTATTCGCTTACTGCAGTTTCAGTGATAGCTGTGTGGACTACTGTGATGTCCACTTGTTGTTGGAGTTTATCTTCAGAGACTCCTTGTGTCGCCAGGGTCTGTACGTTTGGCCCTTGAAGTTTTGGACTTTGGCCCCAATTTTATTCACGTCCCCATGTCCTTCAACTGCTTTTGAAAGTCATCACCAAACAGCAAATCCGTGAAAGGCACATGAGGGGAACAGAGTGAAGCATAGTCCTGGCCAATATCTCGTTTCATTAATTGCTTAAGTTGCATATTGAGCTCATAATTCACATAAGTCATCAGCGATAAGGCTTTAAGCACAAATTGTTTTACCTGTTTGACGCCCTCTTGATCAAGACCTTTTTTCTCTGTCATGGACAGATCAGTCAAACGGGCGACAGGAATTATGCCCTTTATATAACAAGGGCTTGCTGAACTTTGAATAGCTGTTGACTTACGAGGCTTGCGCCAGATGCCTGGATTTACCCTTGTAGGTTTAACGGCATCGCAGTTTTTCTGTCTGATTTGGCGTTCAAGCTTTTCTTTCAGCCCTTTATCCGGCAAGCGGCTGCGAAACATTTTATTAAGGAGCTTGGCAAGTTGTGGGTTTTGTATGTTTTTGCCAGTTGAGTCTTCCGACTCGTACTCCTTCTGCATGCTCTTTGGCGGGAACGCTGTTTTGATGTTCTCGATCATCGCGCGGTCATTTGCCCTTGCTTTTTCCTTTCCCCTTCGGAGAGTTTTCCTCAAGTTTATCAAGTCTCTTTGTTAGGCTCAGGATCGCTGACGAAAGGAGCTTAACGTCAGCGGGCGACACCGAGAGGTTCGTGTCGGTCGAGGCAGCTTTGGCCGCCATGTTACGAGAAGCACCGTGTCGTTCTGCTCCGGATGTTTCGGTAACGAGGTCCTCCTCGTTGATTGCCAACAATTCCGTTTCATTCGCGGAGTCCATAGTGTCTTCTCCTCCCGGGAAGTTACACCGTGAGACGTGATATTTTATAAAGAAACTCGACGACAGTTCTGCTAGAAGTTACTCGACTGAATTGCTCGGACAGCAAACTTGCACTGAGCTCGGATATCATATGCTTGCTATCTCACGTGACCTCCGATTGTATGCAAATGCGAGGTAGAATTTCTCTCGGCACTTCGTGCCTCGTTGTCGACTCTTCGTGCCTTGAAGATAATTGCGCCCTTAGTAATTTGGCCCGCGGTACATATTTTGTGTAACGCAATCAGTTAACCTTTCAAGACGGCGACGGTTCGAAGAAAATGGCGTCTTGTACGAACAAATAGAGCTCCTCTGGACCCTGTGGATGGGCACGCGACTCAATTACAGAGTTACGTGCCAACAATTCAACCGTGACTTCCGATAAAAAATATTCTCCGCGAATGTTGCGATTTTTATCGTAACCTCTATTCGGTTGAACAGGTTTATTTATCTAGCCAAGGCTTTTAGACCAACTGGATAAAACTCTGGCATCCGAAGACCAGGAGAAATGCGAAGGTGACCTCACACTCTTTGAATGTCAAGAGGCCCTTTCACAAATGCAATCATGCAAATCGCTTTCCGGTTGAATTTTATCGTCGCTTTAGTAACGATTTAATAAATTACTCTTTTAAACACGGATCACTCTCTGACACACAAAGTAAAGGAATTATCCGCCCGCTTTACAAGAAGGACGACAAGTTAGACTTGAAAAACTGGCAACCAATTTTTTTTTCTGTTAAACACAGATTATAAAATTTGTACTAAAGTAATCAAACATGCGGGATTCCTGACCGCAGTATTTTTGAAAGCCTTTTTCTGATCCGGGATACAATCGACTATGTAAACCATAAACAGCTTTCGGCCGCTGTTATTTGCTTGGATGTATGTTCTTGGGAAACGCAGTTTGAGAATTTCACGGTGTATTTTTAAAATGAATGAAGAAAGTTTGTGTTTTCATATAAGCGATAATATAATAAATTGAGGAATAATCAATTTAGGAAATAACGAAATATAATATCCAATTTATTCAACACTTTTGAGAGATTTCACAGATTGTAAAGTATAAATAGGTGATGTCGCGTTTAATTCTCGCGGAGATTGCAGAGTGAATTTTTGTAATAACGAAATATAATATCCAATTTATTCAACACTTTTGAGAGATTTCACAGATTGTAAAGTATAAATAGGTGATGTCGCGTTTAATTCTCGCGGAGATTGCAGAGTGAATTTTTGTAATAACGAAATATAATATCCAATTTATTCAACACTTTTGAGAGATTCGACAGATTGTAAAGTATAAATAGGTGATGTCACGTTTAATTCTCGCGGAGATTGCAGAGCGAATTTTTGTGTTTAGCTAAATATACGTATTGGATTCGTTTGGCAGTAAAATTTTGTTCCTAAAAGATTGTTTTTTTTTGTGTGTGTGTTGATAGTTTGTCGAGATTTTTGAGGAAAACAGTAATTTCAAACTTGTTTTAATGATGTATATGTATATGATGTATATCGGCTTATAAACAGGAGCTTTTTAACGGTGAACTCTCATAACTTATAACTCTCATAACAATGAACTCCGAGGCGACCGGCACAACAGTCACTTGTATTCCCGATTCAACTCCAGACACGTCCTCAAAATAACCAGAGACTGTTATCATAATACTGATACGTTTTTACAACACTCACTAGTTTTCTCGTTGTTTATGTTCGTATTGGCGCCAGAACAACAACCATAACTATGGAAACTATACAAACCTCCCGTCAGGAAGTAAAATTGCAGTTTAATACCGATGCCTTGGATTTCATTTATACTTGACCAGAAATCCGCAAGCATTTCCTTCCAGCAGGGCCCAGTTGTTCAAAAGGTGGATAGCGCTACCCACCGGATAAATCACTATCCAGTGGATAAAGGTGTGCAAAACCAATTGCGTTATCTAGTGGATAGTGATTTATCGGGTGGATAGCGCTATCCACCTTTTGACAACCGGGGCCAGAAATTTTAGCTGTCTCCGCGACCCGCAAAAATTTCCTCCCGCAAAACAAATTCAGTCGGACAATCCGCAAAATTTGCTTGTGCACGGTAGCTAAATCAATAAAACTATGACGTCTTTCCCATACTATTGCATAATCAAACCGTAATAGCAATGATTCAGTATTCAAAAATAGAACACACGAAAGGTCATGCTATTTTGCTATGCTATATCGCTCATATTAAAACACAAACTTTCCCGTCCCATTTAACTTTCTTAAAACGTCTGCATTCGTAAAAATAAATCTTGAAATTCTCAAACTGCGTTTCCCAAAAAAACGCATTTGACCTATTTTTACCCTTCTAAAGCAGCTTTAATGGCTTTACGGCAAATGATTGCAGCTGATAGGTAACGTGAGATATCGAAACTTAATAAGAACTGTAATACCTTTGTGGCGACGTAACGCAAGACATGACAAGTTCATGACATTTCAATACCCTCGGGAAATTTACAATAGGACCAGGGGTGTTCCTCAAAAATTTTAGTGACGGTATGCGACGCCCTTCTTGAAATCCTAACCGCTTTAACCAACCATATCCTCAATGCCCTAAAATAGCTTCTATAAAGAAGAAAGAAGAAATCCCCCGGACAAAAGTCCACAAATTTAACAAAGAAACCTTTAACAACTTTTGTCCCTTTTTTCGTCGACTGATTCCGAAATCTCGTTTAATGCGCATGCGCATTAACGAGATAAAAATGGCGGCAAATGGCGGTCGATGGATGATGAAGAAAAGGGATCGCTGCAACAAAACGGTACAAGATATCCACTTAATGTTTTCGACATGAAGATTTCAATGTATTTTCAAAGCTGTAGGCGAGAAAGAACGGGTTTTATACTGTAACATTTATCACGAATTATTGGAAATAAAACGAGCTTGTTAGAAATGCGTTACGCAAAATGTTTGCACGCAAAAACTAAAACATTAATTCCCTGCGAACTATGACAGTAAACGGCTAAAGGTTAAGAGTATAGATAGAGGACCTTTTGCTCTTTCATCCGTGTAAATTTCGTTTTGAACTTTTTTGAACTTTTTTAGTTACATGCTATAGAATTAAGGTGGTTGTTCTGTGATGCGATTAATATTGAGACTGACTAGCTGTGGAAGCATATTTTTGTTTAAAAAACTTCATGTGCCCTATTCAGGCACTACTGAAGCATTGAATGATAGGTTTGATCGAATGAAGGCCCCAAAACACTAAAAATGTGTAACATTTCCTTGTGATATTCCCATAGTCCCAAAACAAACTGATCTTTCCTGCAGTTTCCTGATTATTTTGGCTGGTCATTCAAATATAAGGAAGAGATCGAGACTAAAATAATACAAATTTAATATCATCTTAAAATTGTTATTTCAAAAGTATTAAGTAAATGGTACCCTCTTTACAACTTAATTCAATACCTTTCAATATGTAAACATCTCACTGTAAATAAACTTAAGCATAATAAAAAAAATGGAGTAAATAAAAAAAAAACTTAAGCGATTCTTATGGAACCCAGGGGAGAGAGAGAGAGAGAGAGAGGGGGGGGGGAGGGTTTAAGGGGGAATAATCAGATAGATATAAAGTGACTGGGAGATGCAAAATAACTTTTTGTGTCTGAAATTCTTATATCAGTTCTATTTTTTTTTAGGAGAGAGGGGTTATATTAATTAAAATTAGTTTTTGATATAAGCCATTTGCAACATTGCACATTATACTGAAAAGGCATGAGATTTTAGGGGTTTTGTTTTGATCCTTTTTTATTATTGTAGCTCCCATTGCGTGCCTATATTTTGACGTCAACATCCGGGACACCCGCCATGTGCTTTGTCGAAGAAGAACTAGTCGCCATGTTTGTACTAGCGTAGTTTGCGTTTCAAAATTATTGACTTATGGACACCTTGAATTCGAAACAGTCGGTAAGTTCTGTCGTATCCCGTGTGTATTGTAATTTCGCTTGTTAAAAGTGTAATTTCTGTTCTTAGAAAACCTGCCTTATTACCTAACTGGATGTTTACCCGATGTGATGACTGGAATATTTGTGGAATTGTCAATGGAGTATTCATAAATAAATGGTTGAGTTTTTACTTTCGAATCTTTCGTATATGTGGTCACGCGAACTACGCTACAGTTTTCGACTTCCTCGAATTGGTGGAGGAGCTGGATTCATTCGGTAGAACTCTGGAAGTTTGACTTGTTTCGTACGAGTATTTGGAAGTGGCGAAGGAATTGGAATTTTATTTCTAGTGCTATCGATCGATTTGGAACACTTTAATTTTGGAATTATGGAAGGCGACCTTGAGTTACAGTTGGATTCTTCGTATCAAGAAGCGAGTAATCGTGCACTCACAACCGAATTAGGCGGTTCAATAGAAATGGAAGAAGAAAGCGGTGCTAGAAATATTCAAGTTAATACGCGTAAAGAGCTTCAAGACGCCGAAGGTTATTTGAATGAGAAGAAACACGCTCTAAACAAGTCACGCTCTGGCTATGTTGGAAATCTCACCAGAATAAACAACGAGATTACCCGTTTGATGGAATACAGCGGCACTCAAGACGAAATTTCAAAGAAAATGGAAAATTTCAACGATGCGTGGATCAAATTTGTTGATGCGCATGACAAATATTGCAAGTGTTTGGTTGCAAGCGTTGACACTTCGGCGATGGAAGAAGCTGAGAAAATTTATAAGGAGCAAATGGAGCGAAAATTAAATCTCGATTCCGCTGTGAAATTGTGGCTACCCGTGTATCAACACAACAGTGTATTCTCAAGTTTAAGACCCAAAGGTTCGCGTAGTGAAAGTTCCAAAACAAGTTCAAAGACATCTACACGCACGATGTCCCGAAAAAAGGAAGCCCTGGCCTTAGCCCGGCTTAAGATCCGCCAGTTGAAAGTTCGCCAGCGATTGGATGAGGAGGAACAAGAAATTCGAAAGAAAAGAGAGTTAATGGAAGCTGAAATGGAGGCAGAAAAGGCTGAAGTGTCACTGCAAATTTATGAAGAAGAAGAAGTAGAAGAAGAAAAAAGAGACATCGAGTTAGTAATCAGTCATGACGAGGAACATTGGCAGCCACCTAAATCGCAAGGTGTGACTGATCCAAAAGATACTTCAGAGCCCTTTACAGTGGATCGAACACCACCTCTCAAACAACAAGTCCCTGCCATTCCATCTTTGCCTATGATTAATCATTTAAATAAAACAGTGTCTGGATCATTTACGCCACGCTCCAAACAGGACGCCCCTGTTATTCCAGCCTCATCGTATAACTTAGTTCAGCCAAATGGTTATGGAACTTTACAACCAGTCTCTCATGTGTCAAGTGACAAACAGATTAGATTTATGCCCTCATTGAATAACCCTGCCGTTGGAACTGCTGGTGTTGTTACATCATCAGTGACACCGACAAGTGCCACAGTCACAAGTTCGTCAACCGTACCCGCAGTTCAGCCTTGGGAATTGCAGCGCACTACTGCCTGCCTGCTAAGTAGCGATTCTACACCCCTGTTTGTTGATTCGGTAGTATCCAGTAGTAATTCTCCACAGTCATTGTATGGACGGCCTGTTATGGAATCGTGGTCTTCCGCTTGGCAGATGCCACGAGCTGAGACATCACAAAATGTGACATTAAACACAACACCTGCACAGCAAGTACATGTACAGCATTTCGACAGTGGAAATGAAATGGTGAAAGCACTGAGACAAGTGGTTACCTCGCCAAAAGTAGAGTACCTCAAGTTTGATGGAGATCCATTCAAATATGTGACGTTTATTCATAACTTCGAAACTTATTTGGAACAAGACAACCCTGACGACTCTAGGCGGCTACAACTACTGATCCAGCACTGTACGGGAAGGGCAAGAGAAGCAGTTGAGAGCTGTGCGAATTTACTTGCTTCTGATGGTTATCGAGTGGCAAAGGAAACATTGCGCGAGAATTTCGGGAAGCCGCATGTAATTGCAGATGCGCAAATTAAGAAATTGCTATGTCTACCTAGCTTGAAGAAGGTGGACGGACCTTCCTTGCTGGAATTTGGCAGACACTTAGACACTGCTGATCGAACCTTGACTGGAATGGGCGCCGAATATGTGGCTGACCTTAACCACATGAACACTTTGAGAGAACTTACTAAGAAGTTACCAATGTTCCTCCGAGCAAAATGGACCGAGTGTGCTGGGAAAATCATTGTATCAAACCGTAGACCTAAGTTTCAAGATTTTGTGAAATTTATCAAAGAAAGAGCCAAGTTGGTGGACAACGAGTTTGGACACGACATGAACAACAATGGACCCTCTAAAGAAACAATTATCAGAAGAGGTAAGGGGAATCAGAGCAGACCTCCCCTGGACTTATCAACGTTCTTGACTGGAACTGGGCCAAACAGTGGTCGTCAGAATGAAAATGAAAGAGGGCCCGATTTTGGAAACAAACAAGCTCCATGTCTGGTATGTTCCGGGCGACATGAAATTTGGAAGTGCGAGAGGTTCAAAGGTTTCACACATGAAGAGAAGAGAAAAGTTGTGCAACAAGGTGGACTTTGTAACAAATGTCTTGCGAAGGGACATATTGCTAAGGAGTGCCCAAAAGTGAATTTCAAGTGCCAGAAGTCTGGATGTGGAGGTAATCACCACACCCTAATGCATCGTTACAATACAGGAACTGGAGGAGAGCCTAAAAGTGGAACTGGTCTAAAAGAAAACAAGGGCGATTCAAACAATGCTAATGTTGAACAACAGTCGCAAGCAAGACAAGGAGATGCTTTGCCTCGTAATGTTACTGGGGCCGGTAATGGTAGAGAAGCCACTGTAGCAGCTACTGGGGCCGGAGAAAACAGAGTGTGTCTTGGGATCATGCCTGTCAAAGTTCAAGGAAAAGGCAGTGACAGGATGGTTGAAACGTATGCCCTGCTTGACAGTGGTTCGGAGGTGACGTTGTGCCACGAAAGGCTAGCGAAAGAACTTAAGCTTGATGGAGATAGACTTAGTTTCACATTGACTGGAATGACGGGTTCAGCGCAGGTGGCAAGTTGCCTTGTAGATTTGGTTGTGAAGTCTATGGATGAGTCAGTTACTGTTGAATTGTTGAATGTAAAGACAGTCGATAACATGCCAATTTCTACAAGTAGCATCGCGAAGACAGAAGATCTGGCCCGCTGGCCTCATCTACAAGATGTCGACATCCCGGTGTTAAGAAACGGAGAAGTTATGCTGTTGATTGGTCTGAAGGAGAATCCTGGCTTGTTCCTTCCACTTGAGTGTAAATCTGGTGGCCACGATGAGCCGATAGCTATCCGATACAGCTTAGGATGGACAGTGATGGGTCCAATGGGGGGATCAGAAAGGGAATCACAGTTGTTCAGTGAACCTTGTCCGCACAAAGGAAAGTCGCTTGACTCAAGAGGAAAACCACCCCAACATACAGCCACTTGAACATTTGCATGATGAAACTCTTCTTGATAGAGAAACTGGTTTAGTGGAAAGAAATGAAGATCTCACAATAAAGCAAGAGAAAGCTGCTAGAAGGGTGCAAGGACCATACAGCAATGAAGCAGAGCATCAAATTCATGTGAACGTCCTTCAGCGAAAGGAAGATGTTAAACATGACACTGATAACGAAATCTTGCATCGCCAACTCGAGCGACTTTGGAAAACCGATTTTGGGGACTCTGCTGTTGTAACAGATACTTTACCATCAATTGAAGACAACAAAGCCTTGAACAAGATGGAACAATCCCTACAAAGAGTAGATGACCACTTCCAAGTTGCCCTGCCATGGCGGGAAGAATCACCATATCTCCCCAACAATAAACCAATGGCAGAACAAAGGTTACAACTTCTGAAGAAACGACTGCTTAAAGATGAAGATTTGCTTATGAAGTACCGAACCACGATGCAAGAGTACATAGCTAAGGGACACGCCCAGAGAGTTCCAAAAGAAGAGTTAGATGTGAAGGAGCGACCAGTGTGGTACCTTCCACATCACCCTGTGACGCACCCGTTGAAACCAGGAAAAGTCAGAGTAGTTTTTGATTGTGGTGCAAAGTACCGTGGAACTTCCCTTAATCAGCAATTGTTACAGGGCCCTGACTTAACAAATCCATTAGTGGGAGTATTAATCAGATTTCGCCAAGAATCTGTTGCCATGGCAGCCGATATTGAGGCTATGTTTCACCAAGTTTACGTTGAGCTTGAAGACCGTGATGTATTGAGATTCCTTTGGTGGCCCAATGGAGACTTGAATGAGGAACCACAGGAGTATCGCATGGTGAAACACCTATTTGGCGCGACCTCATCGCCAAGTTGTGCGAACTTTTGCCTAAAGAAAACAGCATCGATTTATCAAGCAGAATTTGACCCTGTAACAGTCCAAACCGTGAAGAAAAACATGTATGTTGATGATTTGACGAAATCTGTCGGTTCACCAGAGATTGCAATAAAGACTGTCTACACAACTAAGAGAATTGCTGGCAAAAGGTGGCTTCAGGTTGACAAAGTGGCTAAGCAATGACCGGAACTTGTTAGCTGAAATACCAGAATCTGAAAGAGCAAGTTCAGTGGTCAACCTAGACATAGAAAATTTGCCTACTGCATGTGCGCTTGGGTTGAAGTGGAACGTAGAATCCGACAAGTTTGTTTGGGAGGTGTTGGCCAAAATTCAGCGACTACTAGAAGAGAAGCCGATGACCAGACGTGGAGTCTTGTCAGTTGTCAGTGCTTTGTTTGATCCACTTGGTTTCATCGCCCCCTTCATAATGAAGGCTAAGCTATTGTTACAAGACCTCTGTCGAAAGAAACTGGGATGGGACAATGTTATTGATGAACAAGAAAGGATTCAATGGTTACGCTGGCTGGAAGACCTTCCAAAACTACAAGCGCTTCAAATTGAACGATGTTTTAAACCGAAGAACTTTGGTGAAACAAAGAGTGTTCAGCTGCACATTTTCTCAGATGGATCACGTGTAGGGTATGGAGCAGTAGCATACCTGCGATTCGTTGACGTCTTTGACAGAATCCATTGCAGCTTTGTCTTGGGGAAGGCTCGACTGGCCCCAATCCATGAGATCACTATTCCAAGGTTGGAATTATCTGCAGCAGTTATCTCAGCTAAGCTGAATCAAATCATACGTCAAGAGTTGGAAATCAAGATAGATCGAGTGAATTACTGGACTGACTCTACTACAGTATTGAAATGCCTTAACAATGACACCAAGCGGTTCCACACCTTTGAATCAAATCGCCTCACCACTATTCGTAGTCTATCGTCCACCTCAGATTGGAGATATGTCAACCGAGATGACAATCCAGCAGATGATGCATCAAAAGGGTTAAGGCTTGATGAGATGATGAAGAATAGTCGGTGGTTAAACGGTCCAGCGTTCCTTTGGAAAGAAGAATCATCCTGGCCAGAAATTATTGAAGTGCCCACCTTGAAAGATAGTGATCCTGAAGTTAGAAAAAAAAAATCTACACCGCTGCTGCTGTGCAAGATTCAATAGAAAGTTTGATACATCACTACTCTTCCTGGTGGAAATTGAAGAGAGCATTCGCTTGGATGTTACGTTTCAAGACATTTCTCCAGAGCAACGTTTACAAGCGGAAATTAGATGGCGCCTTTAATAGTGCTTCTCCTCTAACAAGTACAGAAGACACAGTTGGAAACCTAACCACACTTGAGCTGCAGAGGGCTGAGGAAGAAATTGTTCGACAGGTCCAGAAGGCAACCTTTCCAAAGGTGTTTGAGGCACTTAGCAAAATCTCGCCTGCTACAAATGAACGGCTAGTGAAGAAGACAATACAGAAAGTGGGAACCTCGATCTTCAAATTGAATCCAAAGTTAAGAAATGGGTTGTTGTCCGTTGGTGGGAGGTTAGAGAGTGCTCCTGTAGATGAAGATTTGAAGTATCCTTACATCCTACCCAATGATCACCATGTGACAGAGCTAATCATCCAGCACAACCACAGTAGCGTGGGGCATATGGGCCAGGAATCTGTCTTATCATCTCTGAGAGAAAGGTTTTGGATTGTAAAGGGACGCTCTGCAGTGCGACGTGTATTGAAAAGGTGTGTTGATTGCCAAAAGAGGAAGGCACCCACCGGAGAGCAGTTCATGGCAAAGTTACCTGAAGACAGGATTACCCCGAGCAAACCCCCGTTCACATATGTCGGCGTGGACTATTTTGGCCCCATCGAAGTAAAGCAGGGAAGAAGCAGAGTCAAGAGATACGGATGCATTTTCACGTGCTTGACAGTCCGTGCCATACACATAGAAGTTGCAAACACCTTGAATACAGATTCCATGATTAATGCATTGAGAAGATTTATTTGTCTGAGAGGATGCCCCGAGCAAATTAGGAGCGACTGTGGAACAAACTTCACTAAAGCAGACAAAGAGTTAAAAGAAGCGATTGAAGAATGGAATCAGCACAGGATTGATGGATTTTGTGCTCAAAGAGGAATTCAGTGGATCTTCAATCCCCCTGGAGCAAGCCATATGGGAGGAACGTGGGAGAGAATGATAAGGTCTGTGCGCCAAATCTTGAAGGTCTTATTGAAGGAACAGGTGGTCTGTGATGAAGTGCTTCACACTGTGCTGACGGAAGCAACCAACATCCTCAACAGTAGACCTTTGACGCGGAACAGTGATGATCCTATGGACGAAGAACCGCTGTCTCCAAACCATCTGTTGCAGCTGCGACCATGTTCCAGTTTGCCCCCTGGAATTTTCGACAAAGAAGATATGTATTGTCGACGCCAATAGAGACAAGCGCAATACTTGTCAAATCTCTTCTGGAAACGGTGGATCAAAGAATATCTACCTACCCTTCAGGAACGAAAGAAGTGGAACGAGCCAAAAGAGAATCTCAAAGTGGGAGATGTCGTTCTGTTAGCTGACGAGAACTTTCCCAGAGGTCAATGGCCGCTAGCACGAGTCGTTGAGGTCTTTCGTAGTGAAGATGGGCTTGTGCGTTCTGCAAGAGTAAAGACAAGCTGTACGGTCATGACCCGCGCAAAACGTCAAAGACAGAGGGAGGTGAAAACGACGGTGACAACTCTCGTACGACCGATTACGAAGCTGTGTCGTCTTGAACTGTCCAGTCCTTAGTTGTTCAGAATCATCTGGAGCTGTAATCTCATTTACAAGTAGCACCTTGATACCCTAGATGTACCTGGACAGCGTTCCAAAGTTGCGGTTGAAGCAGACTCTGATCTAATTTAGTCGACCAACATTGGACATGACATTTGACATTACCAATGTGCCTTGTACTTGTGAAGATCCGTTTTGGACGTTGACTTGCACTGTAGCTGGGTGTATTGACACTCTTACCTAGCGACATTTATCTAAATTTATGGACATGGACAGTTTGTTTGTTGCTTATAGTTGTAGACGTAGCGTCACAACATCTCAAGTTAGATTGCACTGGTAGCAGATGTTTTTTGTAAATGAAATAGTTTCTATAGATTTCATTTAGGGGCCGGTGTAGCTCCCATTGCGTGCCTATATTTTGACGTCAACATCCGGGACACCCGCCATGTGCTTTGTCGAAGAAGAACTAGTCGCCATGTTTGTACTAGCGTAGTTTGCGTTTCAAAATTATTGACTTATGGACACCTTGAATTCGAAACAGTCGGTAAGTTCTGTCGTATCCCGTGTGTATTGTAATTTCGCTTGTTAAAAGTGTAATTTCTGTTCTTAGAAAACCTGCCTTATTACCTAACTGGATGTTTACCCGATGTGATGACTGGAATATTTGTGGAATTGTCAATGGAGTATTCATAAATAAATGGTTGAGTTTTTACTTTGGAATCTTTCGTATATGTGGTCACGCGAACTACGCTACAATTATTATGTAAGTTTATACAGTGTATGGCTTTGCTTGCAACTCAATCTGTCTCACTTTTAAACCCTGAAGTACAGCCCCAAACACCCGGGGGTATGTTTTTTGGGATTTTTGTCTTAAACAGGGTATTGATTTTATCATTTTTTGTCTTAATCAGGGTATTGATTTTATCAATTGTCTTAAATAGGGTATCTTTACTTGGACAAATAAACAGCCTGCGCATATGTTCTACGAACTAAACTGCAGCAATTTTTTTTTTATCTTAAACAGGGTATCGATCAAAATCGGAATTCTGTCTTAAACAGGGTAGGAAAATAAGCGATTTTTGTCTTAAACAGGGTCAGGGTATGAGGGGCCGGGCCGCACCTCCCTCCTACCCAAGGATATATCGAGTACCCCCCCCCCGGGGGCCGAACAGTCACCACCCTTCCTACAGGATGCAGCATTGTTAAATAGTTAAAAGGGTTGACAGGGTAAGAACGTCTTATCTGATCACAAAATATCCACATCAGATATAAAGGACCACAAAGAGATGTCCCTGTCCCTACTGATGTTGCTATAACAAAGTGCATGTTGATGTATGTTAGTTTGATACAATACAATATGGCCCCTTTCCTTTCTGTTGTTCTTCTTATGTTCTGTACATATGTTTATCTTTAAATCCACAAACATATCCTATGCAGATAATGGTTTATCCATTGCTGAATGACCTGAATTTTATCATTTTGTAAGTGTTGTCTCATAAAATTTATTTTGGGAATGTATTAATGTCCTACCACTCAGCATCACAGCACGCTGGTATTTACTATTTCACAGGTCTTTAAAACAATGGCTAAATAACTGTGTGACTGGAAGCAGAAAATCAGATTTTACAGAACCAACCACTTTAATTTACACTGCTATCAATAACTATAATCACTGCATGCTTCAACAATTTACACCTTATCAATGAAACATTTTTAGTGTTTTGGGGCCTTCATTCGATCAAACCTATCATTCAATGCTTCAGTAGTGCCTGAATAGGGCACATGAAGTTTTTTTCAAAAATATGCTTCCACAGCTAGTCAGTCTCAATATTAATCGCATCACAGAACAACCACCTTAATTCTATAGCATGTAACTAAAAAAGTTCAAAAAAGTTCAAAACGAAATTTACACGGATGAAAGAGCAAAAGGTCCTCTATCTATACTCTTAACCTTTAGCCGTTTACTGTCATAGTTCGCAGGGAATTAATGTTTTAGTTTTTGCGTGCAAACATTTTGCGTAACGCATTTCTAACAAGCTCGTTTTATTTCCAATAATTCGTGATAAATGTTACAGTATAAAACCCGTTCTTTCTCGCCTACAGCTTTGAAAATACATTGAAATCTTCATGTCGAAAACATTAAGTGGATATCTTGTACCGTTTTGTTGCAGCGATCCCTTTTCTTCATCATCCATCGACCTCCATTTGCCGCCATTTTTTTAACTCCGGCTCTCTCGAGGGCGCTCGGCCCAGTCTCGCTCCGCATCACACATCGCCCAAGCGATGTGGGCGCGTTGCACCGCCCATTCTTTTTAGCGCCCTGGCCATTTTAGGTGAAAAATACACCTAATTTTTTTTTATTTCGTCAACCCCCATGTAGTTGTGAAGCTCCATGTTGCCCAGTGGAAGGATTTCGATTTTCTCACGGTTCATGTTCAATCCCGAGTATCTGCTAAAACGTTTCACACTATCCATGAGATTAAGAAAAGATTTATCGCTAACGAACGTTATGTCGTCCGCGAAATTAACCAACTTAATCATTTCTGTTTCGTTGATCTTAATGCCACGTATTTGGTTATTATTTCGTATGTATATCGCCAGTCTCGAGAACAATAATAAAACGATACGGGGAAAGTGGATCCCCTTGACGAACTCCGCGTTTAACTTGGAAGGTGTAGTAAAGCAGTTATTAATCACGCGACTTGATATGTCGTTGTAAAATGTTTTAATCCAGGTAATAAAGGAAGCGCCGAAACCATACACTTCTAAAGTTCTAAAAAGAAAACACCGGTTAATCGAATCGAAGGCCTTTTCAAAATCAATAGCAGTCAAAATACTTTTATGGCCTTTCCGTTTAGTGAACTCAATTACATCATCAATGGTGCGAATTGCGTCAAAAATTGTTCGCCCTTTCACATAAGCATTTTACGGTGGCCCAAAAGTGTCACGGCAATTTCAATTTACTCACGGCAGTTTCAATTTGCTCACGGCAATTTCAACTTCGCTCACGGCAATTTCAATTTGCTCACGGCAATTTCAATTTGTTCACGGCAACTTCAATTTGCTCACGGCAATTTCAACTTCGCTCACGGCAACTTCAATTTGCTCACGGCAATTTCAACTTCGCTCACGGCAACTTCAATTTGGTCACGGCAATTTCAACTTCGCTCACGGCAACTTCAATTTGCTCACGGCAATTTCAACTTCGCTCACGGCAACTTCAATTTCAATTTGCTCACGGCAACTTTAACAGGCTACATGTCAGCGGAATTACGAATAAAATCCCAGTGGATCTTGCGCGTAGCGTTTGAAGATGGCGGAAGACGAGAGAATGCTTCTCGAGTCCTTGTTTTATAAAGGTTATGAGTATCAGGAAATTCTCTACATGTTAAGAAAGCACCACAACATAACAATAAGCCTTAGCACACTCAAGAGAAAGCTGAAGCAGTACAAGCTACACAGAAATAAGGTGGAGTTTGATCTCCAAGTATTAAGAAACGCCATTGTAGAAATCATAGATGGTCCTGGATGTTCTGTTGGCTACCGCATCGTTTGGCATGCTCTCCAGCAGAGGGGAATAAGAGTCTCCAGAAGCAAAGTGGAAGAAATTGTTCGAGAACTAGACCCCGATGGAGTTGAAGTGAGAAAAACACACAGGCTGCGAAGACGGGAGTATATCTGCCCAGGACCAAATAAGGCTTGGCATGCAGATGGCTATGACAAAATAAAGCCGTTCGGCTTCCCTATACATGGTTGTATAGACGGGTATAGTAGGAAAGTACTTTGGCTGTATGTTACGCGTTCCAATAACCTGCCTGACAACATAGCTGCCTATTATTTGGACGCTGTTCGCGAGCACGGTGGATGCCCCCTTGAATTATATACTGACTTGGGGACAGAAAATGGAATTATGGCTGGTATACAGTCTTTTTTTAGGGATGATCCAGGTTCCCATAAATATGTGCCATCTCCCCGCAACCAACGGATTGAGGGATGGTGGAGTTTCTTTAACAGAAACTGGGCATCTTGGTGGGTATCTTTTTTCAAGGATATGGCTGACGCAGGTGATCTCAATTTGGTTGATCCTCTCCAGAAGGAATGTTTGTGGTTCTCCTTTGCAAAGGTACTTCAGGTGGGGCTTGATGAAGTAAAAAATAATTGGAACACTCATTACATAAGAAAATCTAGGTTTGAGACAGTCAGTGGGAGGCCTGATTCTCTGTATACAATACCAGAGTTTCATGGTGGGGTTGATGGCCTTATCGTTCCTGTACAGAGTGCTGCACTGGATTATGCTCACTCTCATCTGGTGGAAGTCAGCAATGATCAGACTGATTACCATGACTGTTTTCAATATGTAATGAATGAACTGAGATTAGCAACACCTAATGACTGGAAAGATTCTTTTGAACTCTTCAAAAAAATAACGGATGCAGCTGTCAATGGAAATTAACTTGCAGGTAATGAGTACCAAATACTATGTATTGTTTTGTGTAGGTACAGTACACCTACTGTACAGGTGACCAGACATGATGCAATGAGAGAAGAACCCAGTACATCCATCAAAATGTTTGAAAATAGGTATTTCAAATGGTTAGCAGGGGTCACACTCATCTGGGGGAAAAAAATCCCCAACTTTTGACTGACTCTTCATCAACCATAAAGCAATTTCTTCTGACCAAGATTGCAATGAAATAGCATATTTTGGGGTGGAAAGTGCTACCACTAAAAGCAGGACATTTGCCATATGCTACAGCCTAGGACAATAAAAAATTACGACTTTTCCTGTCCATGGGTCCTTGTGGTAGGAATGTACATGAAAATGGTGTAGTGCACGTGCCACTAAGCTTTGCCCCACTGTGGGACAATTGCACATTTCTTTGAAAAAATGACTACATAAACCCAGGTGAGAGGGATTTAAGCTTGGAATTGAGCATTATTGCAATAAATGTACAAGATGGTGTTTAATAGTTAAACTACCATTATCCTTTTTGTTCCTCTAATTAAGGCACCAATCCATAGCAAGCCAGACTGGGGGAGGGGGGGGGGGGGGGCACTTGGCAGATTGTTTAACATAAACAAGAATTTCTTTCAAAATACCCACCTCCATTGACAGTCTAAATATGGGTCACTCATTGGCTGTAGGAACTTGTCAACAAGTCAATCTGACTGGTCAATTATCCTCACCTTGGGTAGATAAATATGCTGTCATTAATTCCCTGCCTATGCCCATCCCCTAGTCCTTTTCTGGCTTTAAATTTCTAGGTGCATAAGACATTGTTTTTTAGTATTCTCAGGGGAGTGAAAACATTTCAATAATAGAAATAATTTGAAAAGGATTGTGGTAGTTCTAATAAAACAGTGCCATCATGCAAATCTCCTATTGTACATCAATGGTCACCTGAGCACAGTTGGTCAAAGCCTGCTTGAAGCCGAGTTAGCCTAACCTAATGAATAATTTCCATAACAATGTATAATGTCTTTGTTAGCTTAAGGGTAAAAGCAACTCAGGGAGCATGTAACCACAACTTAAAACAATGTTTTAAAAGCTGTTGAAAGAAAAAAACATGTGACTTGAAAATAAATTTTATTGGTTACCATTCAAACAAGCAATCGATGCTATCATTCATTATTTTGTCATCCAAAATGAGTTAATAATTGGCAGACAGGTAGACTGTCATCAATTAAAAGCAGCATAATATTAATCGTATGAGCAAAAAATCACTGACAAAGGACCTCAGAGATTCTAGTGCTGTGATTAATTGAGTGGCTGATTGATTGATTGTTTGATTGATTTGTTGTGTCCAACTGTTTGCATTCCCGTACTTTGTATGGTTGAAATATGGTTACTGCAGTGTATAGAATTGTAACTGGATTCTAACATTCCATGATTTTAGATATACTCTAAACTACTAAAATTCCAATAGCAACAAGAACTGTAACAATAACCATGAATCTGAACATTGAGAACAATACTAGGCATTAATGGCCCACTATCACCAATTTGGCTTTGCGGTTGTTTGTTTTTTTTTTTCAAATGACGAGCTCGCTCGTGATTGGCTCTTTCGGGAATTTTCGACTGTGTTAAATTCGCAATGCATCTTGGGTGATAGTGGGCCTTTAAATTGTGCTTTTACCTATATCACATATTATTGGTGGAAACACTTGGCTAGTCCTTAACAGAAGCAATTTTAACCTGGCCCAATTAACCATTTTTTGAAAATTGAACCATTAACCATTAACCATTAACCATTTTTTGAAAATTGAAGTCATCAGGTATGCTAATAGGGTTGTCCACGTCATGCGGGCATAATTTTGAGCGTAATAGTGAGGCATAAGCACTGAGCATTATGCCAGCATAATAGTAAGAAAAATTCCCGAAAATATGTCAAAATATCGAAAACAAATAAATACATGGAAATTAGGTAAAATCTTGAAATTGGGATTCCTGTGAAAATATACCTAAAAATAGGCCAGCAGGGACTAATTGTCTTCATGATGTACCTGATGTGGCCAGGTGGGGCAACTGGGAGTCTGGGACTCATTTACATTCCAATTTCCAAAATGGCAGAAGAAGGCAACGCTGGTTCTTCAACTTTGCATATCAAGCGACCATATTTTATTTTAGGTAAAAAAATGAGTGATCCGGGGAAAAATTTTTGAGCATAATAGTAAGATTTTGTGAGCATAATGTGGACAACCCTATATGCTAACCAAAAATCTGAACCTTTACTTTTCATTAATCATGGCTTAATACTAGCTGTACATGTAGGGGCCAAACCACCCCCTACATGTTTCATTAGTGCTTGGGTATTTTGCATTATTTAGGTACTTTAAAAGTATTGAACATTTTTTCTCAAAATTTGCAAGGTAAACACTGCGGCGGCGGAGGCCAATTGGCAAATCACTTTGATATGAAAAACGACAGGTAATGTCAAAGTTATGATGTCATAATGATGACTTCAAATTGTACTCTTGATTTAAAGTTTTAATTATGCATATTATTGCTAGTGTATTTGAAAGAACGCATCAACTGGAGTAAGAAGCTGAAACAATTTCCTCAACAATAGATAAACTATGACATTTTAAATATTGAAAAATTCTGGTGCAGAAAGTGGCATTCCCCCTTGTGGAAAATCTCCAAATAAAAGCTGATATTTTGTTTACATCATTCTAGTTATGTTGCAAATTTGATGTACAAGATGACTAGAACAAGAAAAAGAGGAAAATTGGAATGAAAAGATTTCCCCTCCTACTGTTATTACTACAAAACTAGTTTTCTGATGTCATAAACCGTGACGTCATCCATAACATTATCTGTATAAAGCTAAAAATTAAAATCTAAAACGATACGATTTTTGGCAACATCAAGCTTTCTATTTTACTAAATTATTAGCTTTCCCAGAAAAAAAATGGAAAAAATAAACCAAGGGGATTGATTTTAGAGGGACAGTATGGTTATGTCCACAGTTCTCCAGCTACTGTTTATAAAGTGTTCAACTCCACTTGACTGTACAATCACTTTAAACTTTATACCATGTGGATTGGTTTAGTTGCTGTGGTTTTTGTCCTGCAGTTTAATGCCTCGCGAAAGCTTGTCCTTTGCAAAATGCAAGAAGAAAAACGCTCTCAAATTCATCATACTTGCTCATGTGAATTACAGGAAATGATATCTCCATTCCGCAGGCCCCGACATAAGGAAAACACACTCTGTGATTTGGCTTTTCAACTTTGCAAGTGTGATTAAACTTTCACTTATTTTCAAGTTGTCGCCAGTTATCTCTCGGTGTCCTTGCCCAGTTAACCACTTCATCACCCCTGCTGCACTTAACTCTGCTTTCTCATACTTCTCTCCATCCACTGTAACATCATCTTCGCCACTTCCTTCTAGCAAATGACAGTCATAATTCCAGGCCACTGGTGATGTATAACCTGTTATCTGTTCGTCTTCAAGCCTGTGGAGAAAGTCCTGAAAGTTATCTATAACCTGCTCCTCCACAGTTCTTTCTGGGGTTCCCATGTCAGAGAATTCTGGTTCCAAAAGCCCAAGCAAGTAGTTGGCATCGACAGCTTCATAGTGCCCCTTAACAAAAAGGGGTCTGCATGACTCAGGATTGTTTAGAAGAAGGTCCTTCAAGCCATAAGCTTTAAGCCCTTCCATGAACTCACCCAGGGAGAGTAAGTTTCTGCTGACAATGCTGATGACAATAGAGCCAATGATGTCATCCATCATATCCTCTCTGATTGGGCCGGTATACCCATGGTCAATAATGATGTCCTGATAATTGACAAGATCATCCTTGATTTTGTCAATCTGTTCCCTCTCTGATGGTGTCAGGTGGCGTTCAGTATCAAGACTTCTAAGATCAACATTTGGATTCACTAACATGTTATAAGTCGACTCTTCCAAGAAGCATGGTGGAGGTCCACTTTGTGCGAGACTGGCTGCAATGATCTCTCCGACTGTTCTGAAATTTCCATTCTGAATGAAGAGTGTTGAATACACTGGACTGCCATTTGGAAACATAATCTTTGCAATATCATTGATCACATTGGCCATAAATTCTCTAGATAACGCACCCGTGTCTATTCCTTCCTCTCCTAAGTACTTTATGCAAACTTTGTACTCTGCAGGATTCTTCTTCCGTTCACGCTGCCACAACTGAACCACACGATTTAGACTTATTCCTCGTCTCGTTGTCAAAAAGAGGTGACAATCTTCAATAACTTTCTTTTGCAAGACTTTTACTACTGATGCAGGGTCAGTTACAGCATCAGGTGGGGCAGGCACAATGGCACATAGAGCTTTGTCATCGTTATCATCACTGTTAATGCTATTGTGCAGAGCTAGAGCCATATCATGATCACTTCTTATCTGGGCACTGCTAGATTCTTCATAATCTTTGGCATTGCTTTCTTGTCTGGGGGGCGGGGGGTGTCCACTGGTCCCTTGTTTCTCAAACACAGAGTCTTCAATGACAACAGCATTCTCAACATCACCACCATCCATGCACTTGCCTTTTTCCAGCTTTTCTTCTTCAGCATACCCACCACACTCATGCAAATGAAAATCTGATTTTGTGCAGATGTATAAAGTTATTCTCTTAAAGTCCTTACCAAGCTCTTGCTGGTATCTTTCAAGAGTAAAAAACTCTCTACATGATGTGCCAGGGAGAAAAACTGCCTCCTGGAAATCCTCTAGAAGTAGGAGGTATTCTTTGCCTTCACAATAACAATCGCTCTTATATGCTTTCCATTTTGTCACGGCTTTTTCTAGCAGAGTTGCTGGAGAATCCTTTTTATTAACCCTTAAGGCTAAACGTCTACCGTGCATCTTCTTGAGACAATCACACTTGAAATTCCATGTAGCTAATCCAATGTAAATAATAACTTCAGTGTTTTTATTGTCTGGTGTTTCGTTGGCCTTCTTTCCTTTTCCTTTCTCAAACTCATTAATAATTCATCAAGTTACAAGCCAATCAGGATACCCCAATTTGGTCAGGTCGTATGGTTTGAAACCCCGATGAAACACTGGACAGAGGCCTTTCCACGATAGTTTGATGAAATATCAAACTCTAGAGTTTCATAAAACGTCAAACCCATGTGGTACAGGGTTATCCTAATTTAAATATTAATGACACAAATACCGAATTGAATAGACAAGCTTTAGTAATCCCAAAAGGCAATTACAGAATATCCAAAACCAACTGAGCAAAATAAATATAAATTGCTTTCCTTACGTTCATTCAATGCGTCCATTTCTTCAATACGAGCAGAAAGCGACATAATCTTGGTAAATCATAGTCCTTAAACATTCCTCCCGAATCTCAGAGAACGGGAACTTGAACCGTCCGAGTAGTTTGCCATTCATTAAAAATGGATGTTGCCCATTTCTTTTTTTTTATATTTCGTTGACGGGGGAATAGCTTTATCGACTAAATATTCTTCTTCGACAACCGTTTTGGCCTCGCTAAACCGAGACGCTTCTGCTTCGCACATGGTCTCATACCAAATGGCGAAACACAACAAGCTCAATAAAATTATGCATGTGATGGCATTTGAAAAGGACAAAGCCAAAAAAACTAACAGTGAATAATTCTGTATTGTTTCATTTGAGAAGCTATATCAAAAACTCGTGCTTCGGGTTTCATCAGGGGTTCCAAACACCTCGAAACAATAAAAGCACTCGGCCGAAGCGGCCTCGTGCTTTCATCTGTTTCTCGGTGTTTGGAACCCCTGATGAAACCCTCGCACTCGTTGTTGATATATTACTTCTTTGACACACTTTCTTTCCACTCTTGACCTTTCTGCCGTTTGTAAGTGGCGTAACTATTTACCCGGCCAAAAGATCCACTTGGACCTGGCTCAGATTCTTTTGATAGAGCTGTAGGAAGATTCTGTACCTGGCCAAATGAGTCCCTACATGTAGGACCTGGGTCTGATTCTTTCTTTAACTGTAGAAAGAACAAAAATACCATCATTCAAATTTATTAGTTAAGGAAGTTGTGATGTTGGTGAAAAATATTTCATAACATTTATTTCTCTAAACTATCTGTAGGAAACGACAATGGATATTTAAAGAGTAGGACAGATTCCATTAGGAAAATAAAAGTATCCAATCAGCATATGGTGAACATTAAACTTGTATATCTTGCTCAACTACTGAGAATCATAATTATTTTAATATGTATAATTTTTTGTAAAGTGTGACATTTCTGTGTCATTATTGAACCTTAAAATTTCACTTGTATTGTAGTTGTGTTTCGCATAAACATATTCTGCGATATGATCACTTCAAAACTACTGTGTACAAATCTCTATTGCAATTGAAGCACAAGTAATATGGGAGATTTTAAAGTTTGGTGGATGACATTCAGCATTCAAGGGTTTTGCATTTTATAAGAATCCATTTACAGTTTGATTTTAATTGCATTATTGACAAACCATTCCAATAATTTGTGGAAATATATAAACCACCAGCCAAAACCAAATTTTTCCTAGTCTGGCTAAATAGTTTCTGTTACCCCTGAGTCCCAGGGAGCAATAAGAAAAGATCTGCAAATATGGTTTCAAGTGATAAGACTTCTGGAGACTTCCAAATATTACCTGTACCATATGAAGATGTTATGATTATAGCCAACTTGCATAACCAGTTCAGGCCACTGGCTAGTTCAGTTGATGATGCCAAAAACTGCCACTGAATACTGTGGCATACCACAGAATATACAATGGATTTCCAGCCTTCTGATTGGCTGTATTCTTCACAGCATGGGATAAAAGGGTTTATCATTTCACTGTACGCCATGTAGCTTCTTGTAATGCATTGTCAGATAATTTAATTATTTCCTATTATGGTTGCTATGGCAACAGGGATCTCGAACTTACTACTCAAAGACAATCCATCATCTTTTGCTATAGTTTATCATCATCTTTTGACAAACTGGTAGTAAATTAGTATTTTCATTGCTTTGCTGCCAATTCTTTCAGTGATCACCCCATGAAGTAGAAATTTTTGTTTTGACAATGGCAGCCATTTCAAACTTCCTAGGCGAGACAGGAGACTGCCATGCTCATAAGCTGCGTGATCCCTTTAGGAAAGATAACAAAGTTCACCACCACCACCCCCCGCCCCCCCCTCCCTCCCTCCCTGACGGGCTATTTTTCGTTTTTTGTGGTGGTTATCACTGACTACTCGTTCCCAGACCCCGTTCCCCGTTCCCGGTTCCTCGTTTTACTAACATCCCTCGAGCGATCAACCTTCGGTACAATTCATTTGTACAACAGTATCAAATATAACAATATTCATTACAGCAATATCAAATATAACCTTGAAACGTTAAAAAGGGTAATCTGCTTTATAACTTAGTGCTCTGGCTATCGGTCAATTGTTGTGTTTGTTTCACACGGGTCATCCATCGTGTTTCATATTCGCTCGTTTTGAACTCCAAATGAGACACTTTTTTGCGAAATTTTGAGCAGTATGCTGACATAAAACTTACCCGATCCACAGTTTGTGCAGAAATGTTGGTTAAGTAAGGTTGAAGCACCACAACTTCCACAAAACATCTCACAGCTTCTTGATCGAACCTTCTTCTCGCAAAATCCCGCCACGAACAATGTGCTAAACAATGACTAACCTACAATGCACTTGGAGCGCCGTGAACGAAGTTGAAATTGAAACTGCCGTGAGCAAACTGAAGTTGCCGTGAGCGAAGTTGAAATTGCCGTGAGCAAATTGAAATTGCCGTGAGCAAATTGAAGTTGCCGTGAGCGAAGTTGAAATTGCCGTGACCAAATTGAAGTTGCCGTGAGCGAAGTTGAAATTGCCGTAAGCAAATTGAAGTTGCCGTGAGCGAAGTTGAAATTGCTGTGAGCAAATTGAAACTGCCGTGAGTAAATTGAAATTGCCGTGACACTTTTGGGCCACCGTAGCATTTTGATCGAAATTAATAATTTGAGGAAGCACTTTCTCAAGTCGTTTAGCGATCCGCACTTTTTAGCCAATTTTTGCATTAACATTGACTAGAGAAATTGGTCTCCAGTTCTTTATCAGTCGTCTGTCTCGATTTTTTTTCTCTAAAAGAGTTATTACTGCTTGTTTTTCAGTTGTTTAATTATATATTTTACAACTCTAGCAAAAAAATATTTTCAATTTCCGCAGTTTTGCAATTGACTTGAATTTATCTCGGCCGCCATTTTGAACGACATCACAGGCAAATATTCCCCGGGTGTTGCTAGCAGTAAGCAAAGTTAAAGCCAAAATGTGCTATTAACTTAACAAAAACCATTGTCGATTTCAAATGCTTTTATTATTATATGTTATTTATTAATTTTCCTAAAACTTTAGCTGCCTGTAGTATAACCATCTTATACAGTACAAACTGTTGAAGAACTATTATTTCCACGGTACTCTTACAAGGATTTTATCAGTGTTCTCCTTATCAGGCGGTAACAGGTAAAATTTACCGCTTGAAGCAACATTTTTTACCGCCTGCAATCACTTGTGAGGTTTTTGAAATTCAACAAAGTGTTTATTCTATAATAAAAAATTATTGTTGTGTAAGGAATGAATTATAAAATTGTTGTAAGTTGTTTTACCTTTGAAGGTCGGAGGTGTGCATACGTGAATGTGCCTAAAATAGGTCTCTAAATGAAGGAAATGGGGTTTCAGAGAACCTAGCTCTGCCCCCTGGGTAAGTGAGCTTCAGGCGCACGTTTTTAGTTTAACCAGTTAGGAATACTCCCTTACCTGCTGAGCTAAAATTTAGGGAGAACACTGTTTTATCTAGACGAAAAAGTGAGAACCACTTTGCACAGCATTCTAGTCTAAACAATAACAATAACATTTAACGTTTTAGAAGACAATAAAATATAAATCTTTTTTTCAACAAAAATATTAATGCAACGACATTAACCCATTCGCTCCTACACCGGCGAAAACCGGCCGCACAAGACTCCACTGCTTTAAAAAATTGCAACTTTCTCAATCGCGCGAACATTGCCTTAACTAGCAGTTGTGAGCATTGACTAGAAAGTCCCTCAAATTGAGATACCCAATAAACATAAAAAAGTCAGCGATTTTTGCAGAATATCGGCGTTTGAATTTGGACAATAACAAAAATGACCGTTTTTAACTTCATAGAAAAACAGCAAAAATCACGTTTTTTCCTTTAGTTTTTTTATTCAAATCATCGTGGCAAACTCGAGTCAACAATCACGGCAAAATTCAGTCCTAGTCCTAGCTTAGCAGTGAATTTTTTGCTCTTATTCGTTGCTCGGGCCGAGCTACAGCCTCTCCTTCTAGTGCATACTGACCTTGCCTCGATTTTCAACATCACCACCGCACTGCATGCTGGGAAATAGCCACAATTTTTGACAGCGTTCGTTTCTTTCCCAACACATTTCATCACAGGTGAACCAAGCACAATATGCGAGTAGGGAAACTGGGCACTAGAATTGAGCTTTGTTTAACTTTGTTTTTCTTTGCACCATTTGCGAAAATTTTTGCACGAAATTTATAACTTTTCTCTTAAAAAGTACAAATGAAGTTTGAAATAAAGTGTTAACATGTAACCTGGTGTATTTGTTTGTTCATTGGGTTCCTCCATGGCCTGTATTTGAGTATTTTCTTCCATGCGCTACATCATGTATAAATATAAGACAAGGTTGGAAAGTATTTTGGTCAAGTCGACGAGGCCGCGCAAGAAAACGCCGTAGATGAAATGCAAGAAAAACACACATTGACCCTGTATCCCCGTATTAAACAAGATCGATAGTTGCGCCAACTTTTTCCGTAATTTTATTGCCAAGAACTCACATTTTCGGGACGCAACCCAACGCCTAACTTCACCACCTCGCTCGATGATGGCGGCCATTAGCCGTGAGGACGAAAAGTGGCTACAACCTCGATCCCGCGAGATGATCTTCTCCCCCACTACCGGTACGCACCGCCGACCCTCCACCGGGTAAGTAAACTTTTCGCAGCAGTGAAAACCCCTTGAATAAAAATGGCGGGTCTTCAAAGGTTTACACGGAGAATGCTATTAAGTTGAAGTTTGATCCGTTGCTTTTGTCTACCGATACTTTCCTCTTTGGGTAAGTAAGATATTATCTTAAACTTGTTCTGGAAGAAATAGGAAGCCGGCAGACATCTCAGGGGGGCTGTAAATACATAATTTTCTGGCCATTTTATTTTAACATCCATGCGATCGATCGCCGCTAAATTGGACTTACAGATGCAGATGTTTGTATGTAAAAAAAATTATTTTCAGCCTCTACCGCAAATTTGAAGCCCCTAAATCTCAACATCTTCATCTTTTGATATGTTTCGAAAGGTCGGCTATCGACTATAATTCTTGAAAGAAATATAAACAAGCGATTTCTGACATTGAGTTCCCTCTGAAAACTTTGAATTTTCGCCATGTTTTGCCCCAATATCAGTGATGCACTATTTTGCTTAACATGGCTTATTCAAAACAGTCAATGTTTTCGTGAACAGTGTAGGGCCTTATCAATTAATAATAAATAGGATGAGCTAATTATAACAACTCTGTTGAGCACGTAAGTTTTTACCTCGCCATATCGATCTCTTCGAAGGAAGGAACTGAAGTGTAGAAAACGCTGTACTGTTAAAAACCACACAACATAACCTTTGTTTTGATCCAACTCTACTTTATCAAAAAACCTTCGCTAAAACCTTCGGCCTGACAACCGGAAAAAAAATACACAAAGCTGAGTTGCAAAGATTGACGAATTAACTTCGCCATTTCAAGGGGTTTTCACTGCTGCGAAAAGTTTACTTACCCGGTGGAGGCGCGTGCTGAAATGGTCGGTGGTGCGTACCGGTAGGTAGTGGGGGAGAAAATCATCTCGCGGGATCGAGGTTGTAGCCACTTTTCGTCCTCACGGCTAATGGCCGCCATCATCGAGCGAGATAGTGAAGTTCGGCGTTGGGTTGCGTCTCGAAAATGTGAGTTCTTGGCAATAAAATTACGGAAAAAGTTGGCGCAACTATCGATCTTGTTCAATACGGGGATACAGGGACAATGTGTGTTTTTCTTGCATTTCATCGACCGCGTTTTCTTGCGCGGCCTCGTCGACTCGACCAAAATACTTTCCAACCTTGTCTTACATTTATACATGATGTAGCGCATGGAAGAAAATACTCAAATACAGGCCATGAAGGAACCCAATGAACAAACAAATACACCAGGTTACATGTTAACACTTTATTTCAAACTTCATTTGTACTTTTTAAGAGAAAAGTTATAAATTTCGCGCAGAAATTTTCGCAAATGTTGCAAAGAAAAACAAAGCTAAACAAAGCTCAATTCTAGTGCCCAGTTTCCCTACTCGCATATTGTGCTTGGTTCACCTGTGATTTCATATTTATACTAAGTCCACAGCCACTCCAACCTACCACCGAAATTTCGCGCTTGTTGTGTTCTTCAGTGGTCACAACTTCCAAAATATGCCGTGGTAGGTCGAGAAATTTATCCAGAGTCGAGTCCCAAGGCTACTTCGTTTCGTGGCGGCGATTTTTCCAGTTCAACGAGCAACGGGCCAAATTCGTAAACGAAGTATAACACCTAACTCGCTTCATTGAGAAAGTAGACTCTGAACTACCTTCAAGCTTAATGATGCTCATCAGGCAGCTACTAAAGATGAAAAATGGCTGTGAACTTACCCAAAATCGCAGAAACACCATATTGAATGACAACGTCACAATGACGTTTCCAGTAAACTCGAGCCTTCAGTGTTTTAGAACAGCAGCACTTTCGATGGTAACTTTAAATATGGAGTCGTGAAAGCCCATGGGGCGTGTGTATCCAGAAAATCGCTTAAAAACGTAAAAATTCTTAGGAGTGAATGGGTTAACTTATTCTTGAAACGCGTTCTATGATACAGTGCGACCAGAAAAATTGTGAACGCCGAAATATTTCCGCAATGTTAAGCATTCAACTACTCATATTTCAGATAATACGTTCCGTGACCATTAAATGGAAAGTAAACTTTTAAAATCACCTACTGTTTCTTTCACATAGACCTTAAAGTTTGCAAACTTGGTCGTTTTCAAAAACAATTGGATTTAATATTTTTCTTAAAAAACACACACACACACACACCCCGAAGTCAATAGAATCCTTTGGAATTCTTTGGACACTTTGATCAATGTGTAGTAAACTGTTGAGGTTGGAAGACCGATCGAGCTTTGGCTTTTTAGCGTTCAAGGTTTTTCCAGTCGCACATAGTCACATACTCTCGTGTACAACTGTAGGTACAATGTCTCAATTTGCCTCTAAGAGCGAAAATTGACATAACTGTACTTGGTACTTACTGGCAAGCAAAAATAACTTTATAAAAACTGTTGTTTTTATACGCTCTGCTGTTTATCACATATTGAAAATAGAATCTGACAAATAATATCGCTTAAAAACCTTCATTTACAACACTTACACTTAAATGCATTAATAGATTAATTTAACTCGTGGGGTGTAAGGATTCCATTTAGGTTCCAGATTCCTAATTTTCCATAGAGGGCCCTGGAAGTTATTCCAAAGCGTCATAGAAGACCTCCTCGTCGCTAGGTCCGCTAGATCCATCTGCAAATAGGAAAATGGTGAGTGAAGCACTTTTTTTAATACTTTTGATTGTTGTTAATACCCTGACGATCCCTTCAAGATATTCATAATTAGCAATAACGGGTTTTTAATGCACAGTTCCAAACAAAAAAGCACATGTTTACAATGTGATTACTGCAGTCAAACCTGGTCAATAAGGACACTGTGGGGCCATGTCCATATTAACCCTTCAACTCCCAAAAATCGAAATTCAAGAAAAATTCAAAATTTCATTATCTACAATACACCTTATTCCAAAATGGCGGCCAATTTATTATTATTTTATATGTATGTTAATTAGCCATTGTTGCCTCGTCAGCATGTGCAAAATACAACAGAATTTTCACGCGAAAATGAGTCAATGAGGGCTAATTGAAATGCATACAAAATAGTAATAAATTGCCCGCCATTTTGGAATAAGGTGTATATTGTACAACAAATGGTACCATGTAAAAGTACTGCCAAAGAGGTTTCATTTGAATGGTCACACCACAGGATTCTGTCAACCGACTCAAAAGTTAGAACTACACTACATGTCTCCATAATTGACTCTGACAGTGAAAGGGTTAAACAGACTCAAAAGTTAGCACTACACTACATGTCCCCATAATTGACTCTGACAGTGAAAGGGTTAAACAGACTCAAAAGTTAGTACTACACTCCATGTCTCCATAATTTACTCTGGGAGTGAAAGGGTTAAACAGACTCAAAAGTTAGTGTATACTACATGTCCCCATAATTGACTCTGGGAGTGAAAGGGTTAAAAAGACTCAAAAGTTAGTAGTAAACTACATGTCTCCATAATTGACTATGGGAGTGAAAGGGTTAAACAGACTCAAAAGTTAGCACTACACTACATGTCTCCATAATTGACTCTGGGAGTGAAAGGGTTAAAAAGACTCAAAAGTTAGTACTACACTACATGTCTCCATAATTGACTCTGGGAGTGAAAGGGTTAAACAGACTCAAAAGTTAGTACTACACTACCTGTCTCCATAATTGACTCTGATAGTGAAAGTGTTAAACAGACTCAAAAGTTAGTGCTACACTACATGTCTCCATAATTGACTCTTGGGAGTGAAATGGTTAAAAAGACTCAAAAGTTAGTATAATTGACTCTGGGAGTGAAGGTGTTAACAGGGTGTCCGTATAGAATAGAATAGAATAGAATAGAAAAACTTTATTTACCCACGGTGACTTTGTCAAAAATTACAAATAATTGCACTTTTGTTTTTCACAAAAGCCGTGAAAATATATAACTACATATGCTAATTACAATATTCTACCTCACTGTCACGTGACCAGAGATTCCATGAGATATGCGCTGCGCATGTACCGATCACTTGATGCGTTGAATTCATGGTCGCCGGTCGCCTTTCGTAAGTGTCTGCTTTCCTCGTTCTTTTTTCATGCTTTTGAATTTAGTTTGTGTTTCTCCTAACTGACACTGTGTTGTGTTTCGTATCTGTGCTAGGGAGCCAACATTTCGCTGGAATTCTGTTCCAAATGAACGAGGGAAGTTCAAGTTCACACGTGCTCGTAGAGCACAAACAACATACTGCGGATGAGCTCGAAGAGCCGCCACATGCTCTGAATGACAGAGCAAAGTCGAAGTTGCCGAAGTCTAAAGTGCCTGGCCAGGAAATAAAGCAGAAAGATCCAGTCAAATAATTTCTGTCGAAGAAAACCAGTCGCTTGACGTCGTCAAGTCGTTAAACAGATGCGCTTTCGTCTAACTTTGAGGCTCTCACTCAAGCATGACTACTAGTTTTGAAAGGCTAGGGGACAATTACAATACAATACAATAACATTTATTTCACCTCGAATTTAAAATAGCAAAATTGCTAATGTCTTCGAGAAAATAAATAAAAGAAATTTGAAATTTGAATGCTATGAATGACAATCTTTTGTCTTTCGCTCAGTACTCTGGAGACGAGGTGCCAGAACATGTATCTGAACAATCAAATGAAGTTAACGAAGTTAACAATGTTGATGATGGCTCCGAGGAGCCTCCAAACAAAAAGCAAAAAGCTGACGAGTCGGTTACGGAGCAAGAACGGCCTAGCTCAGCTCCGAAAAACAAATTTCTTACTAGTCTTGAGAAGAAGGCGAATACTCAGGAAGCTACAGGCCCGAACATTAATGACTCCTTGGCTACTCACGTATTAGCGGCAAAAGCCTGAAGAGGAAAATGACAAAAGCTTATTTCAGAAAATTCTCAGACCAGAGAATTGCCCAGGCTTGTCAAAAATAAGAGTTAATCAAGTTGTCTCGGCTGAAGCTCGAACATGTGACGTGAGAATGCAACGCGTTCAGAATGCGTTGATCAAGGAACTACTAGCGTAGCTTTAATAGCAGATCTTATTCTGAAGAGCTCCGAAGACAAGGCCAACATTAACACGGAGGCATTGTTGGACAAACTATGGCAGCTGACTGAAGATTCCTTGCTCTGTTTAGGAGCAGCCAACTGGGAATTAGTTCAGAGACGCCGGGAGGCATTAAAGCCTCAAATATCTAAAGGTTATGCTCATTTGTGTGCTTAGAAAGTCAAGTTCACTGACTCATTGTTTGGAGATGATGTCACCAAACAAATCAAAGATATCACAGATGACAATAAAGTCACCCATAAACTGTTGGATAAAAACAAATCTTGGCGCAGATCTGCTCCCATGAACAGAGGCTCTTTCAGGGGTCGTGCTGCTTTTCAGGGAGCATCCAGGAATTGATTCATAGACCTCAGGTAAACAAAACTCTGTTTAAGCTTTTATATTAACAAAAGTCTCTGGTGGAATTCGGCACTTTGTTAAGGTTTGGGAGCTTTTGACTTCAGATAATGTCATTTTAGATATGGGCAAAGGTTGCCATATGATATTCGCACATGATCGATTTCCTTCTCAGTATAGGCCTCCACAGCCATTTAAATTTACTGACTGGGAGTCCAGTCTTATGGATCAGGAGATTAACAAATTGCTTCAGAAGAGTGCTATTGAGGAGGCTGTTTAATAGTTCTTGTGGTAAATGTTTGTCCAATGTTTTCCTCAGGCCTAAAAAGGATGGAAGTTTTAGAATGATTCTTAACCTCAAAAACTTAAATTTACATGTGGAATATAATATATTCAAGATGGACACCCTGCAGTCCATACTGAAATTGGTCACTCCTGGTTGTTATATGGCAACAATTGATCTGAAAGACGCATATTACACAGTTCCTATAGCACAGGAACATAGGAAATATCTTCGTTTCTGTTGGAAAGACAAGTTGTACCAATATACTTGTTTCCCTTATGGGCTTTCGTCAGCCCCACATCCATTCATCAAGTTAATGAAACTGTGTTATGCACATCTACGGTTGCAAAGGCATATTGTGTCTGGTTACATTAATGATACATACCTTCAGCAACAGTTTTTCAATGACACCCTTAATTTTCTTCATGCTAGTAAGGAGTGTTTAGTAGTTTGGATTTGTTGATACACCCTTAAAAGTCTATGGTCATGCCAACTCAGATAGCTATTGTTCTGGGCTTCATTATAAATTCTATTGAAATGACCGTCTCTCTGATGCCTGATCAGAGAGCAAAGTTGTTAGAGCTTTGTCGCAGTACTATGCAGTGTAACCAGATCACAATACGACATCTTGCTAGACTTACTGGAAAGTTGGTATCCAGTTTCCTGGGGTGCTTTATGGGCCTCTCTTCTATCGCAATTTAGAAATGGCCAAAACAGTATCACTCCGATTAAATAGAGGTAATTATGAATCAACCATGATCCTTTCTGATGACATGAAATTAGACTTGCAGTGGTGGGTCGATAACCTGCAAACCTCTAGTTATCCAATTTCTCACCACAGTCCAGATATAGTGATGGATACCGATGCTTCTCTTATTGGTTGGGGGGCGGTTTGTTGTGCAACTGTGACACAGGGTCGTTTAATGCCTTCGGACATTGCTTATACTGAAGGGAATATTAATGCACTTGAACTTTTAGAAATTAAATATGCTCTCCAAGCCTTTGCCTCCCTTATTGAGAATAGGCATGTATTGGTGTGTTGTGATAACACAACAGCAGTATCTTACATCTCCAATATGGGGGGTACTCACTCGAGATGATATAACTCCATTGCCAAAGAAGTATGGTTATGGTGCATATCAAAAAACACACAAAATGTTTGGATAACCATCACTCATATTCCTGGTAAATTAAATACAGGGGCAGACTTTAGCTCAAGAAACTTTAATGATAGAACTGAGTGCTCACTAGATCCCAGTCGTTTTGAACTAATCACAAAGAGACTGGGACACGCTGAGGTTGATCTGTTTGCCTCTAATTCCAATACTAAAGTTGCTCGTTATTATTCATGGAAGCCTGATCCAGGAGCTATTCATGTGGAGGCCTTTACTATCAGCTGGTATGGGTCATTGTCTTATTGCTTTCCGCCTTTCAGTTTGCTAGGCAGATGTCTGCAGAAGATTGTTATGGATAAAGCAGAATGCATTGTTATAATACCGGTCTGGCCAACACAACCCTACTATTTCAAAGCTATGGGAATGCTGATCAGTCTACCACTAGTTCTTCCCATTCAACCACATTTACTTCAGCTTCCACACAATCCTCAGTGTCAACACCCTCTGTTTCCAAGGCTTCCACTACTGGCTTGCAAGTTATCAGGAAATCCCTTGAGAGTAAAAACATTTCTGGACACTCTGCCGACATTATCCTCGCTTCATGGCGCTCAGGGACACGGAAACAATAACAAACCTGTATCAACCAGTGGCCTATCTTCTGTCGTGAGAGGAAACTGGATTCAGTTCATCCCTCTGTAGCAGGTGTTATTCAATTTTTGACAACATTGTTTGAAAGAGATCCCAGTTATAGCTCACTGAATACTGCAAGAAGTGCACTATCTACTGTCATCACTGCTGATGGTGCGTCCATCGGCTGCCACCCTCTTGTAGTATAGTTTCTGAAGGGTGTTTTTAATTTGCGTCCTCCAGTTCCTAGATATAATGAGGTGTGAGACATATCTATAGTGTTAAAATTCCTGAAAACATTATCACCGGTAGCAACCTTAACTTTAAAGAACCCTACCTTCAAACGGGTTATGCTTCTCAGTTTGGTTACTGCGCAGAGAGGATAGACTTTACATTTGCTGGATATTAGTCTCATGTCGAAGAATGACTCCACCTTTATGTTCACATTTAATAAACCTCTCAAACAGTCTAATCCAAGAAGACATGTAAAGCCTCTGGTTCTTAACGCCTATCCTCATGATGAAAGTTTGTGTGTATTTTCTAGTTTAAATGAGTATCTTCGGAGAACTGAGACTCTTCGCGCAGATGGTTCTCAACTTTTAATCAGTTTTCAAAAGCCTCACAAAGCTGTATTTCGAGATACAATAAGTAGATGGTTAAGAACTGTTATGCAAGTGTCAGGAATTGATTTAGATATTTTTTATGCACATAGCACAAGGGCAGCTTTAGTGTCTGCTGCTCATAGGGCTCAGGTTCCTATTCAAGAGATTCTTGACAGAGCCGGGTGGTCATCTGCTCAAACATTTGCCACTTATTATGACGAGAGAATTATAGACACTTCAGAGAATATTACATCTCATTTTGAGGAGGCTATCTTGAAGTTATGATGTAGTTTTTTGGTTTTGTGGAACTGTAATAAAAAGTTAAGATTGCCCTTTGGCAGTTATTTATCTGATGTGCCAATTTTGGCTTTGAAGTCTCATGGAATCTCTGGTCACGTGACAGTGAGGTAGAATTAAAAATTGAACGACACTTACCTGGAAGTGGAAGTTCGATGATAATTCTACCGATCTGGAGCGTGACCAAGAGATTACATGCCCGTCCCTCCCTACCCTATGGTGAAATACAAGTTTTAGCTGTTATTCGATTTGTAGTTTTTTCAATTGGCACATCAGGCTTTGGAAGGTGATCGGTACATGCGCAGCGCATATCTCATGTAATCTCTTGGTCACGCTCCAGATCGGTAGAATTATCATCGAACTTCCACTTCCAGGTAAGTGTCGTTCAATTTTTAATTTTACATCAGTATATTAACTATGAATAAAATAAGTATTTCGGTTAAAACAGAGCAATAATTCGGAGAAATACTAAAATTCAATAGGGAGATTGAGAGATGCTAGTTTGTTTTTGAATGCACTCGCGGACTTTTCAGATTTTATCTCTTCTGGTAATAAATTCCAAACTTTCGCTCCGGTGTATGCAAAGCTTTTTCGGTAGTAATCAGTTTTAGCTACCGGTAAAGCTAGATTGTAACTAGAAGTCCTTAGATTATAAGTCGAACGCCCGATGTTATTCGTAAAAATATTCTGTAAATAGGCTGGTGCCATGCCATTTATAATTTTAAACATCATAAGCGCTTTTTGCTTATTTCTTCTTTCTTTAAGGCTAGTCCAACCTAAGCTACTTAATAATACATCTATTGAAGTCCTGAACTCGGCACCGGATATAACCCGTGCAGCACGATTTTGTAGTTTTTGCAACCTACTGGTGAGGTGCTCGCTAATGTTGTCCCACACAATACTACAATAATCAAAATACGGCTCAACAATTGAGCTATAGATGTTAATCAAATTAGCGGTGGGTACAAAAGGTTTTATTCTTCTTAGGATTCCAATACCAGATGATACTTTTTTTGAAACGCTGTTGATATGGGTATCCCATGTTAAAAATTCATCAATTTCGATACCAAGACACTTACAGCTGCTAACTTGTTTTAAGGAAATTCCATTTATGGAGATATTAAGTCCTTGTGTAAGAGTCGCTATTCTTTGCCTTGATCCAACCAACATGTATTCAGTTTTCAAAACATTAAGGGTAAGTTTATTTGCGATTAGCCAATTTTGAAGATACTCTAAATCAATATTTATATCATGTTGGAGTTCAAGGATGCTGCAGCCTGTAAATGTCATATTCGTAGATAGAATAGATAGATAGATAGACAGACAGACAGACAGACAGACAGATAGATAGATAGATTATTTCTTGATAATAATTACAGTAAGAAAGAAGATATATATGAATTGCAATATCTCAGTTTCCGCGAGGTCCGTGAGATCCGTACTGTCCGCTTGTTTTTAAAAAGTTTTGGTGTCCAGTGAAACTTGCAGTGCATAAGATACCGAATGGAATTCATTTCCAATTCAAAATCTTTTATTTATCAATGGAAAAGATGGACATCACGGAAAGGACGGAAACAAAAATATATTTTGTCCATCTTCGCCGGGATTTTCATGCATATTTGGTTGTATAAGATTGTTTTCACAAGTCGCTGAAAGTTTAGCACATAAATTCACAGAAACAGAATAAAAATGGTATATCGTTGTCTTTGGGGAAACAAATGAAGCGACGTTCATTAACTACTGACAGCGTCTAGTCTAATCAGCACCTTTTTCGAAGTTTGCGCGTCCAGAGAGGTGTTGAAAAGTATAGTTGCTGTTCAAAGTATGGTAAAAGTATGTGATTTTCTGTGAAATTAATTCCTTATGATTTTGCAAGTGCCAAACTATATATAAGGAGTCGTTTGATAGCTGTCATTTGTACCTCTACCAGCGAAGATGATACGTGCTAGACAACCGTGCAGACAACTTAACAGTGAGGCCTAAGTCCGGTTGTGTCGGGAAAATGCAGCATTGTTTGGGCAAAATGTATCTGTAACGTGAAGGACAAGGCTTTAAAAAGATCGTGGGAGACAATCTGCGCAACTCGTGATGCTTGTGACACCGCCATTTCAGGTTGGTATTGTCAAAAACACGTTGACTTTTTAAGCTAGAACAAATGATATGCACGGTAAAAACACGGAGACATTGTCGACCTTTTTTTTCAGGAATTCAAGATGCTGCTTTTTTCTTCAGTGCTATAAGCACACATGCTAAAAGCAAGGCGAAAGTGAAGTGAAGAAAGCGATGTAGATTCTTCAAGCGAGATTCCTAGCACTACAACACAACAGTGGATTGATGGACACCCTGCACTTGTGAACAAGTCACTTTATCTCGCCATTACCTACTGGCTGGCTTTGACAACACCCAATGGCGCTCCAGCGAGCCCTATTGTTGTACACAGAACTTTGTTAAAGTGTGGTGTCAGCGTCACAGCTAACAGAGTAAGTATCCGTGTTCATTCATTGATTCATTCACTCTTTCATTTGTTTGTTCGTTCGTTCGCTCCTGCGTTCGTACACTCACTCTTTGGCTCAATCGTTCGTTCGTTCATTCATTCAGCCAATCGGTGTGTCAGCCGTTTCTTTTATTCTTTCAATTAATTTGTTTTGTTTTTTACAAATTTAATGATGCTATCATCGTTATTTATAAGGCTTTCTTGTTTTGATTTCATTAGGTAACATTTGCAGAGGGTAAAGAATGCGAAGCAATGAAGGAGTTTACAAGGTGTTAAAGGACCACAAAAATCCCTTTATGGAAGAACTGGTTCAGTGTTCATACAGAAGTGGCTTTGCAAAAGAGCTTGAAAGTATTGGTGGCATGGAAATTTTATCATCGCAGGAGCTAGACGAATGCAGTACAGAGAATGTCGTTCGACTGACTGTCGTCAAACTGCAGTTTGAGGCACCATTGGCAGGAACAATTGACAAACTTGTTGGAGCTGGATTGCGAGTTGACAAATTTGGCTTTGCCGAGGCAAGTGAGGTTTTAGAACCATCGACATCATCCGGCAACTCCAATGCAGAATCAAGAACGCTTTCAGACAAACTGACAGTTTTGGTTAGCGACATTGCCATCTCAATGAACAGATTAGGCTATGCAAGTTATAGAGGGAAAGTCTACAAGAGGGAGCTGCGCTCAAAGTACACTTACTCTTATAAATGTGAGGCTAGAGCGTTCATTAACACCTTGGCAACAAACGAATTCTTCAAGAGTCGACTGATACGCGAAAATGAGAAATGAAGAAGGTAATTGATCTTTTGGCAGATCCATTTGGCGAACTGTTCGCGCCATTAACTGTTGACTATGATCTAATCAAAGTCAACAATGGTTGTTGTTGGTCCATAAAGAGGAGATTTCATGAACGGTGCCATCAAAGAACATCAGATCACCCCGAGCATTTTGTCCTTTCGATCCAAGGAGAGATCCCAACCCAAGGTATTTCAGAGAGGTGCTGGAAAACAGTCTTGAACTGCAGGAAGTGGCAGAATTCTGCAACGATTTCCTCAAGCTGCTCAGCTACAATCAAAAACGACACAAGGACAAAGTGCCATGCTTGGTGGTGGACGCAAACAGTGGCAAAACCAGCTTGCTTTTTCCCATTCTAGGTCTCATCCATCATGGAAACGTGGCCACAGTGACCAAACAACGAGCCTTCAACAAGTCAATGATAACGCCTTTCACCGAAGTAATACTTATAGACGAAGCCACAGAAACTACGCTGGACATTGATGACTGGAAGATTCTCACCCAAGGGGGGTACGCAGCTTACGATGTTAAGTACCAAAGTGTCCGAGCATTCATCAACTGGTGCCCAATGCTTATTACATCCCAGCGAAAGCTAGAATTCGGTCCAGCCGACCAACCCGCTATGGATAGGAGGTTGAGAACGTACTGCTTCTGAAGCCTACCCCAGCCGAAAAGGAAAGCATCCAGCTGGATGAAAAAGCACGCCATGGATTGTGTCCTCTGGGAAGCGCAGAAAGCTAAAGCGTCCAAAGAGGACGAGGAATCGGAGAGTGGTAGCGACAGTAGTGTGTCCGAAGACAAATCGCCCGCGGCCGAGGGAGTTCTGCAGGAGGAAGAGAAGGGAGAGATAAGATCACTGTCCTTACCGGCAGTATTGACTGAAGAAACACCAGCTGCGGAAACGATGGTCGAGGAAATTCCAGATGATGAACATGGGCATGATTCGAACAGTGGTTCTCCAGCAGATCGGTTACAGTTCCTGCAAGGATAATAAAGCAGTCGCGGCCTGGCAGTTTGTGTTAGACACCTCAAGCAGATGCTGACGATGGAAGAACGAAGACAGACCGAAGAACGGCGGTCGCAAGAAGAACAACTCCAGCGAAGAAAGAATCTGCTCAGGAACAAAGGCGTCTCGAGCCAGCACCTAAACCTGCTCCCCAGTCGAGCCAGACGAGCCACTACCCAGTCCAATTGCAAAAGACCTCCAGAGATTCAACAATGCCCAGGAAGCGGCTGAGAAGGAGGTTCGATGCGAGAGGCACGCTCAGCCTACGCTGGTGGGTGGCTGAGGACCACGGAGATGGAGCTTCACGAGTGTGTGGAGAAAATTCAGCAGGCACGAGATCCCTACTTACGCAGCAACTTGCAAGCATATCAAAAGACTGTCACACAAATTGAAACTCCACCATGTGAATCTTGGAACGTTAAACACCGAACAGGTGGTGGAGGAGAGAAGAGTATGCACAGAACTGGGCATACTTAGCGAACAGAACCAAGAATTGGTGAAAAATGTGATGGAGCCCATGCTGGGACCATTGCAGCAACAAGCGTTGTCACGGCCTGAAACTGCTCCGGAAGACAACAGTACCGACGAGGAAGAGCTCTTCAAGACACCCCTTCCTAGCTGCACCCGTTGCCTACTAGTGCCGTACCGTCAAGCATTGTCGATGATTGTTCGATTTCCAAAGACCAGTTGGGGATCCACAGCAGAAAAAGTCCCAGATAATTATAAGCCCAATCAGAGTCAGCAGCTCAGTTAGAGGCCAGCAAACACGCTTTGTAACTATTTTGTTAGCCAAAATTGAACACAAACCCTCCTCGTGTTCTTTCAGAAAAAGTCAATGTCAGAAGTGAATTCGCGCAAATTGTATTATTAACAGATAACGGATAATAAAGTACATTGCGTCAATTGCATTTTGTTTCTTGTTGCATCGTTGCGTGGTAGCTTTCAGGAAAACAAGTCCAGAGAGGCCGAGAAATGTAACATTTTTCAATTTTGACGCTTGAAAAAAACTTGAGTTAGCTCTTTTCTTCAAAGAATCGGCCACCCTTCCATACTGAAATTTGAGATCGGGATCTCTCAAAATAGCCTATTTATTCTATTTATTTATTTATTAAAATGTTCTTTTTGCAATGATGGACATTTGTTGTTGGTTTTTTTTTATCTGAATGCGATCCTTTACTACTCTAAGTCTTGTGCATCACAAACACTTCCACTCAAAAGAAACTTTAGTTCAGCCCTCTTTTTTAATGAATCGGCCATCCTTCCGTTTTGAAATTTGAAATCGGGATCACTTAGAATAGCCGTCCAATGTCCAAAACCGTGCTTTGTTATCCCACTTTCATAGAAAATCGTCCTCTTCTGCTGTGAATTTGAAAACCCGACGAACTTTTCTACAGATGCACAAACGCTTCGTGGGTGGGACCTCCTTTACCGGGGGTGAGCTTTTCTTCTGTTCGGTTTCAACTGAACATTCATTTGAAGTTGACGTTGAACTTGAACTTGAAGTGCGAAACCTTGAGTTAACATCCTCATCCACCTTTAATTTTGTAGACACTCATGGTCCTTCACAGCAACTTCGTGCAATCTCTGCTTTTGATAGTGAACTTTGGCAACAGCAGAGCTGTGTTTTTGGTCTTCTGACAAAATTCTTTGCTCTTTGCTACTGAGCAGGTTGAGGCTTTGCGTTTCGACAATTTGACGATAACGTGTGGGATGAATGTATTTTCCAATCGCGTCAAAGACCAATTTGCTCATGACGTTGCCCAATTTGCTGTGTTGGCCTCCATTTCTCGTGACCAAAACAAAGTCGCACTGGGGTTTTAGCATGGGTCTGACGAAAGTGATGTACCCATCGAGTACTTGCATGCTTGTATCAGTCAGAATCAATAAGTCAAATGTATAATTGCTGGCAGTCTTGAACTTTTTCTGATCGATGAATCCCCCATTTTCCTTTGCTGCACTTACCATGTTGACTGTCAGATACTGATAAGTCATAGGGCGCGATCCTTTCACCTTGATGAAAAGGTACATGGCTACAAATTTCATGGCAAATGTGAAGTCTGAAGGGTTGACTTGGCCCGGACTGGTTTTGCACATCTTATATGTTTTCATAGCGGGGCAAATGAAAAGTTACAACTTGTAATAATTCCTCCATTGTTGCCCAGTGCCCTCTTGCTTCTAGCGTTTCGATGTCTAGATCCTGTGTCCACTGCAATCTCATCATCTTTGCCACTGTCTTGTGCACTCTTTTCAGGTACAACTCTGTCGCGGATAACTTTCGAAGAACTGCATCTGATGCGCCATTAATTTTTCTGAAGTCGATTAATTCAGAAAGAGCATCTATGTAGCCCAATCATTCACCATGGCCGAGCTTGCATTCTTCTTGCAGATAGTCAATGAACTTGAACAACAGATTTGGTGGACAGGCTGAAGTCCATCACCTCGAAGGTCAACTCATCCTCGTCTTTGCAGCAAAACTTGAGAAATTTAAAGCATCTATTTACAATCTGTTGAGCTGGACGATCTTTCTTGTAACCACCGCCACTTCCAGTCAACCAATTTGTGAATGTTTCGCCAATTTGGCCAGAGACTGAAAATGAAGGAATTAATGCTCTGATGGGTTGTTTTGCGGTTACGCGCGATGTGTTGTCATCTTTGTCTGTTACCGGTAAGTTCTTTGGCACTTGCAACGAGCTTTTCGCTTCTTTCAGATCGGGTTTCTCATCAAAAAAGAAGAACCATCTGTGCTTGTTATTCACATGTTTCCTGCAGCCATGTTGACTTTGAAATCCTTCGTGTTCACAAACTTGTATTGGACAGTGATACAAGCGATCCGTTTCGTCTTTTTCCAAGTGAAGCCGGTTTGGTTTGGGCAATGTGCCATCAAAATTGGACCAGTCAGCCTTACTCTTCTTACTCATGTTTCAAGTAGATCAACGTTTGAGTAGTGCGCACGTTTGTTTAAATCAACTGTGAACAATGAAGTCATTATACATGTTCAAACTTGTCACAACATGCCCCTACTTGCCATAACTTGCCCCTACTTGCCCATGCTTGCTGATGCCTGCTCATGATTATCCTTAATTGCCACAAATTGCCCCTGCTTGCAATAACTGTAACTACCGGTACTTTACGTAAATCAGAACAGGTAATTAGGAACAAATGTTCCACATTCCCGCAAAAAGGAACAGCTCCAGTAAAAGGGAACTCATTAATAGGAATTATTAGTTCCCAAATAGAGTGAAAAGGAACAGTTTGTCAAAAGAGGAACAAAAATGTTTAGAACACTTGTTCCTAAGCCGCCCATTTAGGAACAATACGTTCCATCCACAGGTGAAAATTCGGAACAAAAGGTTCTCTTTTAGTTCCACATGAACATTTGGTTCCTATTTAATATTAAAATTTGTTCCTATCTAACCTAAAAGGAACACGCCAATGTGGAACAATTGGTTCCACGTTTTATCGCATAGGAATGTTCCAAAATGAAATATCGGAAGAGCAAGCAAAAACGAAAACCACGAAAAAAGAAGACCACGATATAGGGTCAAAAGAATCTCTGTGTGGTATGCATACAATAGCCAAAATTTATTTTAAGTAATCAAACTAAAACTTTCTAAAACATACGAGTAACAAATTTCGGGAAATGTAGAAGATAGATAGTTTATTTAATAAATACTTGAACAGCCCTAGGGCTGAATTACATATTTATAAGTAATAATCATACAGCTATTTAAATTTATGCTACTAAAATAAAATTACATATACTATTAATAATAACAATCTAATATTTCTCTAGTATAAAAGGAAATAAAATTTAGAACTATGATAGGTGTTAAAATTCATTGTTCTTCAAACTTGAGGTCATTAAAAAGGTGTTTCTAAACCGATCTGTTCTCCACCTTGGAACAGCAAAATGCCTATTGTGCCTGAACGAGTATGCTTGTTTATGTGCTGTGGGCAAGAGCCTTCGAAGGTGGTTATTCTCATTATTCAAAATAGAACTAAAAGCCTTACTACATATAGTTTGATTATACCTAGTGAATGTTGGAATGCCCACTTCATCTAGGGCAATTGCAGGGTAACCACACACTACCCACAATCCCTTGATTCGCTCCGAGGAACGGCTAGCGCTCAAATCGTCAGCTTTCTCGAATGTTTTTACGGTGGCTAATTTACCTTATCAACTCAGTCGATAAAACCAAATTCTAATCTTAATATAACAAGAGGCTCCAAGTAGCCTATACTCTATGCATGCGTAAGAAAATTTAGTGATATATTTTAAACAAGATAAGAAGATGTCCGACATGGAGAAGAGTAACTCCTTACAATCAGTCATTGCCCCTGCCAACCACGTTGCTATTGCATGTTTTACAAATGAAGGCTGTACCACATCTTTCGCCATTAGCAATGTAACAAGGGTTGCAGGAGATGGTGTCGTGACACTTCAGTAACACTGTTTTGATTACGTTATTGTTTAGAACCGGAAGTGAGAGTCGTTGGAAGTCAAGAAACCAGACGTGTATATGGCAAAGCTATGAGCCGGAAGTGCACAATCGTGACACAAAAAAGAATCAAAGGGCTCTTAAAGCCATCTCGTTAATGCGAGAGAATGTAAGGTTAATAAACAACAACAACAACAACAACAACAACAATTGGAAAAGTTGGGTGCCTTTGATAGGTAAATGTAGTAAAGACGTGATAGGTAATATGTGTAAAGCTGCTAAATGGTTTATTGAAGTTGAAAGTTTGAAAATACCTGTAGGTCTAATCGTAGAGTTAGACATTGCAGTTATAGAGGACTTAAGGGCTCTTTTAGGAGCCACCAAATCAATAAAAGTCATGAGCAACAAAATAATCACGAGTATGAATGTAAATAATTTTCCTGTTAATTTAGCGTATTTGTTCAAAATAGTCTTCATTTTACAGCTGAGGGGAAACTTCAACTTGATTATATTAAGCGAATGAGCCGAGGCCAATTTGGTTGCTACGGGGGAAAATTATGAGGAGGGATGGGGGTGGCAAAACTACTTAGATTCAATCTATCTTTAGAGAGCCCTTTTACTTAGTTAATTTTCTTTGTTTTGTATCAGTCACAGTATTTTAGAAGCAATGACTTGTATGGCATTACAATGGCGATTTTCTTATCAATCGAAATTTGGGAAAGATGTTCGAAGGTTAAAAAATATTTACTATCTTTATTTATTGATATTTAAACAAAACTAAAACATATTGCAACGATTTTCATTTGGGATTAAAATTGATTTACTAGCAATGTTTTTAAACAGCCAATTAATATGTGCAGTGTATATGTGGATGTATGAGACAAAACAAGAACTTTGTGCATGTGAATAAGTTCATTAAAAAGACTTCAGTAAAAAAGGAATGTTTTATCTAAATACTTCACTAAGGTAGACTATTGTAAAAAAGGCAAATGAAAATATTTTACTTGTCGCTTTTTCCGTCAACTAAAAAATTGTGTACCTTCGGGCAGAATGGTGTCTCTTGTAGGAATAGAGCTGGCGATTAGATTTCGTTTCCTTTTATAGCCGAAGCTGTTTTCAAAACATCTCGGCTTAAAGAAGCCTTGGTAAAAACGACAAGCGACGTGGCCCCGAAAATTGCCGACATAAGACGTTCTGAACAGCGAGAAACGGCTCGATTCCGCTTCAAAAATACGACAAATTACGACAGCGACTTTAGAAGGTTGTGCAATTTACCAATAAAAATTAAACATTATTGACCATATCGTTCATATCAACACCCGACGGCCAACGGTCTGTTTTGCATGTAATGATCAATTTGTTATTGAAACGTCTACCAACCTCGTTCCCAAGGCCCCTATCTTCCTCTCTCTTGGATCGGACGTGCAGTTAGAGTACACCCTAGACTCCCGGTAAACACATACATATCCGTGACCTTTGATTTTTGATTTTTTTGGCGCAAATTGGTTTTAACAAGCTTAATAATTTTCCTTCGAGCATTTTTATTTTAAAAAGAGACTTTTCTTTTGATCTTGATGAAAAATTGCACTTTATCAAATAAAGACAAATAAGTGACAGGACACGCGTGTGGTTTCCGTTCGAATTACACGCACCGGCTCCCCCGACGGTGTCAATTTGCGCGAGGGCAAAAGTAACGACCCTCCCCTCGGGTGAATGTCATTTTGTCTCTGTGACGCGGTCGCTAAGCTTTAGTATTCGAATTTCGTGGTACAGCCGTTTGGATCGCGGACAAGCGAAGATGGCCAGAATTGCTCCAAAACGGAGCCCTTTTAGAGACCGTGAAAGGGAATTTGGAATCGCACGGGTAGACATTTAACCTGCGGCCTCACTGGTGGCAATTCGGGGAGCTTGAGTTGAATTGTTTAGAATTTATTGGCTTTCGCGTGGCGAGGGTTCGCTCAGAGGTCTCCAGCCTTCCCTTCTTTTATAGTGGATAGTGGGGCGAGTGACAAAAGTTGTAAAAATGCATTTAAACCGGTCAGGATACATCAAGAGACAATAAAGTAAAGGTGAGAAGACTTTAGTGTGTAATATTTTCGATTTTTCTATCGCTTATCAATTCCGTGACAAATCGTATTATTACCTAGTATATTTCATTATGTAACTTGATGTCACTCACATCACGATTGGTCTGCCTGTGGGATCATCCAATTTAAATCTTTGATGTGTGCCACAACGCATCGGATAAATGTTGACGCTTATCCGCGTTTGTAGATCTTTATATATATAAGATATAAACATCTAAGAATTTTACGGAGATTTTAAAGAAGAAAAGAACTGATCCATGACCTATGGTCGCTACAATGTCTGTCATTGATCGATCAGATTCCATTCACGCATATTCATTGCTATTTTAAGACTTAAATTCAGTCAGGAAGTCAAGACAAAAAAGTGCATATCCTTAGAATTCCTCTGTTCTTTATAATCTTCCGGAAACCGGACATTCCACAAAGATAACAAGTATCGCAGAACATTCATAATCCATCGAACAAAATTATCAACAAAAGCCAGAGAAACTTTTGATAACTCAGACGTCAGATGTGGGTGGGCTGAAATATCTGTTTTCCGCTTAGTTGTCAATGCTTGTTAAAGGAAATATTTCACGCAGTTGTGTATGTTGTTATCGATATCGATATGAAATGTTTTGGAAAGTGAAGCGGACATTGATTTTTCTTTTGTGGAGAGTTGAAAAAGAAATGGCTGCATAAGTTAATGTTATACATGAATGGGTTATTTGCGAATATATAGTAGTTCTGTCTTTTTTTATTCGAAAGTCGAGAGCTTTCTATTTCCGGTATCATGTGTTTAGTAACTATTAGAGATTAAATGGGTCTGCTTTAAACCTCAAAATATAGTGCTGACAGTGTCTTCTTGACGACTCCCGGGGTTACGACCGCAGTAAAATTTCGTAAAATATTCTATTAAGATCCAAGTCTTATGCGATAGTCATATATTGAAATAGTGGGATCTTGCAATTGTTTTTTAATAGCTCCTCAGAGTTTATTCCGCGTGTAAGTGTAATGTGTTTCTCGGAGCTAGGCAGTATCTCCATTACATCCGGTTTGAAATATTTGAATCTCCAGCATAATAGCTGTACACTCTTTATCAAGTATCCCGGAAAGTGACATCATGAAACTTAGCGCCCCAATTTCTCAAATTATAAAATTTGTACTAAAGTAATCAAACATGCGGGATTCCTGACCGCAGTATTTTTGACATATTATTCAAATATTCTTGCCAAGAGTGTTCAGTATTACTCTCTATAAACTGTTCTGCCCAGTTATATACTAAATATTCAATGCCAAGACTACGTATATAAAAATGGTTCGTAGCATCGCCATACAATTGATGTGATACGGCACGAAAAAAACAATCGCCACCTCCTCCAACATCAAGAGCAATTCTATTTAATTCAGATAACCTACTTTCTAGTAGTAACACTGAATCTATAGCACCTGAACCATTAAAAGCAACCATTACAAACAATTGATAATTTTGTTTAACGAAATAATAGATTTAAATATATTTTTTCTTGCTTTAAGTGTGCTATATTCTTTGCTAATAGAGCTACGTTGAGCGCTCGAAGGCAACTCTCTTGTGTCAGGATTTCAATGCAATCAAGCTACGTTGAGCACTCTAAGGTAACTCTCTTGTCCGCTTTAGGATTTCAATGTTATCAGTACGACACGCAATTGATATTCGTCTTCTTTTTATAGACTTTATACGCCAAGAACGTTTTCTCTCTCTTACTTGCCACTCAAACAATACATTGTCTTTTTGTCAAATAGAGACAAAATCTCTCTTAAAAAAATAAACATGCTGAAATCGCTTATAAAATGCTTCTTAAAATGCTTCCTTGATAACTTTTATAAACAAAATCAGGAACATTTTTACGTCTTTTGCGTACTGTTGCATAATCAAACTGTAATAGCAATGATTAATTGTTTTAAAATAGCACAAAACCGAAATCCATACTCTTGCATAATCAAACCGAAACATTTTTAGTTAGCTGAATAAGCAAAATCTACCCTCTCTTGCATACTATTGCATAATCATGACACCTAAATATTTAATAACTATTGGAAAAGCAGACAAAGATTACAACTCAAAAAGCGAACAAAAATACAGCGTGAGATTTCTCAGCTTCGTCGAGCGCGAAAAGTTGACTCGTTTAACTTTAAGCGAGTTGACTTTAAACGAATCGTAAAATTAACTCTTTTCACGAGATTTCACTTTGACATTCGTTAAGCGACATAAAAAATCGCTCCTCGCTGTTCATCATACCGGGTAGACAACGTATAGCAGAACCCTGGAGGAGGACTCGCATATGTGGTTGGGTGGGGGTGCTCGTCGTATCTTTTAGGGGTTAAAATTAGGGGATCTAGGTATCTTTTAGAATATATGATTAAAAAAAAACTCATTTTCCCAGAAAATGGTATCTTTAGTGTGTTCAGGGTTTCACTTTTTTTCCTGACGAGCACCTCCGCTTGACGACTTATAGGATTCCCCCCCCCCCCCCCCTCCGGGAGCAGAATATTCTTACCAATTTTTCTTTTCACAATATTTCCGGTTGTCACTCGCTAAGCGACTTAAAAGGCAGAGCAAAATAGCATGTTCTTTTGAGAACAAGTCATATCTAGAATATTTGATGTCACTTTTAACGTGATTAGTAATAAGAGTGGTGTTAATTAGCTCCACGCAGCTATCAAATGTACTGAATAGGACAGCCTCTGACTCAGTTAAACTTCCCATATGACTGAAAAAAAAATTGCCGGATTGACCCCTTTCATAAAATAGAAGTCCGTATAAAGGTGAATATTTTAAGTTCGTTTACCTACAGGTTGCAACTAATTTGATTGAACCTGCACTTGGCACCGGTAGCATAGTATTGGCTGACCCGTGTACTTTCGCTTTTGTGCTATTTTAAAACAATTAATAATTGCTATTACAGTTTCATTATGTAACAGTACGCAAAAGACGCAAAAATTTAAGCCATTGAAGGCTTGCCGCAATTCCATTCAACCGTCATCATTATAAGCCAAAAAATCAACACAACTATGACATGTTTACCATACTATTGCACAATCAAACCGCTTGGCCAATCATAATTCAGAACGTAGCTAATACAGGAAATCGCCTGCTGCTGCTCTCTGAGTTGACCTCTGATACGCTTGGTTAATTGCACGCTTACTTGTAACTCTAAAGTTTTCTTTCCACCAGTGATCGAGTGCATTGTTATTTAGAAGTTGCTGAAACCAATTCTGTGGTCGTGGAAATACCCAAGCCCTCCTTGGCGGCGAGCAAGTTCGTGGCGAGCTCCTAAATGTAAATAAAACGCCGACAAACTTTGAAGATAGCGTAGTTGAAGGCGTCTTCTTCGGTGTCTTCTCGCAAAAAAAAACTGCCGGATTGTTATATTTATCGAATGATAAGCAGGAGAATGACTGAAATTAAACTTACAAGATCTCGATTCGTGTCATCCATGTCGATCTGTACGTTTTCGCGCGTAAACTGCAGTGTCAGTGAACTCATATCTTATTATATTTTACCCTGGGGAGTCTTTTACTGTGGAACCGCATCCCCAAGAGTAAGATGAAACCTGAGATAAACCGAACCCAAGCCATTAACCCTTGGGAAGGCCCCAAACCCAAGGTGTGTGTAACCACAACTCAATAGAAAAAAACGCAAAGTTCATGCTATTTTGCTCTGCCATACCGCTCATATTAACACACAAACTTTCCTGTCCCATTTAACTTTCTTATAACCTCTCCATTAGTAAAATACACCGTGAAATTCTCAAACTACGTTTCCCAAGAAAATGCATTTAACCTATTTTTACCCTTTTAAAGTAGCTATAATGGCTTTACGACAAATGATTGAAACTGATAGGTAACGTGAGATATCGAAATTTAACAAGGACTAATACCTTTGCGGTAACGTAATGTGAGATATGACAAGTTCATCACAAGTTCTGACATCCCAATACCCTAGGGAAATTAACAATAGGTCCGGGGGTGCTGCCCAAACATTTTAGTGGCAGTATGTGACGCCCTTCTTGATATCCTAACCGCTTTAACCAACCATATCCTCAATGCCCTAATATAGCTTCTATAAAGAACGAACAAGAAACCCCCCCCGGACAAAAGTCCACAAAATTTTGTTAACAACTTTTGTCCCTTTTTATTAGTACTCGACTCCGAAATCTCGCTTAATGCGCAAGCGCATTAACGAGATAAAAACAGAGGGCAAACCTTAACTCATGCCACTCTGCACATGAGTAATTATTAGGAATTTACCGAGGTACGAGGCAGGTCACATGTGCCAATTTCGTAGTGAGACAGGGAAACATGTGCCATTGCTTTAAACTTAACTTCTGAATTGTTAAATAAAATGAACTGCTCTGAATAGTTCCAAGAACACTTTTGTTGTTTCTGTCGTTTTTTTCCCTTTCCTTTTTTCACTCTCTCTGTAAGGGAGAGTTTCAACGACCCATCAGGCACTTTCCTACACTTATCTATCATCCATGAATTTAATGCATTATTACTTTACCTGATTGTATGCAAGACCTTGAAGATTCGATGTCCTGTGATGCGGTTTCCTGTAAAAAGAAATAATGTACCATAAGACAAAAGCTAATTGCCACCATTTCAGACTGTCAGCATTGAACAGTTCTTATTTCCTCATGGAAACTGGAGTAAAACTGCAAATAACAGTCCGACATCGGACAATGACCAACCAAAATTAGACTGCGTCTGATGAAATTGTGGTTAGACTTTTCAGTACGGAGGAACGCTATCATTTTGTAGGCTAATGAAAATCAAACTTATGCAAATGTTGTGGTTTTAATTTTCCTTTGGTTTGAAAGTCTAATTCTAAACACAGTGGTAGTGGATCCAACATATTGAATTTGACATTTTTTTTTACAAGTGATAAGATAGATCACATTTCTAGAATTGCAATTATGGTCGTAGTTTATGCTAAATTCTTTGCCAGTTTTTCTTTGATTATTAAGGGTTTTTCGAAACAAGGTTTAACAATCATAAGAGTAGGGTAAATGCGCATGTTAATCTGTCGTCAGAAAATAAGGATTACGTTCTTTACCAGCGTTTTCATAGCCAAGGGAATTCAGGATTGGAACACATGAGCATTCAACTGATAGACTGGGTCAAATGTGAGAGGAAGCTGTGTGACAAGGAAGGACAGTGGATGTACAGATTAGGAACTTTGATACCAAATGGGCTTAATGACAATGATGGTTTGGAAGTCATGTATAAGCGCGAGCCCACACGTATGAATAGTTTTTGTCACTTTTTTGTAATGCAACGCAATGCGTTTCCATTACAGTTTCAAAATAACAGTCAGTTGATCTTTAAGGGAGATAAAAGCCTGCCTTAGGTAATGGTTAGGTCAATATGAATTCCTGCAAATTCAATAGGAATTCATATTGACCTAACCATTACTGTTATTGTCAAACAAGTGTATGCTCCTGAGGAAGGCCGCGACGGCCGAAACATAGAGCAAATACAGCTAAAGACCTTTATGAAGTTGGTTTCTTGACCTTTACAATTAGTTTATTTCAACATTATTCAAGTCTTCACGATCACTTCCAGTGATCCTTCATTTTAGGACTTTGTGGTTGGCATTGTTTGTTGACTTCTCTACAGTTCAAGTATATATATATATATATCACTGCTCGCAGTTTGAGCACTCTCGTGACTCCACAATGCAATCCAACAATGTGTAACCGTACATCCTGTGCCCAAGTTCAGGAGTTGCCATAAAGCCATTATGGTAACAACCGGGAGGGCACATTGTATACACAATTGTATGTTACGCTCACTGTTCATACAGTTTGAGCACTCTCTGGATTGGGTGGAGAGCCTCGTAAGAGGTGTTCACTATTGGCATATTGCTTCGCTCACTGCTCGCAGTTTGAGCACTCTCGTGACTCCACAATGCAATCCAACAATGTGTAACCGTACATCCTGTGCCCAAGTTCAGGAGTTGCCATAAAGCCATTATGGTAACAACCGGGAGGGCACATTGTATACATAATTGTATGTTACGCTCACTGTTCATACAGTTTGAGCACTCTCTGGATTGGGTGGAGAGCCTCGTAAGAGGTGTTCACTATTGGCATATTGCTTCACTCACTGCTCGCAGTTTGAGCACTCTCGTGACTCCACAATGCAATCCAACAATGTGTAACCGTACATCCTGTGCCCAAGTTCAGGAGTTGCCATAAAGCCATTATGGTAACAACCGGGAGGGCACATTGTATACATAATTGTATGTTACGCTCACTGTTCATACAGTTTGAGCACTCTCTGGATTGGGTGGAGAGCCTCGTAAGAGGTGTTCACTTTTGGCATATTGCTTCGCTCACTGCTCGCAGTTTGAGCACTCTCGTGACTCCACAATGCAATCCAACAATGTGTAACCGTACATCCTGTGCCCAAGTTCAGGAGTTGCCATAAAGCCATTATGGTAACAACCGGGAGGGCACATTGTATACATAATTGTGTATATATATATATATATATATATATATATATATATATATATATATATATATATATATATATATATATATATATATATATATATATATATATATATATATATATAAAGAGAATAAGTGGACACGGTTAAACTTTTGACTTCGGTTTAATGCATACAGGTCTGTTTCGTACAGGGCGAACCTGCACTCCTCAGTGCAAGACCAAAAGTGAACTACAAAGAACATTTACAGTATAAAAACAACCTTGAACAAACGAAACGAATTAATCAGTAAATGTAGACATAAAGATAAATTTCTGCTGAAAAACGTGATGTGACATTGTCTAGACATGAACGTTATCCCCATGGAGATATGATGCTTTTTATACTGTAAATGTTCTTTGTAGTTCACTTTTGGTCTTGCACTGAGGAGTGCAGGTTCGCCCTGTACGAAACAGACCTGTATGCATTAAACCGAAGTCAAAAGTTTAACCGTGTCCACTTATTCTCTTTATATTCGCTCTACCGATGGTATCGAGCCCTCTCGACACACAATACAAAGATTATCCTGGATATATATATATATATATATATATATATATATATTAGAATAAAGCTTGTTGGATATCCAACGAAGATGCCACTTGAGAAAAGGATCCAAGGATACTGGACACTTGTGCTTAATAAGGATAAATTGTGTAAACAAAAGCGAGAAGCGAACTCTTCACATGTCCTGAAGTTTAATAGCAGACGTTTCACCCTTCGGGCTTCTTCAGTGCTTATATACAGGATCAAAAATACTTGGAATAAAAATTCTTACAGAAATAAGTTCCTTAATATATAATAATTCTTCTTCTAACAACAAGTTGCAATTAAAACTATAGAAAAGTTACATAATAGAGTAAAGCTGACAAGTTACATAATAAACTAAAAATAAAGCTAAAAAGTAAAAAAAAAAACATGACAATGTAATGGTGTTGTGCAATTGTAACAGCGTAACAGGCTCCCTAATTAAGGCCCCCGAATTATCGCAAGGCCAATGTAGTAACAGGGTCCCCAAGCAGGGCCCCTAAACAATAGTAGTAATAAATTCCTTGCTCGGGGCACCTGAATGACAAGCCAACACGAAAATAACGGGTTCCCCGAACAGAGCTCCTGAATGCCAAGACAATATGCCATTTTTCTAATATTTCGTGCGCACTTAAGTATGGGAAGCGTAGGTTAGTTACCAGGCTCTTCAGGGGGCAACTTTGTGCGAAGCACTCAATTTTGAACTTACATACTCACCTGGGAAATGCTTTATAGTTGCACTGAAGTACAAAGTTGATTTTATGGGAGGAGGCAATCACTGTGCTGTTTGGGGATGTGACAATGACCGTCGTTATCCACAGTGGTAAGTTCTGATTTAGGTCGGTTTTAGAGTTGTATCTCTAGTGAATGGAATAACATTCCCGAGTTGTATCTTTAATGAACGAAACAGCATAAAGTCTCGTTAATAAACGTTTCTTCTTTCGTTAGGATCATTCAAATGGACTACTTCGACTGTGTTAGATTTCATTCCTGTTGGAATGCTAAGCACTTTCCTCGTTGGAAAAAAATACAAAATCGAGCCGACACAAAATTCCACGTAACAAGCAACACAAAAGTATGTTCTAAACCATTTTCGGTATGGACGACCAACAGATGATGATCCACATCCCAGTCTTTACCTGAAAGGATATCCTGGGATTTCAGTACCTTACATTAAAAAAACCTACCAGAAGAATGTTGTCTTACTCGAGCATACATGTTCCAAGTCTGTCTCGTCCATCTCTAATCTTGGTAATGAACATACCACTACAATGAGTCAAGGTTGCAACGAGACTGACGAGACGACACCAAACAAATTTAATGACGAGCTTCACCAGAGATCGCCCCCCAAACTCGAACAGATTCTTCAGGAACACAACTATGCTGTGTTGAATCAGGAAAACTCATCAGCTGCAAGATGTATGCCATCTGATTCCCATGGTTGTATCTTAAATCATCGTAAAAGGATAAGCGATTTGGAATACGAGTTGTAAAAGGCTCGGGAGCTAACAAAATGTTTACAAACGGAGAACGAGGCTCTTAAGCAGAAGAGATTTAGCATTGATGACATAAAACAAGACGACCATTTGGTTGAGCTCTACACAGGAATATCCAGTTATGATGTATTTAAATTTTTGAGCTTGAAGTTGGAAGGCAGCCAAGATGCAGTATTACAAGGGCACGAACTCTCATAAATGCAAGAGGTATCAAGTCAATGACAGTCATGCAAAACCAGGAAGGAAAAGAGCTCTGTCAGAACGGCCCTCTATGGCAGATACACACTCAGGCCCTTACATATTTGTAATGTCCTGAATTATTCATGAGCTGATCACATGTAGGATCACATGATAACAGTAAAAATTACAGAAAGGGTTTTCTACAAGCATGGCGTTGTAGTTTGTTTTATTTAACTCCGTTCAAGATTACTCCCAATACCACAATATTCTACATACAAGAGCCACAACACTGCCAAGTACTTGGTAAGACAACTACAAAATTATTATTTTTATACAAGCTATTTTTTCTGTTCTAATAGAACATGTCCGCTAGACTGGTCTGTCCTAATTTTCCAAAAGCTTATTAATAAACTATTTTCCTGTCCTACGTTTTCCAAAACCTTAATAACATAACACTACATAATATTTGATAGTATAATATAATAATATTAATATAAATTATTTGTATATGTTGTGGTTCAATTTTATCCCTGGTTCAAATTTTATTTTCCTTTGTTTAAAACTCATTATCATACATTACCATAGCCAAAAACAAAGGAAAATAAAATTTGAACCAAGGATAAAATTGAACCACAACATATACAATATAATTGCAGATTTCCCTGACTCCAGCTGGAGTGGTTTCCTTTGTATCTAAAGGATATGGTGGACTTTCCTCAGACCGCCATATATTTGAAGACTGTGGTGTCAGGGCTGCAAATAACAGTCGGTCATCGGACAATGGCCGACCAAAATTTGCCAATGTCCGACAAAATCGCAACCGTCGGACATTATGTCCGGAAAACTTGCAAATGGCTGACCATATTTGAAATTGCCTATAATGCATTGCAAACCCTTGAGCATTGAATACGTCATGTATGCCCGCTTATAATGCATGGTAAATGATGTGATGTCCGACCAAATTTTTCGTTTGTCCGACCAAAATGGTGCCCAAGTCGGACATATGTCCTTTCAAGAAAAAATAATTATTTGCAGCCCTGGGTGTACTCTCAAAATTTGAGAAACATACAGGGTGTATGGTTGATAGAGGATTTAATGTACAAGACCTCCTTCTTGTCAAACAAGTCAAGTTATACATGCCCTCCATTTACTAAAGGTCAAAGCCAGTTTACCAAAGAGAAAGTTCAAACTGGTCAAGCTATAGCTAAAGCACGAATTCATGTAGAAAGAGCTATTGAAAGAGTCAAAAGGTTCAGGATTTTCAATTCTGTGATACCTCTGACCATGAAAGATTTGCTTGATGACATTGTTGTCACATGTTCGGCCCTAACTAATCTTATGCCCCCTTTGATATAGAATGAAGGACAAAGGTAATTTTAGTAACCTCATGTTTCCATGTTCTCTGTAAATCTAATTGGAAGATATGAGTTAGGGAAAGGCATTACTGTGTTGGACTTAAACTCATAGGTAGGTGGTTCAAGACCTGCATGGTCTCTGTCACTGTGATGTTTCCTTGGACAAGTAACTTTGCTACATGTTATCTCTCTCCACTCAGGTGTATAAATGGGAACTGGAAACATGATGCCTGGGGTAACCCTGAGACGGACTACCATCCCATCCTGGGGGGGGAGTAGCAACACTCCTGGCTATGTGGGCTACCTGTGGCTCATGTGCAAGTCACACACAAGCCACAGGCAGCCCAGATGATCACAGCTTAACCCAGTTACAGTAGCATGTAGAATTTACGAGTACTGCTAATTCCTACTGGAAAGGAATACTAGTCCATCCCAGGGTTGACTACACCACCATTAAATTTAATGAACTGAATACAAAACATGGAATGCAAAAATAGCACCTAACATTTTACATTGTAACCCCTACATTGCAAAATGAGAAATCACTGATTTTACTCTGACAGGTCACATTATTGGCTGTTTTGATTTATTATTAAGATTTCAGGGATGTTTACTTGTTCCTATGCTAGCATTTGTAATATTAAAACAAAAATATTATTGCTGATTCAATCAATGGTGATATGCAAATTAAAACAGGATAATAAAACCTCCTTCATGGCAGTGATTTCCTTTGTGTTCTCGTCATGAATTATTAATGAGTTTGAGAAATGTCTTACTGCAATGCAAACATTATGTTTCTTATTGTTAGTCATCAGTTCTCTCCCAAAAACAGAAAAAATCATACATTGAAATCTGGTGATGGGGGGGGGGGGGGGGGGGGAATTTGGAAGCAGCAGAATACAATGATTGACTGACCAGGTTGAAATCACACAACCTTGCCAATGATCTCCATTATTATTTCTATGACAATCACTTGCTTCAACAACCTCTGTAAAAATTTCGGGCACAATACAGCTTCGGAAAAAACAAAACAGCCGTGGCAGTGCCTCCTTCCAGAGTTTGCTGTCAAATGCAATTCGCTCAAGGTGTTCATCAACTGATGTCACCAAGAAAAAGTCAATGTATGGTACTTTCAAAACAGCCATCACTGTTTGGACCTGATAAAAGTATTCATGTGTACAATTTCAATGCCACACTCCCATTAGTGACATGCAAACATGTTCCTGGCACCGGAGCAAATTGTCTAATTGTTTTTTCCCTGTGGGTCCAGGTGGTTTTAAACTCAGCAGCACCAGGACCACAGCAAAAGCAATGAACAACTCCATCAGGACTTGCCCCAACATAAGGCCAATCTGCAGACAGGACTAGACCAGTTTCTGAAATAGTAAAGTTGGTGTGAACTTTCTGAGAAATTGTTTTGTATCTTTTTCTTAATATGGGTTGATTGATCAAACCCCAATTCATAGCCTTTGTTTTGACATCTTTGTTAGAGTAACCAAGAATTTGAATAAGCAGGTTATCTGTGGATTGCTGGTTTAATACTCTGCCATTCTGACTGTCATCAGTTTTCCTCAAGACAGACAGCATTCGTGAAGCTGTAATAATTCCACTCCTGAACAAGGACCAGGTTGAATTATTTGATTGTCCCTCACGTTTTTGGGCAACAATGTCACTTTGTTCTTTACTTCAAGTTAGTTCCCTAACAAGCTGTTCACATTGTTCTTCTACAGTGGGGTAAACCTGTGCAATCATATTTGCTCTAGATATCAAAGGAACAGGTTCTTCAACAATTTCAGTCAACACAATCTCCCCTTTAACAACATAACTAATGTCTGGCTCCTGGTGTGCATCCAATAAGGGATTTTTGTAAAAAAGAATACCAGAGCTTCCATTTGAAGCTAAAGTAAGATAATTCCAGTCAGTGTCAGTAAAAGTCATAGGTGTTCTATCTTTCGGACATCTAGGATCAAAAATGGAATGATCAACATTATGATTATTTTTCTCTCACATGAATAACGGATGAAGCTCTCTTTCTGGCCTTTTTAATTGTTATTTCTGAAAGTTTCTTGGGACCATACTTCTTTCTAGCCTTTCCTGAGGGTTGTCCCCATGTCTGGGGCTTGGATGTACTTGATTTATTTGTTCCCTTTTCCATTTCCGAGATGATGTGGTGCAACAGGGCACTGGAAAATACAAGTTTTCAAGAAATCATTATCAAGCAGGTTGATTCCTTGCATGCACATTTTCTCATAAAGAGCAAATGCAAAAGGTTATGATTGTTTAGTGTATTAAACCAAGAAACAAACTTAAACAACAACAAAAACAATTTATTCAAATGTCATACCCAGCAACACAACTGCATTCTGTTGTTACCACTTCACCAGCTTCTTTGTGTAGACAAACCCAAACTTCGTATGGGTTGTTGTGGGTCCTTTCCTGTGGGACGCATTTTCCTCTTACGAAACAGTATTTTAAATTTGGACTTACGGTATGAAACTCTACTTCGAATACATCGCCAGAGTATTCCAGACTCTTTCCTTTAATAATTGCTTTTGGAGCGTTCTTGAGATAGTTACTGACCTCATTTCCCGTGGTATCTGGGAAATTTGAACCTCCTGACTGCCATCCTTCATTGATATTGCTTGGAGAGGCTAATCTGACGAGTCCATTTTCAACCATTAGCTTATCTTCACGCGATCTTGATTTGCTGTCTTGTTCTTTCCTCCCCCCGGGGATTTTACAAATACTGAGCTTGTTGGCGTAAAACACCTTTTCACACAGTTCACTCTTATTTCCGGATAAGTTAAGATCTCTCTGTCGAAGATAACCCTTCAATTCAAGTACAGTTAATTTATTAAGACTGTCAGGCGACTGACACGTATCGCTCAGCAAAAGTTTTTAGACACTATCCACCATGTTAGTCGTTATTTTCCGTTACATGAAGCTTTAATGTTGTATTACCTGTAAAACTATCATAACGCTCCTGAGGAAGGCCGAGATGGCCGAAACGTCGAGCTAATTAAAACGTTAATTTAAATTGGAGTTGGTTTCTTGACCTTTACAAATCAAGTTTATATATATATAACCGTAGAACTTGTGAGGGGTCTCGCAAACAATGCGAATGCTTAACCAACATAAAATGCTTGCTGGAGGATCACTAAAGCGATCGTGGACACTTGAAATAATCGTAAATAAAACCGAAAATGTGAGGGTCAAGAGTCCAACTCCAATGTAGCTTTGCTGGTTTATTCGCTCGACGTTTCGACCATAACGGTCTTCATCAGGAGCATTTGAGGTATATACTAACTGTTACAACATTCGAAATTTAAAAAGCTTAATGGAAAGAACACACATGACATGCTGACGTAATAATCAGATATGGAGCTATAAAGCTAAACTAAACTAAGCCAAACAATAATATATCACGTAAATTAAACTAGGCTATTGATAGTAGGAGAGGTATCACCCTCATGTCCATTGTAGCCAAGGTGCTGGGGAGAGTCCTGATTAAGAGGATTGTTGCTGGAGCAGATGCTGAGTTGAGAAGTGAACAAGCTGGCTTTAGAAAGGGAAGGAGCAAGTAGTCGAATGGAACTCCAGCCTGTGCCTTTGTTTTGTGGACTACGAGAAGGCCTTCGACAGCAAACACAGAGACACTCTTTGGAAGATCATGAGGTGCAATGGAATACCGACAAAGATTGTGAGAATGGTGCAAGTTATGTACACTAACTGCACATGTGCCGTGGTGGATGGTGATGGAAGATCTGATTGGTTTGAAGTGAAGTCGGGTGTTAAGCAGGGATGCAATATGTCAGGGTTCCTGTTTCTCTTCGTGGTTGACTGGGTGATGAGGAGGTCAGTCGAAGGCACAAGGACAGGCATTAGGTGGAAGATGACAACCATGCTGGAGGACTTAGATTTTGCAGACGACTTGGCTCTCATCTCAAGTACATTCACGCAGATTCAGACGAAGATTGACCGCCTGAATAGAAATGGGAAGGGAACAGGCTTAAAAATTAGCACCAAGAAAACCAAATTGATGAGGATCAACGCAAAAAACAACAACGCAGTTGTAATAGATAGGCAGGAAGTAGAGGACGTGGACAGCTTTGACTATCTGGGAGCAAGAATAACAACGCATGGAGGGGCCGAGGACGACATCAAAAAGCGAATAGGGAAAGCTACAGGAGCATTTAACAAACTAGCCAAGATCTGGAGGAGTGGCCAACTGAGCATAAACACCAAGATCAGGATCTTCACGTCCAACGTCATAGCAGTGTTACTCTATGGATGCGAAACCTGGAGAATGACAAAGAGGGATGAAACAAAACTGGACACATTTCTACACAAGTGTCTACGGAGGTTGTTAAAGATATACTGGCCAATGAAGGTGTCAAATGAGGAAGTCAGGCGACGAGCCAGAACCGTTGCCATCAGCGAACAGATCAGGAGAGGGAGGTGGCACTGGATAGGGCATGTGTTACGTATGAACAACCAACAGAATCCACGCATTGCCCTAACCTGGACACCGGAGGGAAAGAGGAACAGAGGGCGGCCGAAGGAGACATGGAGAAGACCTGTAGAAAGAGAGAGGAAGAAGATGGGTTTCATCACCTGGAACGAAGCTGTTATCGCTGCAAGAGACAGAGCAGGTTGGAGGAGACAAGTCAATGGCCCTATTCTCCCAGAGGAGACTTAGGAATTAAGTAAGTCATTAATAGTTGGTGCGATGGACTAGCATCCCATCCAGGGGGGGAGTAGCAATATTCCTAGTTGCTTCATGCTACAGAAACCGGGTTAAGCTCGGGCCGTGTGGGCCGTGTGGGACGTGTGGGCCATTGTGGCCCGAGTGCGACTTTACCTTTCCCTTATTAATAGTAGGCTTGAATTTAGAAATCCAATAGCTTTGTCTTGCTCTTCTAATGTCTTGATTAGGATTTCTAACTTTTTCAATGACTGTTATCTTGATTAGTTCTTCAAGTGGGCCACCGTGGAAGTCTGTATGAACATCTTCTCCTCTTCTTCTTCTTTTTCCACTTGTGCTGTTCTGGCAAATCCTGTCTTCTTTCCTTCACAACGTTTTGGCAATCCTGCCCTCTTCAGGTGTCTTGTTGCGTGTTAGTTTTTCCGTATAATGAGATAGACAGAGATACAGAGATAGACAGGTGAAAGCGGTGTACCATGGTGAGACAGGAAGGACACTGTACAGTCGGCTCACAAACATAAGAAAGGCCATCAAAAGAAGGTGGAAAATAACCCACTATACAAGCATGATCAGGAGGCCCATGATGGAGATACAGCAGAGTATAGCTACGAACTGATGGCGTGCTTTCGAGACCCGTTAACGAGACAGATAAACGAGGGGGTCAGGATCAACAGTAGTCTGGGTATGTATACCCTAATGAACTCAAAGGCTGAGTTTAGACAAGGCTCTGTTCCCCGAGTAGAGGTAGTGAGAGGACTTCGTGATTAAGGACAGATTAGGAGGACGTTCACTGATATATATATATATATATATATATATATATATATATATAAAAATCCGCTACCACAAGTGTAGCAAAGACAAACGTATAGACATTAGACGGAAAAACTAACGCACAACAAGACACCTGAAAAGGGCAGGATTGCCGAAACGTTGTGAAGGAAAGAAGACAGGATTTGCCAGAACAGCACAATAGTCAGGCGGTTATGTGCAGAATTTTAGGCGAATTGTGCACTTTAGGTTAAAAGGATGAAATGTGGTGTAAGTGAAGGTTCTTTGTATGCTTATTAACATCTGATATGGTTGTGAGAGTTGGACACTGACCCAGAGGCTGCTACCGAATAATGCTTGGTGTTAAGAGATTAGATTTCATCCGGAATGAAGACATACTAAAACTGGTCAAGCAGAAGCCTCTGATCCTAGAAATCCATCACCATCAGCTGAAATTTCTGGGTCACATCTTGAGGAAACCAACCGACGAGCCTATTAACAAATATGCCTTCTACCAACCTCGGCATGGAAAGCGAAAATCTGGCAGGCCAAAAACAGTGTTCCACCAGTATATTGCCAAGGTCATAAACAGCGAGCACCCACCACTACCAGAGGAAATTAGACGGATGGCGCAGAATAGGAAACAGTGGGGAAGGATCGTGGCCGACTGCCTTGCAGCCGGCTGAGTAGTAGTAGTAGTATGGAGCCACTCTGAAAATTCACTCACAACGAAGTTAAGGGGGTGTTTTTAAAATGGCCGCCATCTTGACTGGAAGTAAAATGTAACATTACCGGAAGTTATAACAAGACGGTGAAAACACCTTGGAATGACAGGGGTAGTGTGTCCCTCAAAGTTAAAAAAATCACTTTTTACTACGGGTAGTGTGGACAACATAGACCACAACCCGAGCTCGCATACAGCTAAGGACTCATTTCATGGAACAGCAATTTCCCTCACAGAGCACCCAACAACAGACTTTGCTGGTATTGACAGAAATCGAGTTCTTATCAATTCTGACCTACCAAAAAGGAAAACTGTGTCCAATCTACCAGACAGCTACAGTGGTATTCAGCCTTATACAGAACAAGAATCGAAGAAAGATTATTTTGTTCCAGGAGGGTGTAACGCTAACAAACCGCAGTCAGATTTGGTAACTGATAATATGAAATGTGAGTACCAATGGCTAAATAAGGTTGAGGAACTACTAGAGAAGGAAAAGCTGGAGGAGAGAGAATATCTGTCGTAGTCCGCCCACTTTGCCTCCTTGCAAACAAGAGCTTTCCCACCTAATGCTATAACGTCGCTGTTACCTCTCTTCGAAGAAAATGCACACAGCAAAGCAATGATCCAACATGCCATGAAATTAGTAAAGGACGCGACTGCATACATCAATCCTGGACAGACACCCGTAATTGGAATGGACCAGCCCCTTTACGCCCTTGCTAAACAGATCCAGTGGGAGAGAGCAGATACGTATGGGGAGAGTAGCTATGTTGTGATGATGGGGGGACTGCACATTGAGATGGCCTCACTGAAGATGGTCGGGCATTGGTTAAAAAGTAGCGGATGGGATAGTGCATTAGTCCAAGCCAACATCACAACCAGTGGAAGGGCAGATGCTATACTGAAGGCGTCACACATCACAAGGTCTCGCTATGCACATCAAGTTAGTGCATGCACGTTGCATATTTTACAGCAAAGAGCTTACCAGGCTAGTATCGTTGACAATAGTGAACCTGACGATTTTACTACTTGGGTACAGAAGCAGTGTGAAGCACATCCGCAGTTTCTCTTCTGGTCAACTGCGCTTGAGTTGGAACTTTTGGTTCTAGAATTTGTCAGGTCTACTAGGGAAGGCAACTTTCCTCTCTATATTCAGATTGTTGGCAAGCTAGTCCCTTGGATGTTTGCTTTAGATTTAGTTAACTATTCAAGATGGCTTTCCATCCACATCAGAGACCTGGTCAACCTAAAGGAGAGGCATCCATCAGTATACGCCGAGTTTGAACAGGGGAGGTTCGTTGTACAGAAATCCCAGCATCTATTCTCGAAGATTTCTATGGACCAAAACCATGAACAAGAAAATGAGATGATCAAAGGGGACGGAGGGGCAGTAGGGCTAACGGAAAGTCCCGCAGCACTTCGACGCTGGATGGTAGCAGGACCCGAAATAGCAAGAGAAGTGAAGGAATTTGAGAGTACATATGACGTACGGAAGCCTCATGACACCCGTCACCACGAACAAATCCCATCTGTTCAGAAAGCTTTCGCTAAAGATGTCAAAAGCCTGACGAGTGTAATTGAGGAAATGGGGAACCCATTTTGTGAAGAGAGTACCGATCTTCTTGTATTGGACACCAAGGAAATAATGCCAAAATGTGTTGTGGAAGCTGTTTCATCAGCCAAAGGAAAAGGACAATCAGAGTATGACAAATATGTAGAGGAGCGACTTAATAAGCGGTCCAAAGCCATCACAGACACTATCAAACAATGCAACCTACCTTTGTTTGGCACGTCTGAGAAAACGCAATCAAAAAAGGCAAGTAATCAAGTTGCCTATCTCAAGAGCGACTGCAGACTCTTTTCCAGACTGTATATCGCTTGTCAAGCAAGAGAGGGAAATCTTGAAGAGTTCTTAAGCATGAAAACAGTTCAAGTCCACCTGCACTTTCTTGTAATGGCAAGATGCGTACAGGCCAGAAATCGGAACTTATCACATGCGTTGAAGTCGAAACAATTTTGGAGCGTCCTTCAGTCGATGCGATTGTTATAGATGCCGCAGCTGTCGTTAATATGCTTCCACCTAGTAAGTGCAAGACCTTTAAGGAGTATGCAGAATCTGTCTTTCTCCCGCACATCGTCAACCATCAGACACAGAATGTAAAGAGAATCGATTTGGTGTGGGATCGCTACCTGGAGAACAGCTTAAAGCAAGGTACTCGCGAAGCCAGAGGCTCTGGATCTCGTAGACGTGTCTGCGACAATGCGGCGATTCCATTAAATTGGAAGTCATTTTTGAGGCTGGATGACAACAAGACGGAGCTATTCCAGTACCTCGCAGTGAACGTCGCATCTATCAGTTTACCAGATGTTGAAGTAATCAGCACAACTGGCGTGGACGTCATCAGCTCCACCACAATAGACAAGGAGGGTCTGGCACCGTGCAACCACGAGGAAGCAGATACTCGTATCTTTGTTCATGCAAAGCATGCCTCAGTAAGTGGTATGAAGAAAATCCTCATACGAACTGTTGACACGGACGTGGTAATTTTAGCCATCGCATTTTTACACAAGTTGGAAGTGGAGGAGCTGTGGGTTGCATTTGGTGTTGGCAAGCACTTGCGGTACCTGCCGATCCACAAGATATCTAGTTCACTCACCATACAGCAATGGGAAGGGCTACCGTTCTTTCATACCGTCACCGGATGTGATACGGTATCGTATTTTGCAGGAAGGGGCAAGAAAACCGCATTTCAAGCATGGAAATGTTATCCCGAGGCAACGACAGTCTTTCGTAGTCTATCATCGCCACAAACATTAGTCTCCGAGGAGCAATTCAGAATACTGGAGCGTTTCGTGGTTATAATGTATAGCCGAACGACCCCCCATCAGAATGTCAACATGGCACGGCAAACCATCTTTTCTCAAGGCACCAGAGGCATCGAGAGTATCCCGCCAACCCAAGCAGCCCTTGAACAACATGTCAAGAGGGCAGTGTTTCAAGCTGGTCATGTCTGGGGGAGCACACTAGATCTTATCCAAGAGCTTCCAAGTGCAGCAGAGTGGGGATGGTATCTGTCTTCCGATGGATGGACACCGAAATGGACTTCCCTACCTGAGGCATCAAAAGCGTGTAATGAGCTTATCAGATGTGGTTGTAAGCGTGCATGCCGCGGACTGTGCAAATGCACAAAGGCAAACTTGCCCTGCACTGCCCTGTGCACCTGCAACGGCAATTGCTATCAAGAGTGAATAGAACTTTCCAGGTACATTATTCTGTAGGCCAAAAACGTTGGATTACATTGAGATCTTTGTGAGAATATTTTGTAAGAATGTTACCTCCAATAATCCACAGGAAAATTGAGCTCAAATGACTTTTAAGATTATTTTCATTTTTTACGAATTAGGTACCCTGTGGTTTCCAGTACAAAACATATGAGAACTTTTCGTCGACCAATAACTAGCAAACCGATTAGGATCCAAAGTGGATTTTAATCTTATATTATTACCTGCCCGAAAAGGATCACGCAGATGAAATTTGGTACTTGTATCACCAATTTGAACAATTTTTCGCTTATCTTCCGGACTAAATGAATCACTTATTCTGTTGAACAATTCCGAATATCAGAATAACGAGTCTTGTAAAGTCTAAACTGCCTCAAACTTTTGGATAGTAACTAGGTGAAGTATGTGATTAATATTATTGTGTAAAGCATACTAATTTGTTATTTCCAGCCTCTGATAATTATGCGCATAACAACAGTTGTATGCTGTGCAAAACAAGTTTTTTTTTAACAGAATGATTGACTGGGTAAACCGGAATTGTTTATTTCCAGCCTCTAATGTGTGTATGAGACGAGCTAAGTTAAAAAATATTCGATAAACAAAATGCCTTAGGTCTTTACAATTATGGGCAAGTAGTATAAGAGTTTGTCAAGATTAAGTCCAGTATGATACCATTGCATGAGAAATAAAAGTATTTAGTTAACGGAATGATATAAAAGTTTTTTTTCATAATTTTATTGCAATAAATTATGACATCTGAAGCGATTTCAAAAGAAAGAAACAAATTTAACAAGCACTTTCCTTGTGATCACCTTTCAATTCCGGTACAAAATGGCGGCCATATTGAAAATTAATCATTTCTTAGTAAATCATATTTTTTAAAACAATTGAAACAAATAATTTATTAATGAAAGATTAAAATCAATGCAACATTAAAAATAAAGTTGAATAAGATCAAGAAAAGGCCGTTTAATAGCACTGACGTTAAAATAAATTTCACTTCCGGTTCAAAATGGCCACCATTTTTAAAAACCGTCACAACTTAACAAAAATAAAATTTCCTCTATGGCTTCATATCCACATTTGTTTACCACATAAACCTGGTACTTTTAGCTCAAAGTAAACAATTTTTTCACATAACCGCCTGACTACAAGTGGAAAAAGAAGAAAAGGAGAAGATGTTCAATGACTGTTAATTTTAAATATTTAACCCCACAGTTTTTGAAGTGTCTGACAGTGGGAATGTTCTTATGACCTGCGTTTATGTCGCTGCGATGTTGGTTTGTACGGCGATGAACAGGGTTTTTTGTTTCCCCTATATACTGATCGTCGCATTTTGTGCATTGAATCAAGTATATAACGTTGCTTGTTTGACGACAAATCACAGACTTGTTAATATCCATGAATCACTTAAATCAAATCCAAAGTAATTACATCTGGCCAATTACATCAACTATAAAATACCACTCAGAGAGCATTTGTTTGGAAACTAATTAACATAAATTAAAATAAAAGTTAACTAAGAATTTTTGTTTCTGCTGCCCAACATTTTAAAAGCCATGGGCAAAATGCAAGACAAAATATAATTTTCATGAATCTACATGTGCAGGTATAAATCTGAAATTCTTTGTTCTTTGTCACTCAGAAATTTAAAAAAAAGAAAAAACAACAACATGTGATAAGGGCAAGAACAGAAGGATACGAAAATGCAAATCATGAATGGTTTTGCTCTTTTGACATCTTTTAAGGGGTAACACTTTAATTGCCACGGTGTTCCTATGGATCGAAAGTCTGACAATAGCTGGGATTACACATTTCAACTTTTACCTAAGTAAATGCCACACCCGCAGCTATTTACATAGGTAAAAGTTGAAATGTGTAACCCCAGCTATTTACTCGGCTCCTTTATAAATTAATTATTTGGGACTGACACAGACTTAATCAAATTCCAGTGGTCCTGACACTAGTTACACATGCACAATGGCCATTTTTTATATTGGGTATTCATCACCCTTCATAAATACCATCAGCAGTTTAAAAACCTAAACTGGATGAGAAGGGTAAGTTATTAGCCACAAGCACGCGCACTGACGTGAAAATCAGTATAAACCCTGTAGCTAAAAAATAAAATAAAAAAAAAAAACAAATATATGATGGCTGATTTTTTGAGAAACGTGGAGTCATTTTACAACTACATGTTTTATGTACAGTTATTATTTTGCCTTATCTATCTAATTATTTAACAGATTATATTCACTCAGTCAACACAAGACATGCTGTCAATAACAATGTTGTACCACAGTTGTCAACCAAACAGGCGACAATCATTCTTTTACAGAGGAAACAAGGCATTAAATTCCCTAGCGATGTAAGATATTTTAATTTATGTCATTCAGTTTAAACCTGTTCTCATTCAATAATATAAAGCTGTAAATTAAGTTATTTCTGTTTTATATAGTTTTGTACAAAGCACATGTTCCTCAGTTATTTTTATGATTATCCAGCCAAATAAATCATAAAATATTATGTACTTATATTCCACATGGCTTGGTTTCCTTTGTTCTCGCAGGGGATTATCTAGAGTAATCCCCGCTAATTATCAACTGTCTGAAAAGCTGGTGGCGGCTTTTGATTGTTACAGGGGAGTGCGGGGCTGAAACAATAGCAAAACAATGGAATATATTCACCTCAACATATTCCCCCGACATATTCCCCTGACATATTCCCCTGACGTATTCCCCTCTCAACACCCAAAGTTGCAAACAAAAATAACAGCAAAGCAAGAACAATTTGTCACCAACTTTAAGGATTCTTACATTTTGAACACAACCGAGCAATTTGTTAAATTTTGAACGCAGACGATGATCGTTCGGAAATACTGGATTACTGGATTCTACTTACTGCTGCGATTACTTGACATTGCTTAGCATCTTCGAACAACACCTCAGCCACTTCTGCAACGCTAAACTGCGTATTATCATAAGCACCTCGAGGTTGTTCAGTCGCGAGCTCCTCGTCTAGCTTACTGCTTACATATAATGAACCACTGAAACTGTTCCGAGTAAGAAACAAGTGTCTGCTGAGTCACTCATGTCTTCTGATCTTGGAGTAAATAAAGCTCAGACACGACACAAAACATGTTTGTTCTGTACGAATTTACCACGTCGAAATCCCAGTGCGTACGTTCAGCATTTTTATTCTATTGTTCTCCACGGCATACAAAGGCATTCCGTCATATGCATTGCACAAAAGCGTTTGTTTGTCATTGGGCAGTCAACCTCGCCCATGTGGAATATAAGCCGGTTATTTTTAGGCACCTCGTGGATACGTGATTTATCCACCTCGGGCTTCGCCCTCGGTGAATAAATCACGTATCCCCTCGTTGCTTAAAAATAACCCTTACTTATTGACTAAGTGGGAGGGCCGGACAGGAAAATATTTGGCTTGAGGTCATGGCGCACGGACCGAGTGCAGCAAGGTCCATGCGCCATGACCGAGAGCCAAATATTTTCCCATCCGGCCTGACCTAACTAAGTCAATAAGTATTTTATCATATGACCAATTTGGAGACAAAATTACTTGAAATTTTATGCGCAAGGCCGTCCGCCTTTTTCCGGCCCGCTCGCGCAAATGCGTACAGCCCTCATACGGGGACTTTCATCAATGGTTTTGCAAAGAAAAGGTTCGCAGGGCCGTATGGGTCATATGATAATATGTAGTATGATAAGTTTCTTCCGTGAATTAGGTAGGGTTAAATGAAACAAAACAGTGAATCAGACTTTGGTTATTACAGTCTGTACCTTGACTGCTGGAATAGCTGTTTCACAGGTTTCTCTACATTCTGGGCAAATCTTCTTTTTGTATTTCCTGACAAATAATCAAAATAACATTACGATTACCGGTAGTTAAGTTAAAGTTTATTTGTACAAGGCCAACCAAAACTTGTTCCTTGATACATGTGCATGTGTACATTACTGTTTTTGATGTACCAAAAACAAACCCCCTTGGAAAAAAATACAAATACAAGGAAAACATCCTGCAAAAGAGTTGACTGAGACCAAAAGAAAGATGTAAAGAAAAAACATAGAACAGAATAGAAACAAGAGATAATTAAATTGAACCAACAAGTACCCAGCAAAGCTTGATGTACAACATTAATATTTTGTCCAATTTCAATAGCTAGCCTTTACTATTTCTTGTGGGGAGTGATGGATTTCATGCAAAAGAACCTATTCTCCATCTCAAAGATGTACAGTGGAATCCCAATTAATTTCAAACCCTCGATTTTTTGACCCCCTTGATTATTTGAGCCAACACTCGTTTCCCTTGGATTTGATTTCAGTCATTGAATGCCACCTTCGATTTTTTTAACTCAATTTTTCAAAACCAGTTAATTTTCCTTAGGAGGTTTGAAAAATCATGATTTCACTGTACCTTTATTCCTGAGCTATGTTCATTTGATGGTTTACAGGTTTGTCTCAACACAATTCCCACTTGGAAGTTAGTTGAAGCCAATTATTTGATTGACAGCCATGGAAAAAGTAACCCTCAGTTAAGAATTGAGTTGAGTTTTAGAGTTCACAAGTTTTTGAAGAATACAGTAAAAAAATAACTTTCATCAACAGAAAATAATGTAACGAACAGATCTCCCATACATGGGCCTCTTCCAATGAAAATTATTTTAATCAACTATTAGTTCGGTGTCATACTGCGGGAGGTGGCATGGTTATTTACAGACCAACACCTGATTGGTCAGTTTGAAAGATGCCATGTAATTTTAGAGTTGGCAGGTTTGTTGATTTTCACAGCTTCTCACACAACACGTGAGTAGTAGTAGTAGTAAACTTTATTTAAGTGTCATTTGTTCTAGCATGGGCACGATTTCCTTGGGTTTAAAAGCAAATACCTCCTGCAATGATGAGAGATATGATATACGATATCTGATCTCTGTGCAATAGAGATCGTGCAGTCATGGGAGGGAGAATGCAAATAACCTTCACAGCATGGGCACAAGCTAATATTAGATTGGAAATAATTATCATGGGGCACAGGGTTCTGTTCTCTTAGATCATTTTCTCTTGTTTTTTAACTCGTGGCGAAGCACACGAGTTGTATTTTCTTGTTTTTTTTTTTCGTGTCACATTAGCGCATGCAAATTTATGCACGCATATTTAAGCCTATATCGACGACTATATGGCTTTCGGCCATGAAATACATACCGTAAAATCTCTCCGTGTGTTGACTCGAGAAGCAAGATAAAGAACTAATTTACTGCGTACAATTGCACACTTTCAAGACAATTCAAGGCGTTCATGGATGGATAGGACCGTTTGATATTGTGTTCGCCGCTTATTCCTGTGGGATTTTTGCTCTGGCAAGATCTGTGTTTTATATATTAAACTTGCCATTTGCTTAGCGATCGAGCTCCGGGTCGAGCTTAAGTGTCAGCTACTGAATCTAGTGAATGCAGTGTAGTCTTACTTATAAATCCGTGTATACGTGAAAGCATGATGAATGGGTTATCGGCAAGGGTGTTTAAATAAAATTCACTCTCTCACTCACTCACTCACTCGCTCCTTCCATCAGCTGTAAACTTAGTGAGCAAATGCTTTGTTACGAACATGTTTCGTAACAGGAATTCAACGTGAATCCAACGATAACAATAATTAATTTGATGTAAACGAATATAGACAACAATAAGCTTACAGATGTTTCGCATTTGAAGTTTTTAGTGCAATATTAAAATCGATCTAAAAGGATTTTGCAACCTAAACACGCGTTCTGATGCATATCTAGCTTAAAATAATAAAATTTAGTTCGTAGGTAGTATGTGCTCTTGGACAGCGCAGTGATTGAGTTTGCGACTTAGTCCCGGACGGCCCGAGTTCGAATCTCCATGAAGTGCTATTTTCTTTTTCCTTTTTTCGAACTGGACATTATGAAAGTGATATACTTTTTTTTTCGTTCATCAAAAATCCTTACATTTAATTTAAAAAATATATATATATCGAACCGTGTCAGTGTGAAAACGTAAGCTTACGACAATATTGCGTTACACGTTAGCATTTCTTCTTCTCGGGTTGGCTTTTAGGAGCCTTTGATTAGACATAATTTTAAGCTTATGGTTCTCTGTAAAAGCACTCAAATCACTTGGGAATCAATGCTGCAATGAGTTAAAGGCGCCACGAGTTCAAGCTGTGTACAGCTTCTTGTTATTTCATAGTTTGCCATCCATAAATAACCTCGCATAACCAGTGTACATGATTGAATGCAAAAGTTCAAGAAAAGAGTTACCCTTTCATTGGGTCAAAGCTTGATTATTGTAGTAAGCCCACTTGACCAATGCATCTCCACAGTGGGAGTAAAAGTGGAAAGTCAGTTTATTTCTTTTTCTCTTACCTGAGCCAGCGTTCGATACAGCTTTTACAGAAGTAATGAGAACATGGCAACATGACTGGTTCTACCATGATCGTCTTTTTGCATATACTGCATGCCAAATCTAGCTTTCCTGCAACATTCTGCACAGCATTCTTATATAATACTAGATCTCGATCTGTAGAAAGGAAATGGCAACTCATACTTGAGTGCATCCTTTGTCAACATGACAGTTTTCTCTAACATCCATAATAGAAAAATAAGGAAGAAAGAAACAGCACCAAATGAAAGAACTGCTCAATAGCTATCGGTTTTCATGATTACATTGTACATTCAGATTTCATCCGCAAACCTAAAAGTTCATGTGAAGGCGATATTAGGTGTAGATAAAGATACTGTACCTGCAGCATTCTGTTTTGTCTCAGCTAATGCCTGAAATCAGAAAATTAAAATAAAATAAAGTACATTTGGTCATTTGCATAACTAACTTACTAACTAACTAAATAAATAAACAAATGCCCCCTAGTGGGGCTGAACATTAAAATAACAAATACTTCAAAATGAACATAATAACATTCAGGAAAATTCCAAGATGGGAGACAAACCAGTTGGCTATTTACATGTACAAGGAAGGCCAAAGAGTTGAACATGGATCTACCATGAAATAACTTCAGAAGGTGGTCAGAGCGGGACTTGAACCCAGGACTTCCAGGTTTCAAGTCTGGAGTCCTAAACACTGCCCACGCTGCCTCCCAGCTATATTTGATTTAAGATCGCTTTGTTTATTCTTATAAATACATATATCTGTAGGTTAAGTTTGTAAACCAACTTAAATGACTGGTTTTCTAAACATCAGGTTTTGCTTACACACACTAATAATAAAGAAGGCAATATATAATTATAATAATTTTTATAATAATGCCTTGATGAGAGAAACGATCAACTTAAACTGAAAGGCATTAATTTATGTGCATTGCTAAAACCTGTTGTTTTAATAATGTGTGGCAGGCTTGGTAAAAGTCATGAAGGTGTTTTGCCAAAAAAATTTTAATTTTACAAAATAATCTTTATATATTAAAATTTCACCTAAATGATGAAGTGAGTGTTGATGGCGCAATAGTTTGATGTTAGTTTAGAAATCCAACACTGTCCGGAAGGTCACTGGTTCAAGACCCACTTACATGTATGTGAATTTCCTTTTTTTTCTCTTTGCTGTATTTCCTTCTCTTTTTCTCGTTACCTTTTCTGCTTTCTTTCGATATTAACAGGGACAAAAATAGAACTTTAATTTTCCAAATGAAAAGCCCAAACCTAATTTCACAAATTTGCAGCCATTTTGGAGAAACCAGCCACACCCGAGTAAATTCTGTAAAAAAAAAATTCTGAAGAACTTTGGTCTACTTATTTAACATGTCTCTGAACTCTTTCAGAAGAACAAGGCATTATACAATACGTACCACTGTAATTCAATTGGATGCAAAATAATATGTTAAGCCAAAATGGCTAGTCGAGTTTCCTTACAGGTGAATGTAAGCTTATGCAAAAAGTAAAACTTATTGCACGAGTATTATTGTATCTACAGTCTTCAAGAATGATCAGTCTTTTCCGGTTTATTTGAATTTCCGGTTTATTTGAGTTGAGTTGGGGTTTGAAATCAGTTTTTATGGATTTAATAATGTCAATGGATTCCTGAACAAACACATACAATTTTGTGTCATGTTGCATGTTTTACCAGTTCAACCATGGAACAGATTTCTTTCTGATAAAAATATAGCTAATTGGGACACAAAATATAAAAAACAATGCGATTAAATATTACCTGAACTGTTCCAGCTTGCAATGATAATACCATAAAAGTTTTATAATAATTTTAATATAATAATATTATGATGTTGTTGTAGTTTTGATGCAAGGAAAAGCCTTTTGTTAAAAAGTTAAATATTTATACCTGCTTCAGTTTTCCATACTCTTCCAACTTTTGATAGTACATCTATTGTGGAACAAAAATAAAAAACTAAGGTACATGTAGACATGAAGCAAGTAACTACATTAGTGATAATTTCTTTTACACAAACAATGTAGAAGTTTACGTAGGCTGTTACATCAGCATTTCTTTGGACAAATTTTGAGCTACCCCACGTATGAATGCTATTGAAATGTAGAAAGACTCTTAGTGTTTTCATTTGATAGAGTTTCACCATCAAGAATTGAACATTTTTGCTTTGTTTGTCTTTTGAAACAGAAACACGAGGCAGCCTGAAAAACCAATATGGCGGCGGCACAACATATGCTCGATCTGGGATAGCAGTTCCCACTATTTGGCCAGTTTTAGCGATTGATTGTCTTCGTTTGATTTTGAATGGAGTATTTTTTTATTGTTTGTTTGTGTTTGGGACTGAATGCAAAATTATAGGAACCCGAGACTCCAGCCAAAGCCCCACGGAAAAAGGACAGCACATAACCAAAGCCCAACGGGACCTTAAATTGCAAGACTGCAGAGATACAGAACCACGGTACAATGGAGATGAGCCGGCGACAGCCCAAGAGGACAATAACACAGAAGAAACAGGGAAATATAAATTGCATGGAAGATAAAGAGGAAAGAACGGGATGTAAGCGCAACTACAGGCCCCCAAAAGAAGGAGAAATGTAGAAACGCAAGATGAATTGAAGGAGTTAAAAAAAGCGCCATAAGAATTCTTATTGAAAACAAACAAAACAAAACGAAAACAAACTAAAACTCTTGATCATTGATAATTTTAACTCATATAAGCTCACTTTAAACAACATAGATTGATAATATGAAAATAAATTTAGCAGAAGGTTTGTCATTCTCGTCAATTTCAGCAAAATATTTCTAACCGAAATAATAAATAAGCGTACGAGAGACAGGTAACTGTTCGATAAAATTTACGATTTATTTGCCAAATTTATTCGGTAATTAAAAGCATGTTAATACAAGTCATGCTGCAGTCTCCCGCTATCTAAAAGTCTCTAATGTATTGACGGCAAACATCAAATGGCTAACCTCAACCCGCGGTGCGCGGTTAGCGGGAAACGTGGATCTAAAAGTCTCTAATATCTGTCTTAACACTTAACACACTTAGCCTGACTTAACCCGACTTACAAGTCTACTTAACGTAGAGTTTCTGTCTAGTGTGAACTGACGATGCTTATCGTCACAATCTCAATCTGTCCTTCAAGAATTTGACTTGATTTTTATAACTCGTCCGCTACACCACAAGTAATTATCAAGCTACATCTACATGTAATCAAATTGAACAAAACAGGGATAAGATTTCCATCTGGCAGGATCGGAGGTGGACAAGTTCACTATTTACAAGCATGTGGTAGATTTGTGGTCAACAAAACTTTGATTATGTGATGAACTCTTTTGAAACCAGAGTGAAACCATGGCATGAAGAGGACTGATTTTCAAGCTATTTCAAGACACTCGGGATCAATAGTAACTACATTTTACAGTATAATTATGTAAATACATGTACAATATAATATTGTGTATTTAATTTACATGACTTGATCCCAAAACCCTAAAGCAAATAGTCAGAATAAATTAATTAATAGCTGTTGTATCATGTTTGAACTAAATAGTACCTGCTCAAAATTGCAGACTGAGCTATCAGCCAGCATCCCAGAGGAGCAAACACCAACAGATGGTCTTTTCCCTGGTAACTTTGTAACAGCTTCAGAAACTGTGATAAAAGGAAAAAATGTTGTAAACTGTGACTAATGCAAAACCAGAAATTTTCTTTTCATTTGCTTGCATACAGCTTGATGCACATTAAATTTAGTTTTTACTGTATCTAAATTGTGGTACAGTATTGTCAGGCAGTAGTTGCACTCAGCCTTGTAAAGCCCAGTTAATGTTGTGGTTCAAATTTTTCTTCAGTTTGAACATTTTCCGGCAAACCAGTTTAATTTTTATTTTTCTTTGTTCCTTTTCCATTGACATAATGTGAGACAAAGAAAAACAAAAATCCAACAGGTTTGAACATTTTTAAACCAAAGTAAAATGTGAACCACAACTAACTTAATGCCTAAGTTAAGGTTAACATGTAGTGTAGTACTAACTTTTGAGTCTGTTTAACCCTTTCACTGTCAGAGTCAATTATGAAGACATGTAGTGTAGTTCTAACTTTTGAGTCTGTTTAACCTTTCACTCCCAGACTCAATTATGGAGACATTAGTGTAGTACTAACTTTTGAGTCTGTTTAACCCTTTCACTCTCAGAGTCAATTATGGAGACATGTAGTGTAGTACTAACTTTTGAGTCTGTTTAACCCTTCCACTGTCAGAGTCAATTATGGAGACATGTAGTGTAGTACTAACTTTTGAGTCTGTTTAACCCTTTCACTGTCAGAGTCAATTATGGAGACATGTAGTGTAGTACTAACTTTTGAGTCTGTTTAACCCTTTCACTCTCAGAGTCAATTATGGAGACATGTAGTGCAGTACTAACTTTTGAGTCTGTTTAACCCTTTCACTCTCAGAGTCAATTATGGAGACATGTAGTGCAGTACTAACTTTTGAGTCTGTTTAACCCTTTCACTGTCAGAGTCAATTATGGAGACATGTAGTGCAGTACTAACTTTTGAGTCTGTTTAACCCTTTCACTGTCAGAGTCAATTATGGAGACATGTAGTGTAGTACTAACTTTTGAGTCTGTTTAACCCTTTCACTGTCAGAGTCAATTATGGAGACATGTAGTGTAGTACTACCTTTTGAGTCTGTTTAACCCTTTCACTGTCAGAGTCAATTATTGAAAATGCGCTAGTGTGGTTTGTTTATAGTGAAATTCGATAGACGCTTGCGATCGAGATTCTTTCACTTGCCAAGATTCTTTCTCGTCGAACTGCAAATATTTTGCTTGCACGTCTTGTATTTGAACGTAGATATTTTATGGTTTTGTGTACATTTCATGGCAAGTTCACATCATTTGCTGTTTTTTTTCTCAGAAATATGAAACTATTAAAATCGTAAGTGTTACTGAAGTCCACAGCTACCGTAGCCTGCAAAGCAAGCATTCCCGTACGAACGAATTTTTCTGCATTCTGGCGGCGCGAAAATTGGGGCGAGAGCAAAAAATCGGAGGCCGGGGGTGGGAGTGGGGAGTCGAGGGAACGCTTGCCTGCAAACCCCGCAATTTTGAAAAACCCGTTCGGGACGAACGGGGCTCCTGATTGGTGCAGTGTGGTCACCTTGAGTGACAGGTTTGACAAGTAGCTATCAAATTTTCACGCAAAATATTTTGGGCATGACTTGTGATCAAAGGATAAAAGATCAAAATGGAGCTTGGACATGTGAAAGATTATGAAACGTGTTTGAACCAAGTTTATATATCGAAGCTGAGTGAAGCGGGGTTTGCTTTCACTTTGAAAACAGAACAAGAAAAGGCAATGCGCCATCTTTTTAACGGCAAAGATTTAATGGCCGTATTGCCAACAGGATTCGGCAAGAGTTTAATTTTTCAGTTGTTTGTTATGATGTGCGGAGTGCGAAGTAAAAGGCAAGGAGGTACAGGCTTCTCCAGTATTATTCAGCGTTATTTCTCATAATTCGGGATCAAGTGGTAGAGGTAAATTATATGGGGATGACGGCATGCGATTGAAATGAAAAACTGGACTGCTTGGACAATATATACAAATGGAAATTCTGAAGAACGCACATATTTTGTCAAAGTTACACCGTACAAGGATTTCCTCACTTTAATGTAAAGGCATGGAAAAAAAAATGTGTACCTTATTCCTCTATTAATAATAGGCCAGGCAAGCGGGCGTTTTTCATCTTGCCCTTTCCGAATATTGATTTTTTTCCTGCTCTGCGTCAAGTTTATGATTGCCAAAAATCAGCATCTAATTTTGCCTTGGTTCATTACATAATTTCACAAAATTAGTTTATGTGACGTCATCACTTAAGGACTCTATAAAGTGTGTGCGCTTGTTTGTTTTCATGCCCAGGCTTCGCCGTCAAGAATTGCATCAAGAATGGTATGTGTTTCCAGTACCTTGTTCATCCAAAAATCGAGTTTTTTCCTCATGCTCTGCATCAAGTTTATGATTGCGTTCGACGTACTGGTTTAACAAATTTCCTGATGCGGCCATATATTTTTGGTGTTCACCGAATTTTAACCGTGTTAGCGGTTCCCATGGAAATTAACTAAAGAACAATATATTTTTTTAACCGGGTTAGGTTTATTTAAACCACCTTGATAGGTAGTTTAGTACAAGTTAACTTTCCCGATCTGTCAATCATCTTCGCCTACGCGGTAATGTTTGGCTTCCTGTTGAATTCGTAGACCCTCGTAGGGACGACTTTCAATTTCAAATAGAGAAAGGAAAACTGCCGTGTGTTTATGTTCCTCACGAAACCTAAAATTTGATCATTTGACGATGTTTTGCAGGGAATAACAATATGTAAAATGCACGCGAAGAGGCATTGTTTTCGCTCATTAATCGTATTGTTTTGTGCGGATCTCGCTAGCAAATGATAACATGATCTCTCACATTCAAAGTTCAACCTTCTGAAGTGCGGCCGCTCTGAAAAATAAACTCGGTTATTTCACTTTTCACCGAGTTATTTTAACCAGGTTACTAGAAAAATAACCCAGTTAACTCACCAAGTGTGGCCGCAGCCAATGAGAGTTTTCAGTTCATATGAGGTGGAGGTCATTTTCCATGGTTATGTAAAGAAAAGAAAGCATTCTTTTCGACGTTAACTTTATTCTTCGAATACAGTTTTTCATAGTACACAATTTTTTTAAAATGACTACACATTTTTTTGTTGTTGAAACAATTACAGTAGAGGTATGACAAATACCAGCACACACTTATTCATAATGGTCATCTTGCTGTAGTGTTTGGCTCTTGCCATAATGAGAGCGTGTTCCAGTCATTGCATTTGAAATCTCTTGTTTTCTCTTAGACAGAGCCAATCTCTTGATGTAGAAAGGCTTGTCTATTGGATAGCTTGCCAGATACTCTTCAATGTCTACGACTTGATAATTGCAATGAAAATAAGTCACTTTTCGCATTAGACTTTTAATCCACATGTCAGCGCAACGAATGATCTGTTTCCCGTGTTTTGTATAGAAGGGTCCTTGAATGCAAAATAGGATGTCGTTCTTGTTGTGACAGATGATAAAAAGTTGATTTTCTTTCTTGCAACGATCTTCTACCAAAGGAATGAGGCATCAAGCTTGTTTAACTGCCAGTTCCGTACACATACCAAGTGTTGTCTGGCCTCATTGTCCGGAAAGGTGTAAACTTTTTCCGACACCTTTGAGTGGTGGAAAAAAATGATGGTGGGAGGGTTTCTCTTATAGAGGATTGGGGTGACGTCAGCTATCACGCACTGTTGTTCCCTATTGTGCCTTCATCGTTCCTAGCCTTCCTTTCTAGTCCTCACGTGGATTTTTTTCAATCCTTTAAAAAAAACGGCAAGTGAGTTTGTTTTTTTGTTGTGTGCTAAGATGGAAGAAGAACATTGCATTGTTTGTTTGGAAGAAGAGTGGTGTCTACCCGTCACAAATTGCTGTGGACAGTCGATACACGAAGAGTGCATGGAGAGATGTCTGGAGGCGCGACCTCGTTGCCCGCATTGTCACAGAGTCACCAATCTTGTAAGGGAATTTTCATTCCATGAATTGCTTGAAAATTTTTGCGGACTTTCCATGGATTTTTTTTCTTTCAGCCCTTGTTATTTGAAAGTCGTAAGGAGTGGTCTAGAAATCAATGGAAAGAGTTGCTGAAGAAAGAAAAACATTACGTTCCAACTTTGTCAGAGGAGGAAAATGAGAGACATTTTTTAAATCCTGCTCCTATTCCACCGCCACCTTTAGGGTGGGCTATTTTTCATCAACGTGTACAATCGTATTGTTTTTATTCTGGTGAAAACCCTGTTGTTATTACTTGCTAGGCGATGTTTTATAAAGATCATCAAGAATTTCATTTCTTTATACGTCAAGCTGGTCGTACGACAGCTTCTCTGATTTCCTGGAACATTGACTCACTTACAGGAACACTTAGGGATAAGTTTATCGTATCGGATCAAAAGAATGGATGACGTTGTGATAGTGGGAAAATCATATGGGGAATGCAGCGATTCGATTATTGCGCTGCAACTTAAGCAGCTATTTTGAATTTAAGAGATATGCATGGTTATTTTGCTATAGAGCGTGATGTTTCAAGATCTTCAGCGTGAAAAGAGATGCAAAGAATCCACCTTTGTGCAGTCTTGGAACCCTGAATTTGGAAGTGAAGGGTTGTTTTGAAAATTTATTAGACCTTTAACCTTTTTTTTTTTGTTATAAAAGCTTGTATTTTTTTCATAATCACTATTAATAAAATGAATTTGATGAAAATGTTATGTCATGTGTTTTGGGATTGGGTACGGTGGAAGTTAATGCAAATGATTTGCGCATCCCTGTATCGCCGTTTCAGTCAAAGTTGGGCCCCATTCCAGAAGAATAGGCTCCTCCTCATGAAGTCTTTAAAGAGACCAATGTTGGTTCTATTATTGTTTGATTTATTCCTTTTGTGCTTTGGCTGAAAAATCAACCAAGAGCTGGTCACTGGTTAAGAGAGATAGAAAAAGAGTTTCCTCAACAAGTGCCCTCTCTCATTCATCTCTTCTGGATGCGGCTTCTACAATCTTGGTCAGAAGTCTTGGGACACTTCACATTTTCCCCAACAAATTGTCTTTGTTGTTACCTCCCCCTCCCCACCCCCAATACAATGTTGAGTTTTAGGCATATAACCAAGCCACAATGCCTCAACTTTGTATTGGGGGGGAAGGGGGGACCAGGAAATGGAACGATAGTTTCTTTCTACGAAAGAAATTGTCATTGTGTAGCATTTTCTTAAGTGTCCCAAGCTATTTCGTCCACGGTTGTCTGAAAGAGAATTTTGAAAGAGACAGGTTCGTTGCTTGAAAAAAATCAAAGGGCTCTTAAAGCCATCTCGTTAATGCGAGAGAACGTAAGGTTAATAATTAAAAAACAACAAGAATTGGAAACGTTGGGTGCCTTTGATAGGTAAATGTAGTAAAGACGTGAAAGGTTATATGTGTAAAGCTACTAAATGGTCTATTGAAGTTGAAAGATTGAAAATACCTGTAGGTCTAACCGTAGAGTTAGACATTGCAGTCATAGAGGACTTAAGGGCTCTTTTAGAAGCCACCAAGATAAAAGTCATGAGCAACAACAGAATCACTAGTGTGAATGTAAATAATTTTCATGTTAATCTAGCGCATTTGTTCAAAATAGTCTTCATTTTACTGAGGGGAAACTTCAACTTATATTAAGCAATGAGGAGGCGAATTTGGTTGCTACTGGGGAAATTTGTGAGGAGGGATGGGGGTGGCAAAACTACTTATATTCAATCTATCTTGACTAGATAGCCCTTTTACTTGATTAATCTTTCTATTTTTTGTATTCACAGTATTTTAGTAGCAATGACTTGTATGGCATTACAATGGCGATTTTCTTATCAATCGAAATTTGGGAAAGATGCACCAATTGAAGGTTAAAATATTTACTATCTTTATTTATTGATATTTAAACAGAATTAAAATATATTGCAAAGATTTTCATTTGGGATTAAAATTGATTTACTGGCAATGTTTTTAAACAGCCAATTTATATGTGCAGTGTATATGTGAATGTAAAGTATGAGACAAAACAAGAACTTTGTGCATGTCAATAAGTTCTGTAAAAAGACTTAGAAAAGGAATGTTTTCTCTAAACACTTCACTAAGGTAGACTATTGCAAAAAAGGCAAATTAAAATATTTTGTCGCTTTTTCCGTTGACTCAAAAATTGTGTACCTTCGGGCCGAATGGTGTCTCTTGTAGGAATAGAGCTAGTGATAAGGTTTTGTTTCCTTTTATAGCCAATTGAAAATGCGAGCTTTTTTAAAACATCTCGGCTTAAGAGGCCTTGGTAAAAGCGACAAGCGACATGGCCCTGAAAACTGCCGACACGAGACGTTCTGAACAGCGACAAGCGACTCGATTAAAAAATACGACAAATTACGACAGTGACACAATAAAAACTGAAAATAAACAGGGACTTCAGAAAGATGTACAATTTACCAATAAAAGTTAAACATTATTGACCATATCGTCCATATCAACATGGACGGCCGACGGTCTGGAATTTCTTACCTTTTAGCCACACATTCAATTTTCAAGATGGCTGACTCAGCTTCCAATAAAACAGAAGTGTAAACTTGAAATACATTTTGGGTAGAGCAAGTGTCAAAACAGCCTAAAATGGGCATGAACTGCTCTTAATTTAAGCTGTTTTAAGTAGAAAATGATCGCGATTTTTTATATATCTGAATATATCCGGACAATATCTAAATATATCCGAACGGAAATATCATTATCATCTGAGATATACACTGAAAATGATCCGTAATGATTTACGTTTTCTTTTTCCCAGATGTACAGAATAAAAGAAGTGAGAAATTAAAATTGTTCAGTTGGGCTGATTTACGACGTATTATGAAATATTTCCTAAGTCAGCGTTACATGTTTCATTTCTTGTTACTTTTTACTGACTTTTTACTGATTGTCCTCACGGATCTGTCTTCACAATTCTGAACTTATACGCGGTTTTTCAATTATATATATTTCTTTATTTTAAAATAACAGTATTCCTTTATTAAAATAAAAGTTTTTTTTCAGTAGCATTACTATGCTTGTGAAAAAGGCATTGAGGAATTTTGCATTGTATTGACTTTGAGAAAATATTTGTTATCCATGTTCTTGATCTGTTATCCTGGCAGTCGTTGCCATGGAAACACATAAACAAGAACTCAAGATGACGGTAGCTGATAGAAACAATCAGAACAGGTCTTCTTGCCAGCTAGATTTCAAAAGCGTTCCTAATAAAGTGGTCAATGTATGGCCATAAACCTCGCATTTCCGATTATGTCTTGATAGGGAACAACCGGACCTCCCCCTCCCTACCCCCAAAAAATGAAATGGAGCTTTCTAAAGGTATCATTTAACAACGAAAACATCTTGGCTCCAGTAAAACGTGTTTTAAAACCTCTGTGTAAGGTGTTTTGTGATAATTCACCTTCAAAATGCAGCAGAAACATCGACAAAATGATGGTTTTTCTCATTTCGTATGCATTTCCACAGAAACAGTTGCCATGGCAACATGTGGAGTAAACAAAAATACAGATGTTAGTAGATGACCTCTTGATAAACAACATTGTCAAGTTTCATGCATAATGGATGGGTATTTGCAAAGTTATCGTAGTTTGAAATAGCTAGGATGTCTATGAGACAAAAATCTCCCAACCCACCTCCCCATGAAAACCACCACTACATCTCCCTTATGCATCAGTTACTAAGCTGGTAACAAGTAAATTCGAAAAATATGGACCATAAGCTTTAATTTGATACCAAATACACTTGGTCCGCAGGGGGGTGCTACGAAACTGAATTTTTGGCCACATTTCAGGATTTGGCTCATGGACTACAAAATGAGTCTGCAGGATATTTTTTCCTGAATCACCCAGCCCCCTCCTCCCGCCCCTCAAAAGTGAAATGGTCAGCCCCTTACGAAAGACATCAGAGCTGTCAAAGCCAGGCAGACACTGAAAATCAATTCTCACTATCTTTTGCTGTTTCTCGCGTGGGATGATTTTCACGCGTGCTCGCGTTTCGCTCGTTCTACTATCCCTGAGGGAAAAGGAGGGACTACTTGCAGTCTACTAAGTCTCAAGCTGTTGCAGTGCTATATTTTTCTGACTTTTCTGTCTTTTCGCGACAAAATTATCAACAAAAACAAAGGATATTTATTTAACAAATAAATGATTTTATGCACTGTAGCAGTGAATCTGTTCTGCGGCTTCCGGTCAGGTGGTGGTAAGGAGATACCCTTACTAGTCACACTATATCAAGGCACGGATGGTTCATTTGGTCCTCTTTGGCCTAAAACATCCAACTGAGTACTGTGCTACGTCCATCATTCAAGAGAATCTCTCTATTCCCAGCAAACAGAGCGCAACCAAGGCAACAATACTAGCAGATTAATAAAATTAATTACTAAAGCAATGGGGCATAAAGAAACTTTAGATAACTTAGACGTTCGCGTGATCGCTAAGAGAAAATAAAAAAATCATCAAATGATAACATGACATGACAGTTCAAAGCCATCCATTTAATAAATTCCCTACAAAAACCGCGACAAAACTATCAACAAAAACAAACGATCTTTATATAAACTACATACCTACATGTGTATATACGATTTTCTTAAAGTCTGAAATCTGTTTCTGCAGATCGGCTACGTTTACACTGTTTTTCTTTACAATGTTTCTCCAGCATACTCTCAGATCGCTTATAAAATGGTTGTTAAAATGTTTGCTTTGTCATTCAATTCAGAACAAAATTTTACTTGTATACAAATAGAACTGTAGAGAGAATTGCAGCAAACAAAAAATAGTTTGACTAAATCTGCAAAATCACGAGGTCCCTTGCATACTATTGCATAATCAAAGCGCAATTTTTATCACCGTCAATACATTCTACCATGTACCTAAATCTATTAATGGCAATGAATCACTATTTCAAAATAAACAAAAGGCAAAGTCCATACTGCCTTTTCATTCGCGTGATCGGTTATTTAAGATAAAAAGTTCATCAAATGATAACATACCATGAGAACTGAAAGCCATTCATTAATAATTACTGTTTTCCTAATATCTTGCCATGAGAACTCAAAGCCATTCATTTCATAAATTGAACTTACTTATTACTGCTTACCTAAAGAATCGGGACAAAATTATCAACAAAAGCAAAGAAACTTTTCGTAACTCAGACGTCAGATGTGGGTGGGCCGAAATATCTGTTTTCCGCTTAGTTGTCAATGCTTGTTAAAGGAAATATTTCACTCAGTTGTATGTTGTTATCGATATAGATGTGAAATGTTTTGGAAAGTGAAGCGGACATTGATTTTTCTTTTGTGGAGAGTTGAAAAAGAAATGGCTGCATAAGTTAATGTTATACATGAATGGGTTATTTACGAATATATAGTAGTTGTCTTTTTTTATTCGAAAGTCGAGAGTTTTCTATTTCCGGTATCATGTGTTTAGTAACTATTAGGGATTAAATGAGTTTGCTTTAAACGTCAAAATATAGTGTTGACAGTGTCTTCTTAACGACCCCCGGGGTCACGACTGCAGTAAAATTTCGTAAAATATTCTATTAAGATCCAAGTCTTATGCGATAGTCATATATTGGAATAGTGGGATCTTGCAATTGTTTTTTAATAGCTCCTCAGAGTTTATTCCGCGTGTAAGTGTAATGTGTTTCTCGGAGCTAGGCAGTATCTCCATTGTCAGAAGTATAGTATCATTACATCCGGTTTGAAATATTTGAATCTCCAGCATGATAGCTGTACACTCTTTATCAAGTTTCCCGGAAAGTGACATCATGAAACTTAGCGCCCCAATTTCTCAAATTATAAAATTTGTACTAAAGTAATCAAACATGCGGGATTCCTGACCGCAGTATTTTTCAAAACCTTTTTCTGATCCGAGATACAGGCAAGGTTGTCCATTGTTGCATTATTATGCAGTATTACTTTATTTTGTATTAAATTTTCCACCGCAGAAATATAATCGCGCAGAAAAAATTACTTGTTTTAATGATGTATATCGGCTTAACAAGAACTTTTTAACAGTGAATATGTTGCTATCATAACTCCGAGGCGACCGGCACAACAGTCATCTGTATTCCCGATTCAACTCCACACACGTCCTCAAAA